>CM036941.2:2229968-2600886 GCA_020352615.2 Yoshiicerus persimilis
AATGATAATAATTGCTTCTGCTGTTTTATTTATATGGATTTCTTGGCACCGAAGTGTAATAATAACTAATAAACGTAATAACTACATTGACGGTATTCATGACGTCCATTCATGAGATTTACCAATGAGTGGTTTGTCAATGTTTGTTAAAGTCCACTTAAATCTATTGTATTACCACTTAGGATTTGGAACTACAGTCATAAAAACGTCAATTAAATCTATTAATAAGATCACATTTATTTCACTTGGATCGCTTTATTTTTGTAAACCTCCTAATTGGCTCACCTACGTTGGATAAATACAGATCGGAATAATTTCTTGACGTCATTAATTTGTGTCAAGTTATTTTCGTACTTGTTCGTGCGTGCTTCCTAATCGTGAATTATATGGTCAAGTGGGGCAGGAGTGTTTTCAATCTACATTTGCACCTGCAATCAGTATAGTCATGAATTAGTTTACTTGTTGGATAATTAAGTTACGAAGTCCACTTTTATTTTGTTGTCTGTCTGTATATCTGGGATCGTTTGCATTAGGAGTAATATTGAAAAGCTCAAGAATGCTTTGAGATATTTCTATAAAACACTTTTATCTATTCGAGATTTAATATTGGTGGGATCAGTCAGGACCCGACAGTCGGTAACGTAGTATCCGAAAACACACTCAAACAAACTAGTTACTTCGCCACTTTGTCACAGCGTTTACCACGGTTCATTTACTCCTACTTTCATTTTATTTTCATGAATCATATTTCATTCGTCACTTCATAATGCCTTGCAATCACGTAAATGCTTCGGGTAAACTTTGTGCGACAGCGTCTCTAGCGATACTGATCTATGAATAGAGTAATTCATGAAATGACATGTGACACTTTTTTAAGATTACATTATAATTGATTGACGCAGAACTAAATGGCATACGAGAATATAAAGGAGACATTCCGATTTTACGGAATTTACATTTCAATTTTTTCTATTGTTTGGAGAACACAAATTAAAATAATAAATTGTTCCTAATAATTCTCTTGAAGAAATATTGTTATATTATATATCATTAGTGTATATAGAATAATGATCATCAGTACTGAGTAATTTGTGGTGTAAATAAGTACGGTGAAAATTGGTAAAAGGAGTGGGATCATTCTTAAAATTCGCACAAACTATTCCCATGGAAAAAATATGGATTTTCTACCTATATTAGCAATCATTTTAGTCTGCTTGCATTTTACTGTCAAAGAAGCTGAATCCCGGTGTCCTGATCCGACAGAGTCGGAATTATTATTAGTCTCTGGTTATTTATTTATTTGTTATTTTAATTTACATGCTTAACAACTTAACGCACGACTCAGAATTATAGTTCTTGTAATTGAAGTGGTTTATTGCTAAAGTTCTAAGGACCGAATATTAATTATTCTGTAGAATATCCTGTTTTGCCTTGCTTTCCTTCAACAGTCCATGTAGTGCTTCATGCTCATCCTGCGGAATAGCTAACCTTTACTCAATTATTTCAATTATCTACACTGAGTGCCGTGACACTATATAGGTGGAAACTAAGAGCACGATATTTTCTAGACAGTTCTCTAGTGTAGATTCATCGCAAATGAAATAATTTATTAACCCTGAATGGAACATTTTATTCACCGTAAATAGAACAGCTTTTCACCGTGAATAGAACAATTGAACAACTTTTCTGAAATTTTTTCTAGATTCCAGGAAATTCCCGAAAAGGTCGAACAAGGTTGAAAATTCAACCTTGTTCAATTATTATGAAAAATTCAGGAAAAATCACTAACATAGCATGGATTGTAGCTGTGAAAATATTATTTCAAAAAAAATTAATTCTTAGAATACTCATGAATATTGCACAATGTGAAAAAGGATTATTTTAGAATCTGGTTAACACACAATGATATCTATTTCGACGTAACTGTAATGCATCATTTTTGCATTGAATTTTGGAAAAATGACATTGAATATATACATTTTCTAATGACAAAGACAATTCATTTTTGATACAACATTATGCATATACACATACAATATAAGAACATTTGTGTAGCTCAAGGCGTTGAAATAAATGCAAATAAATAAATAAATTCTACTGTTCGTAGATTGCAGAAAGCAATAGGATATTATTGGTAGTTGAAACTTAAACCTTTAAACCCATACTAACCACGACTAATGCTTAATAGAAAGTTTGGGACGCTCTTCTTGGTGATCTTCGTGTAGTTTCCAATGCTATATGCGAATTTCTTACAAGAAGCTCGATATTTGTTCATGTATTTCACCTCTGTTGGCATCTTCGAAGAAAATAGTGGTGCAGACCCAGTGATAGCATTGAAGTTTTGAGACACCTTGGTCGAAATGATGAGGAAGACACACCAGAGGAATACATACGTCACAGAGAATGATGTAACAACTGCTACAGCGGCTGTCGGCAATTCTGAGCTATATTTCCAAACTATTAAATTTGTGAATATGATAGAACGATTTATGATGAAACAAATTGCCTGGAAAGTCACCATCAATATTTCTACAAGGACTTTTATGTGCATCGTTAAAATTCGATGGTACTTGACAAAGTTCAGGGGTGTCCTTAAATGATCATAAGTCAAATATTTGGACTCTCCGAATCTATAAGAAAATATAAAAGTTTTAGCTTAGAGTGTATTAATAAAATAAATCATTTTAAATATCGACTCTTCGACACTAAGCGAAGACAAAAAATACCAAGCAATAATGTTTTTGCTATTTAAGGTTAGTCTATGAGGTCAAAAGTAGTATACATAACAATAGTAATATTTTTGATTTTAAATATTATAATTGTTGAAGCACACGCATAGCCTAAATAATGCCTACATGTATTACTTTATTTCCTTCCCGAGAATCTGAATGTATCCATGCATCATCACAAGTGTCGCAAATATAATGCAAACAATTATGAAGCCAGCAGAAGCTATCCACCAAGTCATAATTACAGTGAAAATAGCCACTCCGATGTGTCGATATTCTTCTGGCAGTAATCCATAAGGAAATACGGGCATATCGTAGATACTGACAAAGATTCCACAGTTCACAAACGGCAAGACGAAACAGTAGATAGTCAAGCATTGGATGATTTGCGAATCTCTCGAGGTCAAGTCGATACAAGTTCCCATTTTGCAATAATCCTCTACGGAATTTTAATAATTACAATTAACGACAACATTCATTAAAATTGCAACTCATTGCAAACCTTTATTATGTAATGAAAAAACATGACCTGGCAAGAATAAGCATTTCTTAAATATGCTTGGAAATGAGTGTCATAGAAAAGGAAGTGTTCTCACCTTCGAAGAGTTCCATTGTGTTTACGATTTCGTTGATCAGCAAAAGCAAACTGTCTCCCTTAAAATGTATCAGTAATTGTATAGCAAATGCTAGGCAGAATCCACAGTTGAAATAGATACACATGATGTAGGAAAGCGAAGAACTCCCTGTTATCGATCTAATCACGAGTTGAATAGAGAAGTGAGCAATAACAATGACCCACAGTGCCATGGTTATAAAGTGTCTCCATTTGTGGGACTTTGATACAGACTTCACAAATGTGTTCTGTTCATTGTCATATGCAGCCGGAAATACAGCAAATACAGTACCCATTTTGACAGTAAATTGGAGACATTTTAAACTTTTCAAAAGATTTCTTCTCTGGGGTCTTCTTATTTGGTCATTTTGACTGTTGGACTCCATTGTTGTTAGTCTGCAGAGCGAAATATGAAGGTATTTATTAATTAAGGATAGGCAATGCCGGTTCAGAAACACATTTCAAATCTACTTTGCATTAATATCGATCGTAAAACATGTTAGATTTCAACCCAAAAAAATCTAATATTGTGAGTTCAGTTGACATCCATGAGATAAGAATTATTGTTAATACATTTTGAAATATTGTATTCCCTGCAAAGAGGTTTCAGTAATCTACAAGTTACAGTACCTCCAAATACATAATAAGCGTTTTCTTAAGTCAGTTCACATATGCAGGTATTATAGAACATAAATAAGAATTAAAAAATATCGGTGAACAATTATTTTAAATTGGTTGGAATAAAGTTTTATTCGCAGGAAGGGAGCTCGTATAAGTAAATTCCGAGAGTGTGATATTTGTAATCAGAATGCACACAATATTAACAATTTCTACAAAACAGCCTACGCTTTCAAAAATTTACTTCATATAATAAAATCAGTTCTTGATTTAAAAAGCATAGTGACCAGTGAGGGGGGGATAAGCTTGCTGTTTAATTTTTCATTGAACATGTGTATATTTTCGGATCACCAGTATTGCCAATGTAGAATTTAAATCCTGTATTAACTGTTCAACTGGAGACCTGGTAGAGATAAGCATGCTGTCTGAGAAAAACACATCTGCATATCTTACAAATTATGAACAGGTTCTTTTTCAATTGAATATTCAAAATTTGAACCAAAAAACTCAATGGTTTTACAAATTTCTGAATTTTTACACTTACTATGTTCTATTTCTTATACAAACCATTATAGCGCAAAAATGAACAAACAGGGTTGTAAAAATTATTAGAGCAAGCAATAAATTACACTAAGAAATAATTATGATTGTGGAGCAATATTATTGTTCAACTACCTAATAATTATACTACTAACTAATAATTATACTCTAGCTTTTTGTCTTATTTAATAATTATACTCTAGTTTAATCAATGGTTACACTTTAAAATTACTGTACATAATCTGAATAACGACACTATTTCGGGTACGATTCGGTTTTCCATGAGGGAATAAGGTAACTCGCACAGATACTTACCATCGGTGCTGATTATTGTGAAATAGAGCATATTGTATGATCTGAATATTTGACACTTGAATAAACAACTACTTTATTTACTTACTTACTTACCTTTTACATGGGAAAAATGTTTCGGTACTGAAACGAAGCACAGGTAATAGGACAACACTAATTCAGCCGCAAGTACATATTCCATATATGACAACATATAGAATGTTGTTATATCGCCGTGTGAATATTCCAACGCTTTAGTTGATAAACAATAAAGATATTTTTTTCTTCTCTTTGCGCGAAGTCTGTTCAACTTAAATTCCGATTAGCCCCCAAGTTCGTAGAGGCTTGGTTTGTCAATTTAACCGAATTTATTCTACTCTGGTATGACTAAAGTTTTCTTTGACTTTAATGACAGCTTTCATTGACAGCAATGTCTTAAGTAGTACATGAATATTCCATAAGCTGGCAGAGTTACAGCCTGAACTAATGTTTGTGCTAAATAACGTCTATCAATAATTAACAAGGATATCCGTGTATCGCTTGTCACCCTTGCTTTACATCTTTGACATGCTCCCAGAATTTTCGGGAAATGAATAATCGTAGCTTTTGTTATGATCAGGAATAGATTTTAATTGCGTGATATTTTCTAGTAAGTTGTTAAGTTAGAAATATCTTGTTAGGTTTCAGGTCAAGTCATTAAAATTTAATTATCCGTTGGTGTTCATTCATCCCAGCAACAGGAAACTAACAAAGTAAACAACTACGCAGTTGTCATGTCATGAAACTTAACTCATAATGTAAGCTATCATTCATAATAAATTTTTAACTAGCACATACTAAATGGTGATATCATACTGCTGTAAAAAGAGTAAATGGCTAGCTAAATTAAATTTCTCTTTTCTACGCATATTTACTGGCATTTTTAATCAGTTGTTGTCATGGCGAGTGCCAGTAACCCATAAGGTAATATTATCTGCATGATAAAGATAACATATATCATAAACATAGAACACTTAAAGAACAAAGTTGATATAAAAACTAAAAGCATGGTGATAGCAAAACTCTGTATGAGAAAATGATAGTACTTGAATAAATTTCCCACTTACTCTAAGTTTTATGTTAAATAACTCCAATGTGAAAATGCTCTTTAAAGATTTTAATAGACGCTTATATCATGAAGTAAATAAGCAATTGCGTTCTTACGCAGTCATTAAAATTTGGCTTTTTAAAATTTCGACGCCATGTGGTGGAATTTATAAGCTGTCCATGGGACAATTGCGAATATGGTTAATTCTGTAGTATATCCTATGTTTTGCCTTGCATTCGTTCAACTGTGCATGTAGTGCATCATGGTTATCCTGTGGAATGGCTAACCGCTATTTCCACAGCCTGACCACGCTGTCATGTACCCAATTATTTTAATTATCTACACTGCGTGCCGTGACAATATATAGGTGGAAACTAAGAGCACGATATCTTCCAGAAAGTTCTTTAGTGTAGATTCACCGCAAGTGCATTAGTTTATTTACACTGAATAGAGCAGATTAATCACCGTCAATAGAGCAATTTATACACTTTAAATGGAATAATTTATTCACCTTAGAAGGAATATTTTATAAACTTTAATAGAAAAATCTAACCCAATCATTGTAGATTACATATTCGTCAGTAAAGCTTACAATCGTTATTCCCGAAGTTTGCACTTTATTTTTTTGGTTTTTATATGTATCCTTTAAACAATGTTTTGCATTTGCCTAGCCGGAATGCTAGATGATCTAAATTGGTGTTATTTGTTGATTTTTCATTAGCAAAAGAACAGCAATGAGAAAATGAACAGAGTAATATGTCGCTCTCAAAGTTGCCCATTTCTGTTACAATAATAATTACAAAAGAATGTGTCCTTTTCTTCCCAATCCTGCAACTCATGAATCTATATATTAAAGACAATCGATAAGGCTTTATTTTTGAGTCAACCTAACAGAGTTTTCTCTGACTGCAATATTATAAGTTGACTATCGCGTAAGCTAGCAGAATTATAGGTACTCCGTGCGAATCTGTGCAATTCTTGGGTCAATATATTAAATCTATCAATAAATCATTTCAATCGAACTAATAATTAAAATAGAACACATGGGAAAAGGGTGGCCTGCTATTTGGAAATAATATATAGAATTGGTGTGCTCTTCGAAAAAAGTTTGGTGGTATATAGTAAAGTATGGTATGGCGAATTTTAGAAGAAAGCGATGATATGTGGACAGTTTGTTTTGATTTCAGAGACTTAGACACTTTCTAATCGTTTAAATTAATTTAAAAGCATTTGCAAGTAAGGTATGAGACGAATTTTAAATTACAGTAAGGCTACGGTGTTCTGTTGGGGTGTTGTTCTGTTTAAGTATTAGTCATCCCATTTCATTAATCAAGCAAATAACCGTGTCTGATGTATTGTAATTGGAACTCATTTTATGGTGGTGTTTACAAAAACTTTAATTATGAAGGTTTCTCAAGTGAAATATATTTTACAAATATTTACAACATAAATGTGCAAAGACCAAAGTCTAGTGAATAAAATGTTATCCTACCCATGAAGGTTAAGCGTCCAAGATAGAAAGAAGATAATAGTTTACCACCGAACAATAGGGAAACTGATTTTACAAGTTAATCAATGAAATTATGAAAATTCCGTTCGCACATGATAACTACGAAAATGTAGTTGCAGAGTAAAGGTTTATAGTCCTTGAAAAGTTGCAGTCAAATTTTTTAGAATATAAGTGAAATATGAATACTTTAGAATCTGGTTCACATACAAGGATATCTATTTCGACGTAACTGTAATAGATAACTTTTGTGCCTTAATTTCTGAATAAACGACGTTCAACATAAATATATTCCACTGACAAAGACATTTCAATACTGCTTAACTGCTTAAGAACATATATATGGTGTAAATAAACTAAGGTGACCCCCTGTAACGAACGAACGGAAAGTAGTACAGCAAACCTGTTTACAATACAAAGTTACATTGAAATCCAAGTTTTCATTAAAATTGGCTTAAGTTAAGTGGCCCAAATAATTAGGTAAAAAGTAAAAGTACAAAAAAGTACCCATGTTTGCGTGGATTCTGATTTTTGCCGTGCCCAAAACCAAATATTTTGAAATGACATTCTCACAGATGCAATCCACGCTATTTTAGTGATTTTCATGAATTTTTCATTACATTCGAACAAGGTTGAATTTTTAAATTCCGGAAAAGTATAAAAATTGGATTTCAATGTAACTTTTGTACTGGCTTTCAAGTGGTGTAAACAGTTTTGCTGTACTACTCGCCGTTCTTCCGGTACAGGGGGCCACCCTGTACATATACATACAACGAAAGATAGTTTCTTCTGTAGCTCTGTAGCGGGAAGCTAATAGTAAATCCAGAATTATTCAAATTTCTAAAATTCACTACGAGGCTACCTTTATACGGGACTTAAACCGTTGCTACAACGACGTATCTTGCATACAACAAAATAAACATTTGTATACTTTGAGCCGTTGAAATAAATGCAATAAATAAATACTGTACGTAGATTACAGGAAGCAATATGATATTATTGATAGTTGAAACTTAAAACTTTAAACCCATACTAAGTTTAACAGTACCCCGACTAATGCTTAATAGAAAGTTTGGGACGCTCTTCTTGGTGATGTTCGTGTAGTTTCCAATTCTGTAAACAAATTTCTTACAAGAAGCTCGATATTTCTTCATGTATTTGACCTCTGCTGGAATCTTCGAAGGAAATCGTGATACTGACCCAGTGATAGCATTGAAGTTTTGAGACACCTTGGTCCAAATGATGAGGAAGACACACCAGAAGATTATCAATATCCCAGAGAATGAGCAGAAAGCTGCTACAACGATTATCGGTAATTCCGAGCTGTATTTCCATACTACTAAATTCGCGAGTATGATGGAACGATTCAAGATGAAGCAAATTGCCTGCATAGCGACCATCAATATTTCTGTAGTGAATTTTATGTGTAGCACTAAAATTTGATGGTACTTTACAAACATCACGGGTGTCCTTAAATGATCATGAGTCAAATATTTGGACTCTCCGAATCTATAATAAAACGTCGAAATTTTAGCTTACATTTCAATTAGGGTTTATGAAGAATTATAATTGTTCTAAATAACTACCCTCCCAGTCTAAATGACGACAAAAAATACCAAAAAGTAATGTTTTTACTTTATCAGCCTAGTCAATGAAGTGTAACCAAAATAATATTTAAATGTATTACTTTAGTTCCTTCCCGAGAATCTGAATGTATCGATGTATCAACACAAGTGATTCAAATAGAATTCCAACACTTGCGAAGATACCAGAGAATATCCACCAACCCATCATTACGGTGAGAATTGCCACTCCGATGTGTCGATATTCTTCTGGCAGTAATCCATAAGGAAATATAGACATGTCGTAAATACCGCCCCACATTGCAGTCCCCACATACGGATAGACACAACCGAAGATAGTCAAGCATTGGATGGTTAGCGAATCTCTCGGGGTCAAGTCGATACCAGCTCCCATTTTGCAATAATCCTCTAAGGAATTTTCATAATTATAATTAATGACCACATAAATGTATTGCGAACCTTTATTAAGTAGCGGAAGCTACTTTATAATAATGCCCGGAACAATCTGTCTGTCTGTCCGTCTGTCTGTTGGCTCTATAACTCATTGTTTCGCCGTATCTCTATGATTTTGTACCTATGTACTTTTCTAATGTTATTAATTTTGTTTGGACTTGTGTCCTTTTAATATTTGTCTAGAATAGCGTTTCACATAACATTTTCTTATCATTGCGCATGAGCGTAAGAGAAGAGTGCTTTATTCTGGCTATTGTAAAGTTGTTGAGAAACCAGTTCGTCTCCGTCAGCGAGCGAGTGAAGTATTATTCCGAGAGCGCCAGAGTTAGCGTCTATTCTCTTAGTCTCTGCACGTTTCGTAATTTTGATAGTGCAATAAAATCAATATAAAATAATTATTTCTGTACGTTGATTTATCAGTATTTTCTTCCAGTTTACTTAGCATTCATCAGTTAGCTAGTAACAGGCTAGAAAAGTCATCGTACATATAAAAGTTTCCCTAATCTGCTATTGTCAGTTAGGTCAGTAAAAGTGTTGTCGGTTAGGATAGATTGCCAACTGCAGCACACAGTTTTAGAATTTAGTTTTCACTGTAGAAAACCAGTAAACAACCGCTTCAGTGCCCCACGCCTTTTCACTCATGAACGGCTTAATATCTATATCATTCGCTAAAACTTTCTGTGTACGTTCTTGGGGTTCCGAGGAAGGTCCCCTGCGAAAATGGGTGTGATCGATAAATGACATCCACTAAAAAAATTGAATTATATAGAGCCTACACTTCCATGTATTACTAAAAGTGTTGTAGCTGGAAAATTGAGGTGCATTTTCAGCACCAAATTGAGATGGCTTTTCAGCACCCGCATCTGCTCAGTTCCATGTATTACTAAAAGTGTTGTCTGTGTGTAGGAAAATTGAGGTGCATTTTCAGCACCAAATTGAGGTGGTTTTTCAGCACTCGCTTCTGCTACTTCATTATGCGCATTGGTTTGCAATAGTTTATTCCGTAATGAAAAAGGCCTGGCAAGAATAAGCGTTTCATAAATATTCTTGGGGAATGGGTGTGATAGAAAATGAAAATCTCTGTGTTCATAGATTTATTTTAAGGAATTTAATTATTTATGAAAATGTTCTGACCTTCAAAGAGTTCCATTGTGTTTACGACTTCGTTGATCAATAAAAGCAAGTTATCTCCTTTAAAATGTATAAATAGTTGGACAACCATTCCCATCGAGAGTCCACAGCTGTAAAGTAAACATACAAAATACTGCAACGAAGTATCCCCCATTAATGATCGAATCACGAGTTGAATGGAAAAGTAAGCAACAACAATTAGCCACAACTCAGTTGTTATCAAATGTCTCCATTTGCCGCACTTTGATTCCGATTTCACAAATATTTTCTTTTCATTGTCATATTTAGCGTGAATTCCACCGAATACAGTAGCCATTTTGACAGTAAATCGAAAACATTTTAAACTCTTCAAGAGATTTCTTCTCTGTGGCCTTGTTATTTGGTTATTTTGTTTGGTAGAGTCCATTGCTGTTAGTCTAAGCACATTTCAATTACACTGTATTAATGTAAATCGTAACATCGGATTTCAACCCAAACCAAATCGAATATTGAAAGTACTGTTCACTGTTGACATAGAAGGGATGAGAATTATTGTTAAAACATTTTCAAATACTCTCTGCAAATACAAAAAGTTTTTACCGAAAAGCTGCAGTATCCGCGCAAATACATAGTCTGCGTTTTTAATAAGTCATTTAACATTTGCATGTATTATAGAACATAAATAATAATTAAAAAATATCGGGGAACAGTTATTTTAAATTTGATTCACCAGTTAATTTGCATGAAGAGGGTCCGAGTGAGTCGATTTCGAGAGTGTAATATTGTTACTTAAACAAATTACTTTTACAAATTATGCACTGCTATCTGTTATTTCTCAATTGGAGACTCGGAATTTGAACTAGAAAATTCATTGTTTTTACAAATTACAAACATTACTTATTACGTTCTATTTTTTATAGAAAATATTATAGCGCAAAAAATGAGACATAAGGTTTTAAAAATTATTAGAGCAAGCAATAAATTACACAAATAAATAATTATGATGGTGGTGCAATATATTTGTTGAACTACCTCTTACATGGGAAAAATGCTTCGGTACTGAAACGAAGAACAGGTAATAGGAAAACACTAATTCAGCCGCAGTTAGGTTATTACATTATTATTTATACATATTCCATATATGAGAACATATAGAATATTATTATACAGCCGTGTGAATATTCCAAAACTCTAGTTGATGAACAATGAAGATATTTTTTTTTCTTCTCTTAAATTCCGATTAGCACCCAAGTTCGTAGAGGTTTAGTTTGTCAATTTAACCGAATTTATTCTACTCTGGTATTGCTAAAGTTTTATTTGACTTTAATGACAGCTTTCATTGACAGTAATGTCTTAAGTAATAGATGAATATTCCATAAGCTGGCAGAGGTACAGCCTGAACTAATGTTTGTGCTAAATAACGTCTATCAATAATTAACAAGAGATATCCGTGTATCGCTTTTCGCCCTTGCTTTAGATCTTTGACATGCTCTCAGAATTTTCGGGGAAACGAATAGTCGTAGCTTTCGTTATGAGTAGAAATTGTTTTTAATTGCGTGATATTTTCTAGTAAATTGTTTAGTTAGAAATGTCTTGTTAGGTTTCAATTAAGTTGTTAAGTCATTAGAATTTAATTATCCGTTGGTGTTCATTCATCCCAGCAACAGGAGACAAACAAAGTAAACAACTACGCAGTTGTCATGTCATGAAACTGATAATGTAAGCTATCATTCTTTATATGCATTTTTAAATAACACACTCTAAATTGTGATATCTTACTCCTGCAAAAATAGTAAATGGCTAGCTGCATGATAACGGAAAATAACGTTGGTACCTAAATTTCAAAACTAGTATCTTTGCAGAAAACAATGTCAAATTCTGCAACCACTTCCAGATGTTGATGTTGACATTCTTTTGCATCCAAGTAATCTGATGGATCATGTTTCGAAGAAATTCCAATCTCTCCACGAACTCAATTTTTTTTGTCAGCTTGAAAGCAGAAAAAAGTTGTTATTGTTATTAGTAGTTATTTTAAGTCAGAGTGAGTCTTTCAAATTCAATTTGCTTAAAATAACTCCTTTGTTCACAATTTAAAATATTATTCTCTTTTCTACTTGCATATTTATTGCCATTTTTCATGAGTTATTTTCATGGCGAGTGCCAGTGTCCTATAAGGTAATGTCTGCATGATAAAGATTCCATATATCGTAATCACAAGCATAGAACACGTAAAGAACTAAGTTTATATAAAAATTTACAGCATTAGTAATGTCAATATTCTGAATAGGAATATGATATTACATGAATTAATTTTCCATTTACTCCACGTTTTATGTTAAATAACTCCAATGTGAAAATGCTCTTTAAGTATTTGAAGATAGACACGTATATCAGGAAATAAATAAGCAATTTCGTTCTTAAACAAACCTTAAAATGTGGCGTTTTTAAAAAGGAACGCTTAATGTTTAAGCATTTTGCATTCTCCTTTCGTATACATTATCTATTTGTAGGATGGGTAGACGTATAATACAGAAGACTTGAAAATAACACAATATGTGATATGTAATATGATATATTGCATATCACATAAATAATAATATAATATGTAATAAAATATACAATATGTGATGCGATTTTTATTGTATTTGTCTTCGGAGACATTTTTGTATTAAGCTGTCACATTATTTACCAAAAAATTAATTTTGAATTGTTTTAATTGATTTTGTTAAACTAAAACAGTAACAAGAGCTATGCTCTTGCAGATTTGTTGTCCTGGTTTAGATTTCAAACAATCGGTTTTATAAAATAGGAAACTCAGTAAAATGCATAGGTCTGTAAAACGATTTTTGTATGAAAGCAACGAATAAAAAAGTAATGCTTTTCACGCAAGCAGCAAAATACCCTAATTTTTAATCCTATAACGAAAATAGAAAACATGGTAAAGAGGTGGCTTCCTATTTGGAAATATGTGCCATTTTATCAATGAACCGAAATATTGCTTTACAGAATTCAGAATTTTTGCAAAAATTTGCGGTACCAGTGAGGCTAAAAAATTCTTGTTGCTTGCAGGGAATGGTTTGCCTTGTTGCTGAAAGGTCACTTATATAGAATTGCTTTGGTTTTCTAAAACCAGGTTAATATAGCTAGTTTTTGAAGAAAGAATGTTTAATGGAGTCCAATTTTGAGCAATGGTTGGTAAAAATGAGTAAATGGTAAAATGGATTTTAGAAGAAAGCCGAAATTAAATTTGCCAGTAAGATTAGTATGAGACGAATGTCAAAATGCATTGCCACCGTGCTATTCTGTGCTGTTATCTTTATGTATTAGTCATGCTATTTCATTAGTCAAGAAAATGACCGTGACCTTGTCTGATGTGCCCGTGCAAGCACATTTATGGTAATATGAACTCATTTTTATGGTTGTTTTCACACAAACTTTTACAATGAAGGTTTCTCAAGTGAAATATACATATTTACAACATTAAGGCGCAAAGACCTAAGAAATTCAAATAGTCTGGAGAATAAAATCGTATCCTATCCACGACGGTTAGCCATGCTACACAGAAGATAATAGAAAATAATTTCTTACCACCGAAAAGCGAGAAATTGAATTTTACAGGTTAAACAGTGAAAAATGAAAATGCCATACGCACATGCTCCAGCTGCTACGAAAACGTCGTTACAGAGTAAAGGATTGTATTTGGAAAAAAGTGGCAGTCTAATTTCTTAGAATACTCATGAATATTGCACAAGGTGAAAAAAGATTACTTTAGAATCTTGTTAACATACAACGATATTTAAATCGATCTAACTCTAATAGATAATTTTTGTGCCTTAATTTTTGGAAAAATGACATTCAATATACCTATATATATTTTCCACTGATAACGACAATTCATTATTGCTAAGGATATTATCCTTATAAAAATACAATATAATAAAATTTTTATACTTTGAGGCCTTGAAATAAATGCAATAAAATAAATAAAGTCTACTGTTCGTAGATTGCAGAAAGCAATATGATAATGATATTATTGGCAGTTAAAACTTAAACCTTCAAGCCCATACTAAGTTTAACAGTTCCCCGACTGTTAAATGCTAATGCTTAATAGAAAGTTTGGGATGCTCTTGTTTGTGATGTTAGTGTAGTTTTCAATGTTGTATACGAATTTCTTGCAAGAAGCTCGATATTTCTTCATGTATTTCACCTCTGCTGGAATCTTTGAAGAAAATAGTGGTACAGACCCAGTGATATCATTGAAGTTTTGAGACACCCTAGTCCAAATGATGAGGAAGAAACACCAGAAGAATACCAACGTCCCAGAAAAATGAGTTGACAGTTGCTACAACCATTATCGGTAATTCTGAGCTGTATTTCCATACTATTAAATTTGTGAATATGATAGAACGATTTATGATGAAACAAATTGCCTGGAAAGTCACCATCAATATTTCTACAAGGACTTTTATGTGCATCGTTAAAATTCGATGGTACTTGACAAACTTCAGTGGTGTCCTTAAATGATCATAAGTCAAATATTTGGACTCTCCGAATCTATAAGAAAATATAAAAGTTTTAGCTTAGAGTGTATTAATAAAATAAATTATTTTAAATCACGACTCTTCGACACTAAGCGAAGACAAAAAATACCAAGCAAAAGGTTAGTCTATGAAGTCAACAGTAGTATACATAATTTACAGTACTAATATTTTTGATTTTAATTATTATAATTGTTGAAGCACACGCATAACCTAAAAAATGCCTACATGTATTACTTTATTTCCTTCCCGAGAATCTGAATGTATCCATGCATCATCACAAGTGTCGTAAATATAATGCAAGCAATTATGAAGGCAGCAGAAGCTATCCACCAAGTCAAAATTACAGTGAAAATAGCCAATCCGATGTGTCGATATTCT
The DNA here is from genome assembly GCA_020352615.2 of Yoshiicerus persimilis. Lineage (NCBI taxonomy): Eukaryota > Metazoa > Arthropoda > Collembola > Entomobryomorpha > Tomoceridae > Yoshiicerus > Yoshiicerus persimilis. Next base: position 2,245,419 of record CM036941.2, read on the forward strand.
TCTGGCAGTAATCCATAAGGAAATATGGGCATATCGTACATACTGACAAAGATTCCACAGTTCACAAACGGCAAGACGAAACAGTAGATAGTCAAGCATTGGATGATTTGCGAATCTCTCGAGGTCAAGTCGATACAAGTTCCCATTTTGCAATAATCCTCTATGGAATTTTAATAATTACAATTAACGACCACATTCATTAAAATTGCCACTCATTGCAAACCTTTATTCCGTAATGAAAAAACAAGACCTTGCAAGAATAAGCATTTCTTAAATATGCTTGGAAATGAGTGTCATAGAAAAGGAAGTGTTCTGACCTTCGAAGAGTTCTATTGTGTTTACGATTTCGTTGATCAGTAAAAGCAAGCTCTCTCCCTTAAAGTGCATCAGTAATTGCATAGCAAATGGTAGGCAGAAAGCACAGTTGAAATAGATACACATGATGTAGTGAAGCGAAGTACTCCCTGTTATTGATCGAATCACGAGTTGAATAGAGAAGTGAGCAATAATAATGACCCACAGCGCCATGGTTATAAAGTGTCTCCATTTGTGGGACTTTGATACAGACTTCACAAATATGTTTTGTTCATTGTCATATGCATCCGGAAATACAGCAAATACAGTACCCATTTTGACAGTAAATTGGAGATATTTTAAGCTCTTCAAGAGATTTCTTCTCTGGGGCCTTATTATTTGGTTATTTTGACTGTTGGACTCCATTGTTGTAAGTGTGGAGGGCGAAATATGAAGGTATTTATTAGTTGAACACAGGCAATGCCGGTTCAGAAACACATTTCAAATATACTGTACATTAATATCAATCGTAAAAATTATTAGATTTCCACCTAAAGAAAATCAAATATTGTTAGTACTGTTGACATCCATGAGATGATAATTATTTTAAATTGGTTTCATCACCTAATTTGCAGATAAAGAGCCCGAGCGAGTCAATTTCGAGGGTGTGATATTTTTACTTAAAATACACAGCATAAAAACTATTTCTGCAAAACGGACTACACTTTCAATAATTTACTTCATATAATAAAATCAGTTTTCGGTGTAATAAACATAGTGGCCACTGAATGAAGGAGCTTAATTTTTCGATTGGAACATTTGTATATTTTCTGATCGTCAGTATTGCCAATGTTGAATTTTAATTTTCTATTAACTGTTCAACTTGATACTTGGTAGAGACAAGTGTGCTGTTTGAGAAAGGCCCATCTGCATATCTTACAAATTATGCACAGGTATCAGTTCTTTTTGAATTGGATATTTGGAATTTGAACTAAAAAATTCACTGGTTTCACAAACTTGTGCACTTTAGGTTGAAGTAAGGCAGCCGTGGCATGTGGGGGAGGTGGGGGAGGTGGGGGAGGTGGAGGTGGAGGTGGGGGAGGGGGAGGTGGTGGGGCAGGTGGGGCAGGTGGATGTGGTGCAGGGGGAGGTGGGGGAGGTGGAATGTTCAGATTTGCATGTAGAGGGTTCCAGAAATCAAATCTGAACATGGTAGTGCATAGAAGTGTCACCTTTGGGTATCAAAGTTGTTCTTCGAAACATTTTGACAACTATTTGTGTGAACTGTCGTTCTGGGCAGGATTCGTCATTTATTTACTTCAGCTAATAAAATATTTTATTCATATTTTCTTAAAAAAGGGCAAATTATTTATTAAATATCTTTTCGAAATCAGGCAATTAGCTTTTAAATGCCAAATTTTTTAAAAAACGAAATGTGTTTTTAGATGAATAAAACAAATTTTCTTAAAAAGTAATCCAGGTAATCCCACCTGCCCCACCACTTCCCCTTCTCAGAATTTTCGGGAAATGAATAGTCGTAGCTTTTGTTATGAGCAGGAATAGATTTTAATTGCCTGATATTTTCTAGTAAGTTGTTTGGTTAGAAATGTCTGTTTAGAAATGGTTTCAGGTCAAGTCATTGGAATTTAATTATCCGTAGATGTTCATTCATCCCAGCAACAGGAGACAAACAAAGTAAGCAATTAGGCAGTTGGATGTCATGAAACTTATACTGTAAGCTATCATTTTTTATACATTTTTAAATAGCGCACTCTAAGTGATATCATACCAAAAGAGTAAATGGCTAGCTGCTTGATAACGGACTATAATATTGGTACCTAAATTTCAAAACTAGTATCTTTGCAGAAAAAGTGTCAAATTCTGCAACCACTTCCAGATGTTGACATTCTTTTGCATCCAAGTAATCTGATGGATCATGTTTCGGTGAAATTCCCTCTCCACGAACTCAATTTTTTTGTCAGCTTGAAAACAGAAAAAAGTTGATATTGCTATTAGTAGTTATTTTAAAACAAAGTTCAATTTGCTTAAAATAACTCCTTTGTTCACAATTTAAAATATTATTCTCTTTTCTACTTGCATATGTATTGCCATTTTTCATGAGTTATTTTCATGGCGAGTGCCAGTGTCCTATAAGGTAATGTCTGCATGATAAAGATTCCATATATCGTAATCACAAGCATAGAACACGTAAAGAACTAAGTTGATATAAACATTGAAAGCATAAGTAATGTGAATATTCTGAATAGGAATATGATAGTACATGAATTAATTTTCCATTTACTCCACGTTTTATGATAAATAACTCCAATGTGAAAATGCTCTTTAAGTTGAAGATAGACACGTATATCAGGAAATAAATAAGCAATTGCGTTCTTAAACAACCCTTAAATGTGGCTTTTTTAGGAGCGCCTAATGTAAAGATTCAACGCAAATGGAATAGTTTATTAACCCCGAATGGACCGGTTATTCAACGTAAATAAAACGTTAACATACACTTTAAATGGAATAATTTATTCACCTTAAAAGGAATAGAATCACTTTAGATTATCCAATCACTAAAGCTTACAATCGTTATTCTCGAAATATTTTCCACTTCAAAAATGTTTTCCATTTGCCTAGCCGAAAAGCTAGATGACCTTTGGCGTTATGTACTCATTTGTTTATTTTTCCAATAGCAAAGGAACAACAAAGAGAAAATGAACCGAGTGATGTGGCGCTCTCAATGTTACACATTTCTATTACACTAGTAATTACAAAATGAATGTGTTTTTCTCATTCCAATTTTGCAATCCTGCGTTCATTTCGCTAACTCATATATATTAAAGCACAATCCGCAAAACTTGAGTTTTGAGAAATTCCCCTTCTCCACGGTGGGTGAGTGAAATCTTAGGGGACAATATATTAACAATTGTGGGAAACTATGAAAACCTTTGTAAATAAGAATACCAGTGGTGGACAAATGTAATTTTCCTTAAATATGAATACAAAAGTCAACAGGGAAAAGTTATGAACAATGTTAAGTCATTTTTATATGAGCCAAATTTAGATCAAGTTTGTTGTTTGGCTTGTCAACCTAACAGAGTTTTTTCTACAAAGGCTTGACGGTTTTCTTTGACTGCAATGTTAAAAGTTGACTGTCCCGTAAGCTAGCAGGATTACTCAGTGCGAGTCTGTGCAAATGTTTATCTTAATAATTAGCTCTACTCTATCAATAAAATATTATATGCCATTTCATTTCCAGTTATTTGAGACATCAAATTAACCATTTTAAAGATTTTCATCAACAATAGTATAAGAAATATTTTGCCTGTTTTGAGTAAATAGACATTGAAACATTTTAAGATTTTTCGAAGTTTAAATAATTAATAGCTGGACTTTATTATTTTAACTTAATTGTTGCCTTCCAAAGCAGTTTTCAAATTGCTTTGATGTTTATAAATCTTTTTCTTACGATAACATATAATCGTGATAGATAGTATCATAATTTAGTGTTTTAAATAACATTTATTTATTATAAACTTTAAAACGATAAAGCTTTTACTACGATTGGTGACAATTCTAATTTTAATGCAAAATTTATAGCAAAATTTTCTATGAAAACCAGGTAAAAAAAATTGTAATTGGAGTAATTGTAAAAGTGGAAATCTAATTTCTTAGAATACTCATGAATAGTGCACGAGGTGAAAAAGGATTACTTTAGAATCTGGTTAACATACAATGATATTTAAATCGATCTAACTTTAATACATCATTTTTGTGCCTGAGAAATGACATTCAATATACCTATATATGTTTTCCACTGATAACGACAATTCGTTATTGCTAAGGACATTATCCATATACAAATCCAATATTAGAAAATTTTTATACTTTGAGGCTTCGAAATAAATGAAATAAAATAAATAAAATCTACTGTACTTAGATTGCAGAAAGCAATATGATAATGATATTATTGGTAGTTGAAACTTAAACCTTTAAACCCATACTAAGTTTAACAGTACCACGACTAATGCTTAATAGAAAGTTTGGGATGCTCTTGTTTGTGATGTTAGTGTAGTTTCCAATTCTGTACACGAATTTCTTACAAGAGGCTTCATATGTCTTCATGTATTTCGTCTCTGCTTGAATCTTCGAAGGAAATAGTGGTACAGACCCAGTGATAGCATTGAAGTCTTGAGACACCTTGGTCCAAACGATGAGGAAGACAGACCAGAATAATACCAACGACACAGAGAATGAGGTAGCACCTGCTACAGCGACTATCGGTAATTCTGAGCTGTATTTCCATACTATTAAATTTATGAATATGATAGAACGATTAATGATGAAACAAATTGCCTGGAAAGTCATCATCAGTATTTCTGTAAAGAATTTTATGTGCAGACTTAAAATTCGATGGTACTTGACAAACTTCAGGGGTGTCCTTAAATGATCATAAGTTAAATATTTGGACTCTCCGAATCTATAATAAAATATAAAATTTTTAGATTATATTTACAGTAAACTGTAGTAATAAATTAAATTATTTTAAATCACGACTCTTCGAAACAAAACAAAGACAAAAAATACCAAACAACAATGTTTTTGCTATATAAGGTTTTCTATGAAGTGAACAGTAGTATATTTGATTTGCAATTGTAGTATTTTTGATTTAAAATATTCGGTTTGTTGAAGGACATGCATAACCAAAATAATATCTGCATATATTACTTTAATTCCTTCCCGAGAATCTGAATGTATCCATGTATCATCACAAGTGTCGTAATTATAATGTTGGCCATTAAGCAGCCACCAGAGCTTAACCACCAATTTATAATTACGGTGAGAATAGCCACTCCGATGTGTCGATATTCTTCTGGCATTAATCCATAAGGAAATATTGGCATATCGTACATACTGACAATTATTCCAAAGTGCACATACGGATAGACGCAACAGTAGATAGTGTAACATTGGATGATTCGCGAATCTCTCGAGGTCAAGTCGATACAAGTTCCCATTTTGCAATAATCCTCTACGGAATTTTAATAATTACAATGAACGACAACATTCATTAAAATTTTTCATTCATTGCAAACCTTTATTCCGTAATGAAAACGCATGACCTGGCATTGCTTAAATATGCTTGGAAAATGGGTTTCATAGAAAAGGAAGTGTTCTCACCTTCGAAGAGTTCTATTGTCTTTACGATTTCGTTGATCAGTAAAAGCAAGCTGTCTCCCTTAAAATGTATCAGTAATTGTATAGCAAATGCTACGCAGAAAGAACAGTTGTAATAGATACACATGATGTAGTGAAGCGAAGAACTCCCTGTTATTGATCGAATCACGAGTTGAATGGATAAGTAAGCAACAGCAATTAGCCACAAGGCAATGGTTATGAAGCGTCTCCATTTGTAAGACTTTGATACAGACTTCACAAATGTGTTCTGTTCATTGTCATATGCAGCCGGAAATACAGCGAATACAGTACCCATTTTGACAGTAAATTGGAGACATTGCAAACTCTTCAAAAGATTTCTTCTCTGGGGCCTTTTTATTTGGTTATTTTGACTGTTGGACTCCATTGTTGTTAGGATTGGCTTGTCAACTTAACCGAATTTATTCTGCTCTGGAATGACAGTTTACTCTGACTGCAATGCTATAAGTATTAGTAGAATATTCCATAAGCTTGCAGAGGTGCTCCGTGCCAGCCTTAGCTAATGTTTGTGCTAAATAACGTCTATCAAAAATCAATAATTTAATGTTATTTACAAGAAAATGTAGTTCACCTCTATCTCTGGGGAGATTGTTGGTTTAATAAATAAAAAATAAACCATTACAAAACGGCTATATCACAGTAGTGCAACCGTAACATTTTTAATTTATGTAAAACATTTGAAATTATTTCAAACTATTTAAAAAAGTTTGAAAATATTTCAAATTATTCAAAAATGTTTGAATTTATTTAAATTTATTCAAAAGACGGGTCATCAGCTCAGACTACGACATATAGTTGTCGCTAGTACAGACTGCGACTTATACCACAACATACACACAACATGCAATACATAACATACTTATAGTACTAACAGTTTAACCTCCCCCTTTAAGGGGAAGGCGTTAACTAATTTTGCTCATTTACGAACTTGTTCATAAAGAAAACCTATATTTTCATAATGTGCAAACAGATTGTAAAAAAGTTTAACCGTTCTTGAGTTACAGCGCTACCTCACTAACTAACTAACTAACTGACTAACTCACAGACAGACAGTCCAATCGCATACAGTAGTTGCACTACTGAATAAGGATCAATGGTCAAAATAATCGATTGAGCTAATGTCAAAGCCGTTGAGTTTGTGTATTATTAGATATTTTGGCCAGGCTCTTCACATCGTAGCCAACAAAACAATTCTCTTTGCAATGTAAATGTAAATAGTGCTTCGATTAAAGGAAGGTTATAGCAGGATTAGTACAGAAAAGAATATATTATATTATGTATTCCATATTTATCTATATAGCCTATAAAAAATGTTTTTACTTACTAGCAAAAAATGTAATTTACTGGACCAATGTTATCTATAATTATTTGGCTTTCCTAGACATTGTTTGCTGCTAGCTTATAATAGAAGTCGCCGCCCAATCAATAACTAACATAGCTCTAGTACTCCATTCGACTCAAAGATTTAATATTCTTAAAAGCATTTTCTATATGCCTATACAGCGCTATCTCACTAACTAACTAACTGACTAACTAACTGACTAACTGACTAACTAACTAACTAACTGACTAACTAACTGACTAACTAACTGACTAACTGACTAACTAACTGACTAACTAACTGACTAACTAACTAACTGACTAACTCACAGACAGACAGTCCAATCGCATACAGTAGTTGCACTACTGAATAAATATTGTCAGGTTTTCACAATACCAGACTATCTCCTGGAACATATAAAATACGTAACAATGGTACAAAGGTGTAAATAGTTCTTGCTGCGTCTCTGGAAACACGGTACGAAACTTTTCATTGGTATAATAATAATATGCAATAGAACATTGTGTTAATTGAATGTATCGGCAGAAACCTTTCAAAAAAAATCATGCGTAAATGCTACTTATATGGTGGATGACGATTTATTAGATTAGATTAATTAAATATATAATCTCAAAGGCCAGTGTTTTAAAATCTGATTTGCTTCAATAGAGTACCGGCAACAAAAGTTTCCGGGTCGCACCAAAAGGCACCCCCCCAAATAAAATGCACACTATTAAGGTGACTATATCGACGCGTATTTTTCACCTAACCTAATTAAAATAAGCAAACTTCAATGTAGATATATTTTATGGGTTAGAAGTTTTAATGAATACATCTAGTAAGCCTAAATCAAAAGCGAACCGCTACGGAAGCTCGGCAGAGTGTACAGCTAGCAAAGAATTTGCTATTTGACAGGATTGCTAAGACTTAAGACAAAAATTATGTGTATATTGACTAAACTAATGTCACATCTATTGATTTTGTGGGAATTGTATGTTTATACTAAAGTTGTAAGGTGAAGTTCTTCACTTACCTCGCAACTCAGTATATTGGTAAACTACAGTTGCACCTTTTCAATGTTCGGCTGAAAGTTGTAGTAAATAGTACTTAGATTGTTAGAGAAAAAAATTACATTAGGGAAAACAGAAAGAAATATATTATTTTCTTCTTTTATTTATTTGCCTATCAAACAAGATAAATCGTTTGACTTGAGCAGCAAAGTTTATTTAGCGGGTCACTACATGCTAGAGAAATTAATGTAAATAAAACTTGGCAAGAAGTCAAGTTGATTTCCCAGCAATGTTTTCCTCAGAATTAAAAGGTTTGGCTTTTAGTTTTTTGCAAAAAAGCAAGCAAGCAAAATCTAAAAGAGTTTTGCTTTTGTATTGTTACAAAATCATATGGAAACGGTAGAAAACCTATGTATTAAGATTCTTTATGCAAAGGAAAAAATGGAAAAGTTTGTATAATTAAAAAATTATAGTTTCCTCCAAAAGGACATTATTTTTTCCCAAAACAGCAACAGTTTTTCCGAAAAAAGCGTTAATTTTTTTCAAAAATGAAATAGTTTTTTTCAAAACTATTAATTTTTTAAAAAGCAATAGTTTATTCAAAAAGCAATAACTGTTTCAAAAAGCGTTAGTTTTTTCAAAATAGCAATGGTTTTTCCAAAGGAGCATTAGTTTTTTCTAAAATAGCAATGGTTTTTCCAAAGGAGCATTAGTTTCCTCAATAAAAGCAATAACTTTCTCGATAAAAGCAATAGTTTTTTCCATAATAGCAATAGTTTTTTCCATAATAGCAATAGTTTTTTCCATAATAGCAATAGTTTTTTCCATAATAGCATTAGTTTTTTCCATAATAGCATTAGTTTTTTCCATAATAGCAATAGTTTTTTCCATAATAGCAATAGTTTTTTCCATAATAGCAATAGTTTTTTCCATAATAGCAATAGTTTTTTCCATAATAGCAATAGTTTTTTCCATAATAGCAATAGTTTTTTCCATAATAGCAATAGTTTTTTCCATAATAGCAATAGTTTTTTCCATAATAGCAATAGTTTTTTCCATAATAGCAATAGTTTTTTCCATAATAGCAATAGTTTTTTCCATAATAGCAATAGTTTTTTCCATAAAAGCAATAGTTTTGTCAATAAAAGCAATAGTTTTGTCATTAAAAACATCCTTTTTCCAAAAAAGTAAAAAATTTTCCAAAAGAGCAGTCGTTTTTTCAAAAAACAATCCACTTTTTCCATAAATACAATATATATTTACTATTTTCCAAAATGGCAATGAAATTTTTACTGTTTTCCAAAAATGCAATACATTTTACTTTTATTAAAAAATGAAATACTAAATAGGCAATCAATATGAATGATGCTTTAGTGAGTACCAATAATCATCTCAATTACTGAATTGTTGTGCTCTTAACTCCTAGGATTTGATAAAATTTGGCCACTTACTAGGTTTCGGCGGTCCATTACTAAATCATCTCAATCCCGATGATACGAATATGAATATTCTGCACTGTAAGAAATGGATTAAATACGATTTACCATAACTAGTACAACTTTAAATAAATAATTTTATTTTGGTAAGTCCATGCATGAATTCAGTTTTGTGTGCACGAATTAGTTTGCTCTCCACAATCTATAAGTGGGCGTGATTTGACAAACAATAATATTAGCCCAAGCTTGCTACCTTCCAAGAATTCTAAATGTCAACGACTGAGTATATAGAATAAAATTGCATTACAAACCAGAGAAATTACTAGGTAATTGGGACACTTGTAATAACCTTCAACTCCTTTCCACCCAATCGCCATTTCTCTTTTTCATTTTCTAAGCTGTCGTTCATTTATATCTATACCAGTTGATAGCAACAATGGAGCCTAACCGTCAAAATAAAGGAAAAAAGAAAATAAAACGCAAAAACCTCGTCAAAGCTTTACAATATTTCCAATCATACATCAAAATGGCAAAAATAATCGGCGCACTTCCAGCTGTGTATAATAAAAAGAAGAAAATATTTGAAAAATCTACATCAAAATACGATAATTGGAAGCATTGCATAGTCAATGCGCTATGGCTAATTACTGGTACTTACTATTTGATACAATTCGTGATTCTATCTATAGCAGGCGACACTTCCTTCTACTACTTTGTAGTGTTCCTTGTGATTTGTGTCTTATGGGTATCAATTGTTGTCATAATGCTTTTCGCTTTTCGGCTGGATACCATTCTCTTATTGATCAACGATGTAATCCACACAATGGAACACTTCAAAGGTAAGAGTATTGTTTTTATAACTACAAAACGCTTCTATTCCAGTATTAAACTTACGTTATTAAAAATTTCAATTCAAAATGTACCTGGGCTAGTGCTATTTCCATATCAAATTAAGATTATATACTGATTATCGAATAAACCAGGATATAATAATGAATTTTAGTGTTAATTATAATTATTCTACATAGAGGAATACTGGGAATGGGGTCCAGTGTCGACCTGACTTGGAGAGATTCGTTAATCGTACAATGCATTGCTGTCTTAAGTTGTGCTTACCCCCATGTTGTGACTGGCTTCTATATCTTAGCCTACGAAATGCCCATATTTCCATATGGAGAATTGCCTGAAGAATATCGGTACATCGGAGTTGCCATTCTCACCGGAATTTGGGTTTCGTGGCTAATATCGTCACTCTGGATAATTATCGGACTTGTATTTACGGGACTTGTGTTGGGAAATCGATACTTTCAGATTCTCGGGAATGAACTAAAGTAATACAGGAGACATTATTCAAAGTAACTCCAATGAAAATTTAAAGATAATGTTATAATACATTTACTATTGTTAATTTAGATTTGGAGAGTCGAAATATTCGACTCATGACAATGTAAGGTCACCAGGGGTGTTTGTGAAGTACCATCGAATTTTACTGCTGCAATTGAAACTGGTTACAGAAATATCTACGGTTGCTGCCCAGGTAATTTGCTTCATTATCAATAGGTGTATCATAATTTTGAATATAATAGTATGGAAATACAGTTCAAAAATACCGATATTCTATGCAGCCGCATTTTGCGCATCCTCTCCGATGATCACATTCATGTGGTGTGTCTTTCTCATCATTACGAACAAGGTGTCTGAGAACTTCAACACCATCACGGAGTCTATACCTAAATTTTCTTCGAAGAAACCAGTTGATGTCAAATACATGAAGAAATATCGAGCATCTTGCAAGAAATACGTTTACAGAATTGGAAACTTCACGGACATCACCAACAAGAGCGCCCCCAATTTTCTCTTAAGCATTAGCCGTGGCACCCTTAAACTCAATATGGGTTGGTAAACACCGACGTCGATGATATTCAATACAGGGTGTCTACTTTGACAGTTCACATAGCAAATTCAAAAAATCTAAATTTGGAAAAATACAAATTTTTAAATTTTAAAAAAATTGCTCCTGAAGTCATGTCTGGTGTAAATCCGGTGTTATCTCATATTTCCCCAAAAAAATCTGTTGCGGGGAAAAATCTTTTTTTGGAAATTTTTTCTATATGAACTGTCAACGTAGACACCCTGTAGAATCTGCCATTCTGCCGTATTCGCCAGAGTTAGACTGGAATTATATTCCTCATACACAACAAAAGGCCTAATAAATTGTAGTTAGGGACTGCACACTAATTTCACAGTCACCTAGGAGGAAGAAGGAAATCTGAATCTATAAGAGGTTGTGGTATCACACGAAGAAATAAGAAAAGCGCTCACGAACGAAAAGTAGAATGTGTGCTTTGTTGCTTTTATTTATATATTGCTTGCATATTGATTAATTTAGTGTAATGTGAATTTCACGTCATAAAAATCGATTTGTACTGAAATTTATTTGTCTCCGAATCCGTAGATACAAAATATCATGTCCCAAAAAACAGAATATCTTTTCGCATACAGTAACAGTATTACCGATAGAAAAATTACGTATTGTATATTTTTAAGATACTGATAAGAAAAATACGAAATTGTCATTGTCGCACGATTTATTGCTAATATTTTTATAAAATATTAAGCTGTCTTCTTATCACTGGCTAAATAAAGGCTTATTTTTAATGTGACCTCTAATTAAAGGATAGTGTCTTCTAATTAATTGTGACATTAACAATTAACAGAGCTAAAGTTGATTTAGTCGCACATTTATTTGACTGCTGACTCAACGCACGCCTATTCTTTTATTTGAATTAAAAGTAGGTTAATAATTTGTTTATCCATTTAATTCTGAAAGTATTCCTGCACCTGAACCAACACACAAATACCTGGGTAAACACAAATGCATTGGGAACTAAAGAATTGCTAAACTAAATAGTTATTGGTTGAGAATTGAGAAACAATAAGCATAGAAAAATAGTTGCAAGTAAACAAAAGATATACTTCAAACTCTGTTATTAAAGCCAAGAAACTCCAATTTCACTATTTTGGACTTCTTATAATGGGCAGTTCCACGAATATGTAAATTAGTTGGTTTATCTAAAAAAGTCAAAGAATAATAAATAGCCTCTTGAGAAAGAATATACAGCAAATTATAAATTACTATAATCTGTGTCTTGCAATTGAACTGATGCAATTATTGGTTTCAGTATTTTCTAATTCAATATATGCAGTAAATATTTATTACATCTGAGAACGCAATTTGGATATCCTTTGTAGTCTTCCTACTTTTTCCCCAAAATGGAAAATTATCAATCAAATAGATTTTAATGTTGAATAGAATTCATCATCGACGTCAACTCTGCTAGGCAGCTTTTGTAAACAGAAGAATGTTTTTTAATGTACAGCTATAGCATTTCATTAGTTCGGAGAAATAGCAAAGATAAAGTATCACATTTATCTGCACGATATTTACAAGAAAATTCGCTTGGTTAGAAAGTCTATAAAGCTAAGAGACATGAATTTTTTAAGCGTCTTACATATCACGGCAGAAATGTTTATTCTTTTTATATAAATAGTATAAATTTAAATAGTATAATGTGGCAAATGTTGAATCAAACTTTAGAAGCTATAAACTTTATTAATCTAGGTATGTGGATTTGAAATATGTACTTATGGTCACTCAACTAGAACATGTGAAAAGTCATTAATATTGTATTTTTGCAGAAGGAAAGCAAACAACGAATGATATAAAGACTTGGATATTACTAGGACATGGCCTATAGAACAATTTAAAATTGATATTTTCAGTAGACAAGACAGAAGCTCTTTAAAAGCGGAATAAAACTTCTTTAGACATACACAATTGTGACAATTTTGACTTGATAAGTAAGAAATCTTTCACATCCTGCTCTTAGGTGAATAAGGGATATTCATAATAGCAACCATTGGTATTGAAGTCAACCAGCAGTAGGCTAAGTCATCCAAACGCGCAAATGAAGGCAGCCAACATTTCACATACCGTCAACCACACGTATGCTGATGTTGCGTCAACCAAATTTTTCTAACTCAGTCAGCTGCCTTTGGTGTACACTTTCTTGTGTCAACCAAACGTACGAAAAAAATGGTTGACATTACGAATATCCCCTATTTCGCAGTCTTAGCTTTGATATGAAAATTAGTCCAATTTTCCATCTACTTGGATACCTAAACCTTATTCCCTTTGTTGTGTTTCTGCTTGAAAGATATTTGACTTTACTTTACCAAAATATACGTGAGGTTTATGAATTCTGGTTATATTTCAGCGTTACGTAGCCATTATTAAAAGCGTCATTGAAACGTATTTCTGCACTGTACATGACAAAAAATACAATGTATTTTAACATTTTTGTAAAAAAAAACAATTGCCTTTTTATTTCCGACGTGAGTCTATGGTTAAATTTATAAGACCTTACATGGTTTACAGTACACAGCTTAAAGATCATATCATACAAAATAATTAATTAGGGTGGGCTTAAGTAAAGAGTGAAGCATAAAGTAAAGTAACGTAAAGCGACTCTTTAGTCTCTTTACTTAAAGGCGCCACGACGGCGTGATAAACAAAATAGCATGTTTCAGCTGTGCAAGTTTGAGAGTTGCGTCGTCTACAATAGAGTAACTTTGAAGCTATAAGTTTTGAATATTTGCCTGAATTTACAGGAATATTTACAGGTACTTCTGTTCATTTAGCTAGGAGGCAGAACATCAGCACAGGCATGAATGTTGCATTATTTTACAAGGAAAGCAAATAAAGAAGCATATACTGGGTTGGGCCAAAGTAACTTTTTATAGGAACATAGACTAAATTTTACGACAATGTGAATTGTCGGCTCCAATGCTAACAGGTTTTTATTGGGGTTGATAATTCGCATTGTCGCAAAATTTAGTCTTGTAAGACACATAATTGTAAGTCGGACGAAATCATTTCTAAAGTGGAATTTGTTTCTTTGTTTACTATAATTAAAATTTATTCTTTATACACGCAAAAACTACTAGAAAAATTCTAGAGTTAAGCTTTGATCAGACAATTTCGCTTATAAAGCTAAAAGCTCAGATAATTGTTCTATATTTCTTATGGTGATATATTTGAGATATCCCTATTTTCTATTCAAAAGGCAAACACACCTGAAAACCATTCGCACCTGAAGGCTATATAATAAGGATAGTATGTTTCAAAGTAGGTTCAATAAATTAGTAGTTTGCACTTTTTACATGTATCAAATTTTAAGCAACTAAATTCTGCTTATGTCCAAAGTGGCGCCATAAGAATATATAATGAGCACTCTGACGTGTATAGAAGCACAAGGCGTGTTCAAACTTGTATTATTCGTTGGGACAAGTTTCATAACAAATGTTACACAAAAGCAACTTGTATAAAGTAACGAATTCTTACTCAAAAGTTAAAAGTTAACCCACAAAAGTTAACCCACTAAGAAGACAATTGTGGAATTATGGGCCATTACTCTTTCACGGTGAATTAATCAAACATAAGAAATCTTTTAATGGATTAATTATCTGAAATCTTATTAATCTAAAGCAGTGTCAGGTATAAATGGTATTTTAAATTTAACTGAATTAACTACTTGTTAAAAATCCGGATTTAAAGTCTGCAAAATTGAATAGAAAGGCCAAAAATAAAATGCACACAATATTATAATTACTTAAAGAACGGTAAAAATTTATTATCATATTCCACCTAGTGGAGTAACTATAAATCGACATGACAATTATGTTTTCACTTCAAAGCCTTACTATGTGTATACTGTATTCTCAATTTATGTTCCATACAAATTGCAAAACTCTATTGCCCGAACTGTCCAACTGTGACGCTGATATTGTTTTATATGAAAGTGTTTTCCAGGATTATATTTTTAAACAAATTATAACCTCTCCGCGGACTCTTACAACATTCCCAAATTTTAATATTAGAAAATGGATTCATCATGTCACGCAAAGGCAGAGGTCATTGTCAAGCACACAATGCAATATCGTTATTGTGGTGGAACCCCCCGAGATATCAATTAAGATAATTCCACATTTCTCTGCAACATTTGGTCGAGAGAATGATCGACCAAGTGACAAGTTTCTAATAATTAGCACAAAGACAAACTTTGACGCAATCAAAGACAATTTTGCTGTACAATTGAAAGAGAAGTTGAGGAACGCATTTTATTTTATGGTCATTAAATCTAAGGGCGACATTGAAGTTCTAACAGTGTCACTTTTGACAAACAAGATTGCCAGAATCGACATCAGAACATCCGATGTGCAACAGAGAGAATTAACAAGAAAAGGTTTACAGAGTAATTTTTATAAAATATATGTGCTTATTATAGACTTTTCCATAGAAAGCAGTGAAGTTCTTAGCAGACGGCAACAATGTACTGGGTCGCCATACGTTCTCATTAACAAACAAGAGCTTAAACGCTGCAGTAATGTGCAATCACCTGTTTCTGAAATAATGGCTGAAAATTTAAACTTTTCGGCTGCCTACTTAAGTCCTCTTACTTCGCGGGCGCGTTATTTAAGTTTGACCCGCGCATATCCAGAAACGTTTTATACAAATTTGTTTCGTAACAGTTTGAAAAAGAATATTTATTTAACCCTTTCTGGGGGGAAAGCATTTATATATTGTGTGGACCGAGAATCATATCATCAGATGTCGTTATCCATCTGGGTAGACATAATGGACAAGATTTCGTGGCTAATACTGCTAATCTGTTGTGTTTTAGGCAATGCACTAATATTTCGATTTGCAAAACAAAAACTGACATTTGAATCTATTAGTAACTTCTTCCTTTCCGCCATTGCCATTCTTCTCCGCCAAGATCACAACCAAAGGAAATTCTTCTTGTATGGTATTCTGTGCTTGATGCTGAATATTTTTGTAACTGAGTACGAATCTTACATCACTGGTGAAGTTATTGCTCCCGTGGACAAAAATATAATGAGGAATTTCGGGGAATTAATTCAAAATAAATATAAAATACTTTCCATCATTGGAAATGTCAGTGGACTTTCCATGGACAACGGCTACTATAGCGTGCATCCTTATTTTGTACAATATGGTATTACAGATAAAGAAAACTCAAGTGTTTATTTTTATGATACGGATAAGCCCAGTGCATTATCGGACTCCTCGAAAATACATAAAACTTGTTTAGCAGACACAAAACTTAAAGTATTTATTGGTTATCCTCTTTCTCAATCTGATTTATCACTCGTTTTCTTGCAAAAGCATGTTCCCTCGATGAAATGTGCTAGTGCAATGGAGTATGCAGACTCTCAGGCCGGTGCATGGGTATTTATTGGATTATTTCGGCATGAACTGCAGAATGTTCTACAAGAACTGAATGAAATGGGACTTCTCGAACTTTGGAGACAACTTCAATATTTTTACCCTGAAGTATTAGAATTCAAAGAAAAACAATCCGAAGAACAATTTCTAAAAGTTAGCTTTGATATGAAAGTAGGCGCAGTTTTTCATCTCATTGGATATCTCGTCCTTCTTCCCTTTGTCGTCTTTCTACTTGAAAAATATTTGACTCTACTCTTGCAAAATATCCGTGAGGTTTATCAATTTTGGTTATTATTTTATTGAGAAATAATAAATGACAAACGCGCAGACGTTAATGACAGTACGTAGTCAAAAGAACTGACAAGAAGGAAACAATTTAACAATCCTTCATAACATAGTTCAAAGGATTGACTTTAAGGGTAATATTATAGTCATTTTTGAAATTGCCTGATTTCTCGATTTGCCGCTAACATATATATCTATAATTACTATAATTATAAGACGTCATTAGACTAGACCAATTTGTACAGTTTTTATTTAGAAACCTCAATATAATCGATGGAGAATAAAATTTCAGTTAATTACATCTATCCATCATTTAATATTGGCACTATTGTTTGAATAAAAACACATTTACAGATTGAATGCGGTAAGTTCTGTAAATAAGTATGAGATATTAAACTTACACCTGTGGAAAACGGAGTGTAACCAAGTGTCGTAGGAAAAACAGTCTACTTAGGGATTTTACTACTTAAGTTCATAAGTTGAAAAATGCCTAAGGAATTAAATAAAGAGGGCCGAGTGAACCTTGTTTCCAAAGCAGGAATAGTAAAAATTTCTTCCATTAATCCCAGTTAATTTTAGTTTTCTGTGGCACCTGGATCAAAGCTGTGAATCAACGTGGTAAGTTTTCCTATTTTGGAAAAAATAACCAGGGTGGTATTTCATGAAGTCGGAATAGCAAATTTTTTGGTTTTCCTTCAGTCATTGACACAGAAACTCGGCAAAATAAAAAGAAACAGCTTTTCTATTCACACAGTATATTCACACATCTATATTCACACAGTATAATGCGTTTAAGGGTCCACTGAATTTGTTCACCTAAAGATATTCACGTCTCATGAGAAAAGTTTCCGAATAATATGTAATGTTATACTTTGCAAGTGTAGTTCGTTGCTACACATTAATTTTAGGTTACTTTTATTTTCTTTTCAAACACAACAAATAGACATACTAATGTTGCAAACATTAGTTAACAATACGGTTAGATACTCAAGTTAGATTACAATGGTAAGCAGGACTAGTAATTTGCTATTACTAGTAGAATGCTTCTCGTGAGGTCGAAATATCCAGCACCGACAAATAAAATATAGTTAATTCATTTTAAGCTTAACAAATTGCAAAAGGAATTTTGTACACCTTTGGATATAATACATGATTCTCCCATTGACAAACTCATAAAGTGCAACTAGAAATGCAATTAACAGTCCACAAAGCAATAAATAAAATATACTTGATATATTAGTGTTTTCAAAAGACACGGGTTTTGGGGTGTCTCTATTCAAGCACTGTTTACATTCTGTAAAATTATATCTTTCAAAAGCATCTAACCAAGAGAGAAAAAGACCTGAATGCAGTAAAACATGAGATTTCTTTCGAAAAAATGATTTCATTAGCGGTAGTTGCTTACTCTCAAAAGCTGAAAATTTATAATCACCTATTAAATTGGTTTTACCAAAATATAAATGTCGTTTGGGAAGAATTCTACCAGTTTCTGTATGCCAATGAGATTCATTTAGGACTCGATGCAAGTTTGAAGTTTTTCCAATAAAAACTGAGTTTTGACATTCAGACATCCACTTTGGGAGAGAGACGACAGTGGGAAATCCGAGAGGAAAGCGAAATGACATTATAATTTTTAGAATAATATCATTAGTAGCAGAATTGTGTGCTTTTCTAAAAGCCTTACGCACTATATCAAAGTCGGAGAAATAATCTTCTCCAACACGACCTTGAAGAGCATGATCAATGATTTTCTGAAATCGAAGATCAGGATTTTGCATTTCCATTTTCCAATCTAGTTCTGAAAACCATCCTTTTATATATCTTGTGTTACAATAGCTTTTCTCTTGAATGCAGTACTGAAAAACCGCATTACGAAGCCATTCATCTGGGACGTAGAATGGATTGAATTCGTCATATCCCAAAAGAGGACTGAATATCTTGACTTCTGGCAAATTGATCAAATCTTGAATAGATTCGATTTTCTTGTTGGGAGGTGGTTCCGTCAGATCTGCAGTTACGATGCTTTTGTACATTTCTGTTAAAAGGATTAATGCGAGAAGTGCAGGACCAACGAGGATTCTTATCCAAAAGAGATTTTGCATTTTTGTTGGTAATGAGATGGAATGTTGCAAAAGATAACTGTAGAATATTAACAGAAAAGGAAAGTTATTATCCTTTCTGAAGTACATTGCACTGTGGACAAAGATAACGAGAGAAGTCATGGAAGCAAAGATTGCCAACCAAGTGTCCCATTCAAATGGCCGAATATATCCAAAGAAAGAAAGACTTGGATCTTCTAGAACGACACACGAAAAGAAATTGTAGGAATATTCCCTGGTTATCATAGGTACATCATTAACACCGACGTCCCCTAATAAAGAGTAGTCATGGCGGAAAGTGACCAATGGGGGAACTAAATATCCAGCGCTATCTCCTACAATTACTGTCGCATTTTTAAATTCTCGTATAGCGATAGAAACGACTGCAAGTGTTATATCCCCATAACCTTTCTGAAAAAAAGTGGAGAAATACTCATCCGTAAGAGGAGGACCTACGTATCTGTAATCCCTATAAAGTAAATTTGTGGATACGACTTTGATAACCATACTATTAGTCCCACTGCTCTGTAGAATATGATCTTGCCCAATTTTCCTCCTTAGCATTTCGCCTGTCATGTATTCTTTTAGTGGAAATTCAATTAACGAATGCGAATACGAATAGTACAGTATGGTTCCCTCTACAAGTGTGATTTTAGGACAAAGAAAGTACAATTTCAAGTCAAGAGTGAAGAGAAACCATGATTTTCTTAGAAAGAGTTTACCAATGTCGCCTTGAGTGAAATAAACTGAATTCGACTTTACCAGGTTGATATTTTCCATATCCACTAATATGTACACTGAAGAATATTCCGCATACCGGTAGAAGTCATCAAAGTCAAATCTCCAAGGAATGCCTCTGTAATTAATTGTCTCACTGAAGTAGTTGGTTAACGTTATTTCTCGAAAGTCCTTTGTGTTTAGATTAACAAACATATTTGCCACACAATTAAATCGAGATATCCAAATTGGTGCTGAAGCTGTTTTTCTTGTCTCTGTGGAACCACAATACTTCATCACAGCAGCGAAACTAAAATACTCTGGAAGAGACTTTTCTTTAATGCATTTGTTGGTACTATCAGGAGAACCAAATTCGGTTATTGCGTACGGATTTTCCACTTGGCTTAATTCATTATTTATTATTTCATTAGAGAGAGAATTCGGCTTATTTGGATATTTGTGGTGAAATACAATTTGTGTATAACAGTTACTTTCTAAGGCCAAAAGATACTTTAACCCAGCCTTACAGTCTGTAACCGCGAGAAATAACAAAATGGCTAATAACTGCATTTTAATTGTGCTGGGGATGGTGACGTCTCCTATTTATAATTAATTTGTATTTAGTCTGTAGGGGTATTTAGAAAAACGTCGATAGGGAAAATGCAACGTATTTTACCTTTTTTATTTTAAAAAAACCAATTGCCTTGGTTCACACTACACAGTTTAAGGAGCAGTCGAGTGATTTTGAATAAAACTTTACATGAAAAGGATTTACATCGAAGGTTGGCTTTCGGTGCGAAATAATTAATTAGAGGGGGCTTAACACTACGCCTACCAAAGGTCAACCGAACGCTATGCACCAATGGGTTACAATTGTAACCTATACATAGGACCAGTACAAAATGAAAGATTACTTTCACATTCAATATGTCTGCGTACGGGAACATTCATCAACATAAGAGACTACAAATAAGTACTATTATCCGTAATGGTAAGTCCATAAGGACTTAGTTTTTTTTTCATCGCGTTTAATTTGAAAAGTTGGAGTTCAGGCCAATTTATTTCAATGTGCGCAACGCGATCCAGCAAAAAGAATTTTACAGCCGCAACACCCATAGTAAGGACTACTTATTTCAGCAAAAATTGGCTGCTACTTTTTGCTACTTTTGGAAAATAAAAAATTACAAAACTTGTAAAAAATCAAATTTTAACACTTTCATTACCAGACAACCTTCACCGTGTTTTATATTAATCGAAAGCTGCTGTCGAGGGCTTTCGAATGATATAAATATCAACGGTGTACGTTGACGGGTTCAAAAGGTGTTTAGGGTAACATGTCAAAAACCGAAAATTTTTGGGGGGAAAGTGACGATGGAATCTTGATAAAAGGCCTATAAAGTGCCTAGAAATTAATAGCACAGATACCGCACAAAATTCTAGAAAGCCCATTGTGCGTATATAACAATGATGGTTTTTTCGGTATTACAAATAATATTTCGAAAAGCATTCGTATTCTAAATCGAGTTTACCAAGGTAATAGAAAAATAAACCATTACAATGCAGATGTATCAGAGTAGTGCAACTGTAATGTCTTGCATAATAAAGCTTCAATTTATTTCAAATTATTCAAAAAAGTTTCAATTTATTTCAAATTATTCAAAAAAGTTTCAATTTATTTCAAATTATTCAAAAAAGTTTCAATTTATTTCAAATTATTCAAAAGAGTTTCAATTTATTTCAAATTATTCAAAAAAGTTTCAATTTATTTCAAATTATTCAAAAAAGTTTCAATTTATTTCAAATTATTCAAAAGAGTTTCAATTTATTTCAAATTATTCAAAAGAGCTTCAATTTATTTCAAATTATTCAAAAAAGTTTCAATTTATTTCAAATTATTCAAAAAAGTTTCAATTTATTTCAAATTATTCAAAAGAGCTTCAATTTATTTCAAATTATTCAAAAAAGTTTCAATTTATTTCAAATTATTCAAAAAAGTTTCAATTTATTTCAAATTATTCAAAAAAGTTTCAATTTATTTCAAATTATTCAAAAAAGTTTCAATTTATTTCAAATTATTCAAAAGAGTTTCAATTTATTTCAAATTATTCAAAAGAGTTTCAATTTATTTCAAATTATTCAAAAAAGTTTCAATTTATTTCAAATTATTCAAAAAAGTTTCAATTTATTTCAAATTATTCAAAAAAGTTTCAATTTATTTAAAAAAATTTCAAATTATTCAAGAGTTTCAATTTATTTCAAATTATTCAAAAAAGTTTTAATTTATTTAAAAGAATTTCAATTTATTCAAAAATATTTGAATTTATTTCAATTTATTCAAAAATATTTGAATTTATTTCAATTTATTCAAAAGACGACTTGTAAAGGTCATCAGCCCAGTTGCACTACTGAATAATGCATATATGTCAATGGATGACCCCTTACCACACAAAGACTTTTCCTTAGAGGTTATAGCAAATTGGTGACCATTTACATGGAAAGGATAGGTTGATTTTCAACTTTTTTTTTCAAAAAATCCATATCTCTGAAACTACTGAACGGATTTTTATAATTTTTTCAGGAAAATGTAAATAAATTTCTAAAACTTAGCTACTGTGAAGCAAAAAGTACTCAATGGTCAAGTAAAAATTTTACAACTGTTTAAAGTTGCAAAAGTTACAATTGTAACCCATTGGTAGGCCACGGGTTAAGTAACGAGAATCCGCAGTATCTTTACATAACGGTGCCAGAACGGCTTGGTAAACAAAATATGTAATGTACCTGAGTGGGCTTGCTAAATTGCAAACCTAAAGTATACCTTGTGAAACACACATAGACACAATATTGCTTAGTAATTAGTAACATAAGACTTTTCCATCTCATTATATTAATTGTCAGCCAGAATATAAAGTCGGTACGCCGTAAATTCAGTTTTGAATAAATTAGTAGTGTGGTCGACTTATTACAATACAACTTTACCTTTAAGTAATATCACCTCTGAAATGGTAACATCGTAGAAAGTTGATGGATTGAATATATATGAATGATTTATTTAACTATCACTCTGAAACAGGAGTCTCACAACAAATTAGAACATAGGCAAATATAAAGAATTCTCTGATAGTAAAAAAGTCTTATTGTTATAAGGTGTAGGCAGCCAATTCTTTTTAATAAAGGGCACCATATTTTCCAGAAGGTTCTTCAGTATAGTAAGTCTTAAGTTGTGCCAGGCAAAGTCATGAATATTTTAATCTTGGTAACAAACGGAAAACAAGTAGAGAACTAAGTAGCTGAACGTTATAAGGTAGCCTTTAGGCATTCCTGTTTACGTAAACTAATGGCGCATGCTAATTATATAAATTACCAGCGTTCTGCTGCTAGCATTCGCATGGATCCTATCAAAGTTGAATAGCCGTAGCTTTTGTTTTGAGAAGGAATTGATTTCGCTAGCATGATATTCTTTTGCAGAAATAAAATAAACCAAAATAACACTGGGCCTAACTAAGTATCGTTGGTAATATATTATTGTGAAATGAGAATGTTGTGTTGCCGAAAGCTTTTAAAATTAAATTCAGTAAAGTAAAAAAAAGGTTAATATACGGATAAAAGCCTGCATGATTGTACATAGTTTAGGAACATCTCAGGTTTATTTGCATTGAGGCAGTTTAGCAAACGCCTCAATGCAAATAAATTATTAAGCCAATGGCGTAATTAATATCAATAGTAATATATATTAACGGCCTGATTCAATGTAGATTTCAGTGATCACGTAATATTATTACTTTACCAGAAGAATTGTCACTCGAATGCAAAAATAATAATTTTACCGTAAGTAAAATTGCTTTCTCCACATATTAGGTTGCTTTAATAATTACATTGTAACTTTTTGCTTATGAAATTTGTAATAATTATGGGGAACATTTAATTACGTTAATTATGCAAAATATGGGTTTATTATTAATTGGGCTAATTAATTGAAAAGTGAATTACCCTCATAACAAACACGGCAAATTGAATTTCATTGAGGAAATATGTATTGAAACAATAACATTATTCACAAAGTTTTTGAGGGGTATGTGGAACAATTTGGAGGTCAATATGTCAAGAAACCTGATTATGTGGTAGATAAATCAGTTTATGAGTGTTTGCTTATATCTTTTAAGTGTGTCTTAAGGAGGGGTTGACTGAACGAAAATTCCTGATTCCAAAAGAACGGTTAACGTGGAGTAATAAGGCTTTATTTTTAAACTCTACTTATACTAATCTATCGACTGCGAAATCCAAATTTAAAGAAAACAATTTTAAATCCAAAATTGGAGTTTATTTAAAATAGGAAATACATTAGTTAAATGTATTAGTATTGTATATAGTATATAGTATAGTTCTACAAGCGAGGGCAAAACGAAATATTAATTCTGGGAGTTATTTAATCTTTCGTTTTAAAATTTCGAAAAAAAACCCTAAAACGAAAAATTAAATAGAAAGCGAAAACGAAATATCCCTTCAAACAAAACGAAAATTCCAATATTTAAGACGACACATTAAATGGTACCCGTTTGAAAAATGAAGATTTTATTAACCGGAGCGGACAGTGCCACCCAACAAATCTCTACAATTGACTCCCAACTGTGCTCGAACCAACGACTTAACATTGTTATTACTAAAATTTCAATTAAAATTCTATAGCCACATTTCATCTATTTAAAAACTAACTTTCCTAACATTTTTCATTTCTTTTCAGCTGATTATCATTTATATTATACCTGTGATTGTGCTAATTGGAACTAGTAAATTATACACTAAATTGTACATTCCAATGTATTGCCTCGTACGCATTATTGGCAAAATAGCACATATGATGATAAAAAAATGTAATTTTTAAAACAGGGCAATTCCTGGGACTTTGTCCCAGGAATTGCCCTGTTTCAAAAATTACATTTTACTCTGTTAAGAACTCTAACTTGAATCTTGCATATGACTAAGCCTGGGACAAAGTCCCAGGAATTGCCCTGTTATAAATATTACATTTTACTCTGTTAAGAACTCTAACTTAAATCTTGCATATGACTAAGCCATCTCTGCTATTTTACCACAACCGAGCGCAAGCATCAACTTATTGCGTAGCGTGTAACCAGCTCAATTACGAAAAATGCATCATAAGCATTTTCATGCATTTTCACACATTTTTCTTAACTTTACAAACCAGGTTACATTTGCAACCAAACAAAATGAAAACAAAAACGAGCCCCAGGTGAGAATAATATAAAAATACATAATTTAAGATTTAACCCTATGCTAGGAATTATGTGATATATAATAATTGTTATTTTTAGGTTAATTTCAATTCATGCTACTAGGAAAAGTAGGAAAGCAACAAAAGAAAGAAAAAGATGTAGAGTAGAGAAAAATCTGTAAGTCTGAAATAACACACAAGTAAAATCTTTTGTACATTTGCATATGCATATCTACAGTCAAAGCATTTTATGATAATGCCCTTATTTTATTTAGTGAAATAAGGCCTCTGCAGCCAGCAAAGTCTGAAAGAAAAAGAAAATTTGAGAAAACAGAGCGACAAAAAAGGTCAGCTGTAAATATAAATAAAAAACCATTTAAAATGTCAAGTATTGCTAATTGATTGAAACCTTACATCGCTCTTCTAAGTCTATTTTTGCCAATGAAGCGACTGGTGTTTGCCAGGCACAAATATCTGCAGTGTGCGAGCTGAGGCAAAATAAAATAGACTTTTTACACTTTTTATTTACGAGTCACGCCAATTTTTTTCAGGAATATGGACTAATGTATACTAGTCCTTTTTACCCGTTCCCCGAACGGGGTGATATCAGTATGTGTAATGTATGTGGGTATTTTAATATTGCAGAGAATTACTGAATGCCAATAAAACCGCTGATATTTCGTATAACGTAGAGTATACCAAGGTATTTGCTTAATATTTGCAATATAACTACAATTCTATTTACAAGTAAAACAATCAACACATTTTAAATATTTTTTTATATTTTAAGGATGGGATTACAAAATCGGATTTTGTGAAACTATTTCACATACCAAAAAAGTCAAAGGACAATGAAATGAATAAAAAAATTAACCAAGCAAAAATTAAATTTTGTAAAAATAATGCCAAGACAAAATATAAGCTAGACCAGAAAATACGTCGTATAGAGTGTAAATTTAGTAAAGAACATGCTCGGCTTTTAGCTAAAGTATGTGACCGTGCGGTATCCGAATAATGTTCATGTCAAAAACACTTCAATATTTTATTTTTCATTTTTAAATAAATGTATATATATGTTGATAATGGTGTTATTCTTTTAGTAAATAAACTTTTATTATAATTCCACAACTTTTTTAATTTAGTTATTATCATTATTACCATAAACTTACACTTATCAATAATATTTTGGAAATATGTTTGACCCTTAAAAAACGTGTAACACTACGATAAGAGCTCAATTTCTAGCGATGGATAAAATCTGTTATAATTATTATATTAGTTAAACAAAAAGGAGCAAAATTTATATTGTTAGTAAGGTTAATGAAATTCAATTCCTAAATTTTAATTCAAAATTGTTCATGCATCATCTATTATTTTTCGTCAATAGATTTAATCAAGCCATAAACGTCATCGACAGCTTGTTTCAAATTCTCAATGAGCTCAAAGGAAATGTTGGCTCCATATTTCCCAGGAGAATTTTCTTCAAAACGACGGATGCAGATGTATTGCTTTTTATTCTTCTCATATTTGGAAATGCGAACGAACCAGCCTTGACCAACATATCCGTTATACTCCAAGTCCTTTGATGCCTCGGCTTTTTCATGTTGAGCATAGTTCTTTGTAACTGGCACGCTGTCTCCACAAGGAGGCTGCGGTGCCACACCGGTGGACTTTTTAGATTTAACAGATTTTGATTTTGATTTTGATTTCCTCTTACGTGATTTTTCAGGAACCGGAGAAGGCTTCTTGTCTTTTTCACCTTTCTTAATAATTGCAGCAGCATCTTTAAACTGTTGCGACCTCGGGCTGGCTGTGGCCATCACCTTAGCTGCAGCAGTAAACTCATCATCTGATGAAGACGAATCACTCGACAGTTCTGAATCTAAATTTGAAATAATTTCAATTTTACTTATTTTTATTCCCAAAACAAAACTAATTATTGCTTTAATTTCGATCCGACTTAGTTAGTTAAAAGAATGGTTTGGTATAATATAATGAAAAACTCACCAGAAGGCATTTTAACGATTTTTGTCCGTTCAACTAAAATATTTAATGACGCTCCAAATATTTCACCAAATCGCTCTGAGAATATCAGCTAGAATGAGAGAAAAATAAGCAAAGTCTCCTTTTATATTTTTCCCTGTCAACCTTATTTGATAAAAATACTATAGCAGGTCATAA
The DNA here is from genome assembly GCA_020352615.2 of Yoshiicerus persimilis. Classification (NCBI taxonomy): domain Eukaryota; kingdom Metazoa; phylum Arthropoda; class Collembola; order Entomobryomorpha; family Tomoceridae; genus Yoshiicerus; species Yoshiicerus persimilis. The sequence continues at coordinate 2,272,521 of CM036941.2, forward strand.
AAATACGATGTCATTATACACAATATCTTTGTTTTTATTACGTGTTCATGCGTTGACATCATGGGAAGTACATGGTGGATTTTTTACTATGATACTTATATTAAAGTTCAAATTTTTCCCACGAATGCTCAGTACAGAAACCAACAGTACACGCTACTAATATATGTAATCAACATGTAATTTTAACAACTTGAATTTTGGATTTATGATTCTTATTTTCTATTATTTACTAAATTCATAAAAAAGAAGGTATGTGTTATGTACCATCTAATATATGCCTCATTAAATATCGACTGATATATCTGATAAACTTCAAATTCAAATTTCTCTATACAAAATTAATTAAATGCATATATTTAACTTTCAGGCATGTCTTCTTCCGATTCGGATTCTTCTGAAAATGGTTCCAGTACTGAGGAATGTGACAACAAGAAATACACCTGCCTATGCTGTTACGACCGATTTGAGACTTCTGCTGAACTGCATGAGCACATAAAGAGAACACATCGGAAGAACACTAAAGATAAGCAAAACCTATGTCACTTATGCGGCCAAATATTTAAATGTTTTCGAGATTATACAACACATGTAAATTCACATCATCGCTGTAGTAACTGTGAATTTGCTAGCATTGATATACATGAAGTTAGTGCCCATCAATCTAATTGCATTGTACAGTCAGGCGAAGGATTAAACAAAAGACCATGTAAATTTGCGCCTTTTCACGAAATTAAGTCTTTGAAAGGTTTTGTTAGGACATATCGCCATAGATACACAAAGAAAAAAGTCCCCATTAGTGTAAATGCTTATTTTACGAGTGTAAATGATCAAATCATTTCCATAATGACAAGATCATTGAAAAACTACAAATCAGTTAAGGGAATGGTAACTGTCTTATGTCTATTTGAGAGAAAAACCCTAAACGGATATGAAAAGTTTGAACATTACGTATCGAGTAATATGGAGATATGTCTAAATAGGCATTACATTGTTGAGTGGCTAGACACGTGTCTTGAGCAAAATGAAAGGAGAGCCAGCGTCTTTGAACAAAACGGTTCAAACTGGATTTTAACAGGTGTGTTAGGTTGCGATGTGAAAATTGCCGTTTTTATACCCTTTAAAGGAGGATGCTACGCAGACCTGCCAAAAGAAGTTCGAAATAAAAAGTGTGTCATTAACATCTTTGGTACAAAATCTGATTGTTTTAAATGGGCTTGCATTGTGTCTTTGCATCGACCAGAATCCCACAAAAATATAAATCGGATGTCTAGTTATAAAGCATATGAAGATCTATACGATTTTTCAACTTTACGGTTTCCTGTAAAATTTAGCCAACTGAACGGTTTTGAATTAGCAAATAAAAGCCATAAGTTAGCTGTAAATATATTTGGATGTACGGTGACTTTTGGAAATTTGGAAGTTTTCCCAATTAGGATATCTAAATTTTCATTTAAATCTTCAAGCAAAATAATTAATTTGCTGTACTTTAAAAACCCACAACATAGCGTGGGACACTATGTCACAATCACAGATATCAATAGATTATTAGGGGAAAAAAATAAAAGAAGAAAACAATTATGTTATAACTGTTTAAACAGACTAACAAAAAAACATGATCTAAAAAGCCATTTGCACAATTGTAAACATTTCAAACCACAAAAAACCGAACTACCTAAATTGGACGAGGACGGCAAACCTCCGGTATTAGAATTCAAAAATTTCGGGCATAAATTAAGACATGGCTTTATCATTTACGCTGATTTTGAGTCGTTACTTAGGCCAGCTTTTAGTAAGGATACTAATTTTGGTAATAGTACAACATCAATATCTGTGCATGAACCAAGTGGATTTGCTTATGCTGTTATAAAATCAGGCAAAGAAATCGAAGAGTATAAAGTTTACAGAGCCCCAGATTGTGTAGATGTATTTTTTGATTACATACAAGAGTCAAGTCGACTCATATTGCAGAGATACCAAAATCCAACAAAAATGAAACCGTTGACAAAGCAAGATCGCATAAATTACCATAGCTCAAACATTTGCCACATTTGTGAGGGTGTAATACCAAAAGGTGAGAAGTGTCGGGATCACGATCACCTGACGGGCCTCTACCGTTCGCAAGCGTGCAAATCGTGTAACTTGAATTATAAGCAACCGGAAAGGGTATGTGTGGTTATGCATAATTTTAAAGCGTACGATAGCCATTTCCTTATAAAGGGCTTTGCAAAATACAAAGGCCAGATCGAAGTTATTCCAACAAATTCGGAAAAATATTTAAGTATCATTTGCGATACTTTTCAATTCATCGACAGTCAAATGTTTTTGAATTCTTCATTATCAAGTTTGGTCGATGTTCTAGACAAGTCTTGTACAACAGAAAAACAATTTTTAGAAAAGTTTGCGCCTTTAGTTAGTGTTTTTGGGAAAAACAAGGCCCGAATTTTGAAAAGGAAAGGGGTGTACTGTTATGATTACATTACTAATTTTGAGGTATTTAAGGAAAACAAATTCCCTTCTATAGAAGAGTTTTACAACGAAATCACAGAAACATGTGTATCCGAGAGCGATTACGAGTACGGAAAAACAGTTTTTGATTTGTATTGCAAAAACTTAGGGGACTATCATGATTTATATGTCTTAACCGATGTTTTGTTACTTGCATCTGTTTTTGAAAATTTTCGAGATTTAGGAATCTCAAGTTTTGCATTAGATCCTGCATATTACTTTAGTTTAGCCAGCTTCTGCTGGGATGCTAGTTTAAAAATCTCGAAGGTTAAACTCGAGTTATTGGTTGACTTAGAAATGTATAACATGCTTGACCGATCTTTGCGTGGTGGTGTCAGCATGATTACAACCCGAGAATCTAATATTAAAAATAGATACACTGATAGCAGCATGAAAGACATGGAGAATGAAGCCTATATCGTCTATCTAGACAAAAACTCGTTGTATTCTGAGGCAATGCTTCCTCACCTGCCGGTCAATCAATTTGAATGGCTTGATGCAGAATATTTTACAGCTTGGACTTCAGACTTTATTCTTTCATTAAATGATACCGATCCCTCAGGTTACATTTTTGAAGTGGATATTGATTATCCTGATTGTCTCCATGTCGAACACAACGAGTATCCTTTAGCTCCAGAAAAAATTTGTGTTCCCTTAGAAAAATTGTCTAAATATCAAAAAAACTTAATTCAAAACTTTTTATTAAGTATAACTCAAAAGCCGAGAAATTAATTCCACACTTGGGTTCTCGTAAAAAATATGTTTGCCACTACAGGAATTTAAAATATTACATTTCTATGGGGTTAGTTTTAACTAAAATTCATCGGGTGTTAAAGTTTAACCAAGCCCCCTGGATGGCATCGTACATTAATCTCTGTGGGGGTCAAAGAGAAGCTGCATTAGATGAGTTTACCAAAACCTTTTGGAAAAATTGCATGAATATGACTTTTGGTAAATCCGCAGAAAATGTGCGGAAAAGAAAAACCGTAAAAATAGTTAATAACCCCCAACAGGCTAAGAAATTAACTAGCCAATCCAATTTTCAAACATTCCACCCTATTACTAGCGATGTTACAATTTTTATAATGGGGAAAAAGAAGGTAATTTTAAACAAACCCATTTATATTGCTTTTTCAGTACTTGAAATCAGCAAGCTATTCATGGGGCAATTTCACTATGATGTAATTAAAAAACATTATGGCCAAAATGCTCTATTATTAGCCACTGATACAGATAGTTTAATTTACCGGATATTTACACCTGACTTTTACGAAGATATGCTAAAATACCCCACCGTGTTTGACACAAGTGATTTTGATAAATCTCATAAATGCTATAGTGTTAAAAATAAGAAGAAAATAGGGTGCGTCAAGGAAGAAAATCACGGGTCTGTCATTTCGAGTTGGTATGGGATATCTAGTAAAATGTATTCCATGAAGGGCCCGCAGGGAGCGAGAAAACATGCTACAAAAGGAATAAAAAAATATGTTAAGGCAGGGATTTCTCATGACGTATTTAGGAAGGTTTTGCGTCGGCAGAAAAGGTTAAGCCATAGCATGAATTCAATAATATCGAAAAATCACCAAATTCAGACAATCAAAAGTAGGAAAAGGTGCATGCATCCCTTTGACTCAAAGAGATACATCTTAAGTGATGGAGTAAATACGTTGGCGCATAACCATTATCTGTTAAAACGATTAAACTAAATTGTTATGACTGCCACAATTTTTACAAATCTGTAAATATTCAATTTGTTCTAAATTCTAAATAATTTTTAAAATAGTTTACTATTATTAACCAAGATATGTAAAATAATAAAGGAATAACGATAATAATAATTCTGGATATGTGTATGTTGAAATAAGCTGGGTATATGTAATAAATAATAATTTCACATTCATATGTTATGCAAAGTTTTATTGTAATTTTATTCTCAAACGTAGCTCAACGTCATGTTTTTCTGAAAATTATTTTCCTGATGATCCAAAACCATTCACACCTCTGCAAGTGGTATCCAAGCTTTTCACCTCGATTATATCTGAGACAGCATATTTTTCCAAAATGATTTGGGCAACACGATCACCTTTTTGAATGTGATAGTCTTCATCAGATGTGTTTCTCATTAGAACCATAATAGCACCACGAAAATCAGGGTCAATAACACCAGCTATATATAGATTATCATTGTTTTTAAATAACAAAGCCAAAATTGTTATACCAACCGATAATTTACATTATGTACCGGCAACATCTAGACCATGGCGAAGTGCCAATCCGCTTCGGGATGCTATTCGACCATATGTACCATTAGGGCAACTTATTTTTATGTCCGTGGGTATTAATCCCGAACTATTTTTGAGTAAAGTAAAACCGATAGAACTGAAATGAATTAAATTTTGATTTAGTGTCTTTTAGTGCATTCAGTTTTTGACCACATATGCATTCTCTGCAAACCCATTGCTTACTCTTCATTTCACAGTTATAATTCCCTTGATCATTATTCATTAATTTTAATTAAACAGAAAATGCGATTCCATTGGTATTAAGACATGCAGCAGAATAACCACATATTTCGACAACTGAATCTCAATTTCTCCATAAAATGCTTAATCGGTTAGCACATAGAATAAGCTATTACCGAAAAAAGACCAATAATGAAGGAGATTACTGTGTACCAAAAGTGAGTCACTCGCCGACTAGACTATACTCATGGAATCGACTTTTTAGTTGCTATATTTTTTGGTATTTTAATGCAGCCAGAATTGTAGCCAGCCAGAATTTTCTATTTTTCATGAAATATAAAATGTAGAAACCTGTAAAGATCGTAACCAGCTGCTTTACAAGACGAACGTGTTGGTGTAATTCCGTTTGGACCCCTTTCAACGTATAAGAAAGACATTGTTATTTTAAAACTTTTTGAAATAGATGATCCTCGAATGCTCTTGAAGTAGTGAATGTAATGTAAATCGTTCTTTGTGCTAGCTATAGGTTTCCTTGTTCTAACTTGCATGCCTTTGTCATGCTCTGACCTCATGTTTGGCGAGACAAGTAGACGAACAGTTTAAAAAAATGCAAATCTAGACAAAACAAAGATAAGATTTGAGATTCCAATCGGTCTGCATAAGAATATAATCCATTATATTTTCAGACATCGTAAGAAGATAGACATGGCAAGCAAATCACGATTTAGACGGGCCCAGTTGTTGGCTAAAAAAATTTTGACAGAATCAACGAACGCTTGGGTATCGGTGGTGTCGTCCAATCATTCGGTGATGAGAATTTTACTACTTGCCGAAATAATAAAGGACCCTCTCCAAAAGGACCAGATCACCCGACTCTACAATTGGAGTCCAGACACGAAGAGGGTTATAGAAATGCTATTGGGCTACAGGGCTTGGTTAGAATTTATATTACAAAATTGTATTATATGCTTTTCATGCAATGTGTGAATGTGTGTGTGTGTGTGTGTTACATCTAATCTTATCAATATTATATATTTTTAATTTTTTGTTTCAGCACAAATGAAGCCAGCCACCTTGATGCTTTAAATAAAAGATGTCACCCTAAATGGTTGGAGGTGATGATGTATGCCACTGACATTCATGACCCTGCACCTGCCCAATATTGGAGAGCTTTGGAACTTCACCAGGCAGCAAGGTATCCGTTCCTGTCTGGCGAGGAAACCCCAGAATGATAATTTATTTCAAAGTCATGGAAATAAAAATGATCAAATGATAAATGTTTTACAGAAATGTCGATATTTATTCCAATATTCTATTTCAATGCTTACAACATTTCATCTTTAAAAAGTAGGGTATTCTAGTAAAATTAACACTTATAAATTTTCAAAAATCCAACATGTGTAGCTCTGCATATTATACATTGGTCCTGGGTGCATATACAATATTTACAATAAACCAAATGACCACAGGGGGCCATTGAATACGACGATTCTCTTATCATACATATTTTGCATAAACTCTCATCCATTATATTTATGGCTTCTTTCAAAGGATCTGAAATGCAGTTGAAATTAATGACGTAATTTATACATGATTTAAGCTTATAGTAATAGTAGTTGCACACACCGTCTTCCTTTATTCGGTTTTTCTCCAGGACTCCTTGTAAAGCACGTTGTTTATTCTGCAATTTAAATTTTTAGTTTTAAAACAGGAAATATTTGTTTTTTACAAATGTCATATGGACATTGAATTTTTATGAAACGTATTTACCAGAAAGTTTTCTAGATTCGTGTGCGTAAAATCATCACGGTCTTCCATATGAACTAACAAGTGTGGACATTTAGGAGAAAAAATCATATGTTCCATCCAAGGGTCGTCTTCACACATAAGGAATGGTATGCAGCAACCACAGTAGTAGCAAATTAATCTAGGATTAGGATTCCCGGAACAATAAAACCCACAAGATGCAAAATGAACCGGATAAAAATGTAAATGAGATGGGAAACTATTATATGTCCTTATTCTCGACTCTAGCGTAACCATATCTAAATTAAAAATTTTAAAATGTACAGTATTTACAAAATTTTTAAACTCCATTGTAATTATCTCTCACAAGATAGTTTTGCACTTAATAAATTTCAGAAAGAGTTTCATGATAATTGTCACTTTCTGAGCTTGAACTAAGTGAAATCATTGAGGTTCTTGTGCTGCCCATAGTAATTCTGTCTACATTTCTTAATGCTTCCCAAGTTGAACACGTTGAACACCCAGGTTGATTTTGTGATGTTGATGGCGTGTGAAGCGTACTAACACGATTATTTTTGTCTTTTCTTGGTTTTATTTTTCCGTCACACCACTCCTTCCGTAATCCGGTATTCAACATTGTTGCAGGAATGTTTACTTTTTTGCATATAGTCAAAAATCTGTTTATTCCGATAGGATGCGTCACCCACTTCAAATTTCTTGTAATGTAGCCTATGAGGTCTGTAATATTCGAACCTGTGATGAATCCTTGTCCTGGAAAACACACTGTGCCGTTCTTGTCCCACGCTATTTCTCCGCTCTCTCTAAGCAAATTCATAATTTGTTCAGAGACTTGTTTATGAGCTGGGGGTATTGTTGCCAAAAGAAGTTCATCACATTTTTCTAAAGTTACTGATGAATTTTCTGGAAGTTTTACTTTTCTCTCCTCTGCCTCCTTTGAAGAGTTTTCTATTTCCACTTTTAATGGTTTTTTTAAGAACTGGCGTATGTTTTCACCCACATTTTTCATAATGCTACTGTACATCTGACTCTTTATGTCGTCTGGTATTTGTGAAGAATGAAGGACTTCAGAAGCAATGTTATCGTTGTCGTAAACTACTGATTCCTCCAGCAAGTGGGGTAAATGTTCATTTTTAGATTTTTTTAAAGACAGCAAATGATGATATTCCTTTTCAGGGATTAATTTCATCCGTTTGGACATTTTTTCTAGATACTCAAATGTGAGCTAATTGCTCTTCCAATGACAATTCCTGACGAAGTTAAAAATGGTTGCAAAAGAAGTGGTAGATATTTACTGTATTTTAAAAATAAATCCTTCTTTTTCTTTAATGATAACTTTTTGTCTGCCAACTTGCGAATTGCTGACTTGTGTTTTTTTAGTTTTTCTTTTACTTCACTTGGGATTGTAATATTTCCTTTTAATGTATTTAACACTACTTCCGTTACACTTCGAAGGTTATCTAAAGATGCTGACTTAATCAATTTTTTCCTTTCCACAGGACGTGGACTGCATAAAGTTTCTAAAAAACTAATATTTCTTTCTGTACATTTACTCATGGCTATTTAGATTGTGTACTACAGAAGTCACTTCATCGAGAGATGAAAATTAACTGATTGTACAACGTGAAATTGCTGTCGTTATATTACAAGTTTTAAAATAGGAATCAGACATTCAAACATATACGATTTCTTCCTCATTTGGTAAAATACCACATCTTACCCTAGTTTTATCTTCGCATTCAGGGTGTAAATTAATAAACAAATAGGAATATGGCTTTTGCGTTGCGTCTGAGTAGGCTCTGGTCAGTAGGGATGGATTTAGAGGAAAAAATGACCTAGCTAAATACTGTATTTGCGAAAGAAATGAAGGTGATTTAAAAATACACATGTAATGTGTATTCAACCTCATATCTCTTCCGAATTTACCTTGGGGAAATAAGTTTTGATTAATTAAAATAACAGTGTTTCTGTTATGGTGTACACCTCTAATAAATAACTCTTGGATTTTTTTGCTATTTGATACATCAGTCATTTGGTCGTCAATTACAATAATCGAGTCGTAATAGTCATCTAAATCTAAATTATCTACACAATTCACATTATTATGTTTCAATTTTATTTTTTCATACAAATCTTGATTTTTTGCGAATGATATCACAATATTTGAAATTTCAGTACTAAATAGCTTACCAATGTTTTTCAAAACTTTTTCGACGAATGTGGTTTTGCCAGACATTGTTGTTCCCGCAACAATGATGGAGCAAGGATGTTTAAATTTATACATAGTCTCATTAACCGAGTCAGACATATTTTCAATTGCTTCGTTTAAAATGTAATTTCACAATTACCGTTTCGTTGGATAACTGTAACTCACTACTCTTCTCTGATTTCAATGTAATATTGATGTTATTAATAATGACATTGGGAACCTTAAAGTATTGGTCAGTCAAGTTGTAAAATACACGTCCTGCTTCGTTAGTTTTTACCGGAATACACCGTAATATATTCTCATATTTTCCATTAAATATGCTAGGCTGTACTACATTACTACATACGAAAATAGAGTTAAACAGAAGCAAGTTATTTGAGGTTATGTCACCTTCATTAATGCCTTCTGTGTAAATATACTTAACAAGTCCTAAAACGTTCCCCAAGGATTTACTTAAGCGAATTTCTGCTCCTTTAACAGTTAATATAACTTTGCTGGTTATATCAGAAATACAAATACAATTTTGAAATTGGGAAAGATTTACGACACCCTGCATATAAGCCAGTAAATTCTCTATCGTTTTAACATACAATATAGGGAGGATAAAACGTTTTTGTTTCGAGGATTCCTTGAAATCGTTTGAGTTATTTTTAATTAAAAAGAAATAATCGTTATTATTTCCTGATATTGATTCAAATGAGTTTTCGAAAGATAATTCTGTCAACGTTACTTCATAATCTGAACGCTCAAAATTTAAACTTCTTGGCAAATGAACTTTGAAGTTTTTCGACAAATTTTCGGGAAAATATTCTGTGGGATTGGACGTCATGTAAACGTGAAAGGACATCGTTCCATTTCAATAGCCAAATAGCAAATGAAACGTTATTATACAACTACTTTGACTAGCTCTTCTTTATAAAATATGCCTTGTATGCATTCTCCATTTTTATCTTTAATTTTATACGTGATTGGTGCGCTTAGTATTACCCGATCTATAGAAAACATTTCAGTAGAAAAATTTTGATCGTAGCCTTTCTGGAAAATATTTTTGTCGTTGTACAAACGTACTTGGTCACCAACCTTGAAAACAGGTTTAATCTTCCTGTTATAACTTATGGTCTTGTCGTAGACCTTTAGCCAAATATCGAATTGGTTGACCTTTGTGACTTTTGAAGGGCAAATACCAATGCTTCTATGGGTGGAATTATTATATGAATGAATAACGTTTTGTAAATGTTTGGTGTAATTACAATTTTTCTGAAAAGTAAAAAGCTTAGATAGCCTTAGAAATAAAGTTCTGTTAAAACGCTCGATGATACTACATTTCTTGTCGGAAAAATTACGAAATAATATAATTTTTTGTGCTTTTAGGTATGTCATTAGAGCTTTGTTAAAGAATTCTTTTCCAAAATCGGTGCTGAGAAATTTAGGTTTTACTTTATGTTTTTGGAACAATGTCTTAAATGCTTTTGTGACCTCAGCAGCAGATTTGTTTTTTATAGGTATTGCAATTGCATACCTGCTAAAAACATCGATTATTGTTAAAATGAAATTAAAAGTATTATTTTCTTCTCTGAATTTAGTGACATCAATTAAATCTGCTTGCCAAATGTAGTCTTTTCCAGGAACAATGATTTGACGGCGTCTGAATTTTTTGCGTGTATTTTTATGTTTTGTATAACACTCTTTACTGTGCAGTACAGATTTAATTAATGTATGAGATGCTTTAGGAAAAGCATGTTGTAATCTATTTAAACCCCCAAAACTAGCAGGGTGCTTTGGGTTAACATATGCTGTATGAAGGTGTTTACTAGACATGTTGGGTGAATAAAGTATAAGATACGAATGAGGATATTTGTTTAATGTTTCATTTATTTAACTATGGAAACAGACTTAAATATTACATAGTCATAGTAGTTTGAATATAATTATTTTTAGAATAACATAACCGACAATTATAACACGGTAGGCAAGATGGAATACAAGATTTAGACTCATACAATGGTATATTGTGCACATAGTTATCAACATAGTTATCATTAAAACTTAAATCTGTCCCAAATGATTGAATTATATCTTTAAAGCTACTATTACCACTCCTTTTTAAAAGGAAATATATACAATATTGACCACAAACAACACCTTTAGGAGATTGAATTTGTTTACTACTTATTCTAATATTAGAATTCAGGCTTTTTACAAAAATTGAGAAATTTGTATCGTAATACGATATAGGTAAACCGAAACTGTCAAAAAACTCTACATAGCTATCTGTTCGTCGCTTGTATAATGCTAACCAGTGTCTCCCTGGCTTGGAAGAGGGGTCAGAATTCACGATTATTGCAAATTCTCTTCTTGGAACATATTTTAATTTATCACATGAAACTACATCTACGAATTGGATTTTATCGCCGATTGTATGTTGCAAAATAAAGTTTAACTGTAAGGTATCCATTACTCAGACGCAATTTGACGATACTTATCTAATTCCAAAACCGCTTGTGTATCTGAATAAACTATGCAATGTACGGCTTCTGGTAAAGCTGTGTGAAATTTTAACTCGATACGTACACTTCCTGATTTTTCTAAATACAATACGTTAGTTTGACTCTCTGAAGGACTGATGTCAAATGAGAAGAAAGTGTTGCCTGTTGCGTAATTATATCTGTTGAAAGGGAGACCAGAATCTTTTCCTGCATTTTTCAAACTCGTAAACAAGAGATAATAGCCTTTCAAATAACAATTATGGTTAAAATTCATGTTTAGTGGTCTTATAGGCATCGGCATATTATTGACTGATACACCGACATAACTTAGATCATAATGATGAAAATTAAAAGGGTTAGTGCCAAGACTTCCATTAAAAGCATTGCTTGATACCAAAGCCAAAATAATCTTATTTGGCACATTTCCCACAAACACGTTTTCTTCTACAAAGGATTGATTTCCCCTTGGGATAGTAAAGTATTTTAAACACCTCTTTCGGTAAAAGTATTTAGCGAGCTCTCCTTTATCTAACAGTTTCTGGTGTGCTACAACTAAGCTCGGATACATAATTTCTTTGCGAATAAAGAATCCTGCATCCGTAAATTTGAATTTTGGTACAAAGAGGGTTCCATCTGGTAGTCTGGGATCAGGGCATAAAATTGAAAATGTATCTGGTGAGCGCGTTAGGATTATGCTTACGTTTGTATCATTAAGAAGATATCGATTTTGAGAACCTAAATCTATATGTAATTTTCCAATAAGTTCAACAGTTTTAGATTGTGCAAATGCTCGCTTTCTAGCAAAATAGCCTGTATTTGTATTTGTCAGTTGACTAGGGTCATCTTCGGGATAAAACATAGCACATTGGCCTTGTGAGTCCATATAATCCTTACTAAACGAAAATATTGTTTCAAAATAGGCCTTGTAAGGATATAAGTTATTCGAGGATGACACAATTTGGTTGTTAAAATAAACCTCGCATTGCATAAACAAAGAATGAAATGTGTTATTAGTTACACTTATATCTACGCCCGCAGGAAAGGGATCTCCGCTAGATTGTTCAAGTCGCACGCTCAAAGTAAGAAAATGGTCGCCAATATTTAAATAATGTGTGTTGTTGCCCATAATTTTAAATTCCAATTTAGCGTCTGAATCCTGGATATTTACAACTGGTTTAAATTCTGCATAAAAACTGGTGTCAATAGTTGTATCTGAAAGTTAAAAAACATTAAATGGGAGCAAATTTCAATATTAATCTCAAAAAATATCGTTTATAGAAACAAACCTGTTGGAAAAGATGAAAACAAGTCTGCATGGTCGCGAATAGCAGGAATTGAAGTTGAATGAAGTAAAGACATTATGAAAGTATATCTATTTTGGTTCTGCCTGATTTCGTTTTCTTTTTAGCTTTAACCAACTTCTTTCTTTTTACAATAGTATCAGATTTTGAAATTTTCGCTTTACGTTTCCTGATTTTTCCGGAACCTTTCTGATCTATTGCACCAAATATATTTCTACCAATTTCTTTGGCTAAATTTACACCGTTTGTTTTAATTGCTTCCTTAATAGATTTTCCGCAAATAACATCTGAAGCGGTTTTTATCACTGCACGTTTCGCGATAGGAATGACGTGTTTACCAATAAGTGGTAGAATATATCTTCCCATTGAAGAAATCAACCCTCCACCTCTTTGTATCCCTGTACTATAAACGTGAGGGGCTCCCCTGTGTATTTGTGTTTGTAAAGTTTCTAAATAATGTCCATCGGAAAATCTATAAGCAGGCTTCATTTTCGATGCTATAGCATTAAAGTTTAAAACTACAATGAGTGTATATTGTAATTTCACACAACTTTATATTAACGTTCAAATTCAGAATTTTATTTGTTTTCTACAATCAGCATGGTTTAAATACATTATGTTCACAGCGTGGTTAATTTAAAATTTTTCAATATATTCAACCCTGGGAAGCATAATCGGGAGAATGATGAGCTGACAAAAGGCATCACCTTGGTTGATAGTCACAGCGCTCTGACTTAAATTTACTATAGTAACCTCCAAATCTTTCCATTCCTGTATGATTTCAGTCATCACATGAATCCCATGGGAACTTTGAAGATGTGGTAGAGATGTAATTATCCCTATGTTATGACGAGGTGTTATCGGTAGTTCCACTTTGATGCCAAGTTCCAACACCTTTTTTTCAGATGGTTGAATGACAACAGAGCACAAGCTATATTTAAAAAAAAACAATCAGCCTTTTATGATGAGCAAAACCAAAGTTTGCTAAATCGATTCTAACTACAGTGAATTAACTCTTTACCACAATATTTGCTAAGAATGCAAATTAGGTAAAGATTTAATTCACTGTAGTTATATTATTAAATTAGTACTATTATTAAATCTTTACCTAATTTACATTCTTAGCAAATATTATGGTAAAGAGTTAATTCACTGTAGTTAGAATCGATCCAGCAAACTTTGGTTTTAATGCTCTTACATTTGCCACTGTTCTACAATGACAAATGCTGTAAATAATCAGTAAAGAACTCCTAGTAATGTTTAGGTTATTGTAAACTGAGGAATGGGAGAAATAAATATCGTTTACGTTACCTCGATATTTCAAATCCTTCTGTTTCAGCCAATCCATCGCGAAGTAAATATGTGGATTTATCGTTTGTTCTGACCACTCGTAAATTTCTCGCGTTTTTGTTAGCTACACGGTGCCATTCTCGGTTATCAGCCATAGTTTAAGAATAAAGATTTTTCTGAGGAGGTTTGGCTTTTATATACAAGAAGACACAATGTTTTTTTTTGACTTTTAAGTAACTCCAGAAAGATTTTTTAAATGACCTCCTTTAAATACATTTTTGTTAACTAGAGACATGGCAAAAAGACAATATTTTTTCACAGGTTTGAAAAAAATCAATTTTTAACCCTAATTAATTACTAAAATACATGATAGCTTAGTCGGATGCAATATTCAAGCTCGAGTTCTTAACAGAGTAAAATGTAATTTTTAAAACAGGGTAATTCCTGGGACAAAGTCCCAGGAATTGCCCTGTTTTAAAAATTACATTTTTTTATCATCACACATAACCGTGGGAATACTGCTGCCGGGAACAAGAATCTCTACACTACATTAATATTGATATTGTCACAACTAAATGGCAAATACATTTCATATTTGCCTATCAGTAAAAGAATACGTATATTAAGTGATCGCAAGCAGTTGAAAACAGTTAGTTATATTAGTTAGCTCTATTTTTATGACAAAGGAAACTATTTCTGGGAAGTCTTTGGTTGATTACTTAAGGTGTATGTAAGTTTTATTCACCTTGCACATGAAAATGACGTAGAAAGTCTAGTCATAACTTTAAATTGACTGGAAGAAAGTAAAAATAATACTATATCTAGTGTAACTCTTTCGTTTTACAATAGTTCACATTGAATTTTCAAGTTTTCCTAAAGTAGTGGAACACTATATTCCCATTTTCATGCATTTCGTGCATTTCATGCAGTGCACATGCACGAATTAGAACACTGTTTTATTGTAGTCTTTGACATCAATCATTTTCATGTTGAGTTCCAATGTCCCATAGGGTAATGTCGACATGATAAAGATAACATGTACAAATTATTCTTTCAATGTTTAGCTCTTTGTAGACACATGATGTGATGTGCCATGTTTCCTGGGTTTCCATTAAAATCTACATAACATTATGTAATCTGTCTGCAATTCACATTTCCCTTATTACACCACATCATAAGAGGTAATTAATATCGACAAGTTTAGTAGTGGAATTAATAAAGCAACGATGAATGTATCTTGACAAGGGACTGCTTCAAATGTACACAGTATTTCGTAATCAGTCGTCACTTCGTTTTATGCGGCCTTTCCATAACATTGTATTCAAGTAATGTGAAACAAAATATTATATTTAATTAACGTATGCTGCAACTAGATAAGCCAAATAATTGGCTGATGTTAGTAGAATGTATTATAAGGAAATTTTGGGCCGAATTATGGTAAAATGTTAAGGCCCAAGAAGGGGCCAAACAGCTGGGGATGGGCAGCTTCCACCACCGCCTTCCTGGGGGAGAGCGGTGAGCCGTGAGTCGACTGAATGCACTGCAGTGGACGGGAATTATTTGGAAAACTGCATTGATTTCGTTATATCAACATTATGCGATTAAAATGAAACTTTTATTTTATGTACAAAGATAATTATTTTTTATTTCATTTACATATATGGTTGCATAACGTAGTGAAATGAATATTTTCTGGAGAGCATAATTTTATTATTTTACATATACATATCATTACACACAGACCAGACTTGTAAAGTCTTGTATTGCAATGGTTTAGGTAGTCAAAGAGAGCTGCTATTTGAAAATGGTGTTAGATGGAGTTTGCTTAATAAATTTCGTAATCAAGCATCAACCGTAAGCATTCATAAGCTGCTTCGAAGCTATCATGAGTCTTCCTTACGAACTCCAAGACAAATGCTTTAGTGCGTTCTCCACGCATTACAGCTTGAACACCTGCGGCACATAGCAGATAAAAGAAATTCGAATGTGGGGTCTTTTGATCCCCGCGCTCGTGTATCGATAACACATTCTGCAGAAAAGTGACTCTCTGTCCTAAGTCTGATCTGCTATTGTCAACAGTAGGTTCGTCTATGTCAGCTAAATACGTCTGCATGCATATGTGTACATGGTAATAAGACATGTGTGTGTTTCTCATAAATCGAAGTACGAACTCCTTAGTGAATTTTCCAGCCTTCACACCTTTAAGAGCTGCAGTACTCAGCTGGTAATAAAAATTCGAGTGAGGGTAGACCGAGAACCAATTACAAAATGAAAACACATTTTCAAGCAAAGGTATGGGCTCTTTGGAAGTTGATGAGCGCCCATTCCCAGCATCAGGAATGTATGAATGCACTGACACGTTATCATTTCTCGTTTCATACGGTGTTGAATATGAAGATTCATGATCAGATTCGATCATGTCAACATCTTCACATTCAGCACCATGCTTTGAATCGGTCATATCATCTTCGCTATCAATTTCATTTATCAATGAATGAACCGATTCCAGTTCGTCAATGCTATCAAGTGGAATTTTCTGAGGGTCAGTAGTAGTACATTTTGGGTCATCTGGTGCACACATGTGGTTAACGCTAATTAATGCAAGAGTCTGGCGTACCAACTCGCCATTTGGGAGGCTTGTGTCAAGTCTGTTTATACATAAAATTCATTAAAAATTTTATTGATTTGCAGATTGATGAGAAAAGTCAGCTTTGATAAAATTCCAATCATTTTCCTCTATTCACCAACGGAGCGGAACAGCAACGATTGGCTACTAAATTGCATTCGGTTTCGAGACAGAATCGCCGATTTTGAGTACTCCCATTCGTGGATATTTCAGTCAGCACATAGAGAAAAGGTTAACCAGTTCAATGTTTAGATTAGTAATGATTACTAACAATGGATTGTTGTGAACGGTGTTGCTTAGATATAAACTCATTATTTTTCTGTACTTATTGCGAACTTTGGGTGAACACATTCCATCAAGAGGACACTATATTTAATTGTGACATTTTGTGTAGACTGTGTACATCTTATATTACCTGCATTTAATATAAAATACGAAATGACTGGGAGATGCAAACATTGTTTGACTGTGGTAAAATTAGTTTCACAATGTAATTTTGATGAAAATAATAATATTTTGTATTGCAAGTTATGCAGTGAGGAATTTTTTAATATTCTGTAATGTGCTCAGAATGTCTAGTGGACTGTTGGATGAGGCATAATATATATAAATGTCAGTATTGCGATTCATTACTATATTGCTCATACTTTTGTCTATATTGTGCATTGGATTGTATTGCAAAGCATGTTATTGTTCAGCATTCTCACTGCTACTACCGCTGTACTAAATGTTTTAATACAGTGTGTTAATTAGTAAGACAGTATGCAGGAATACACTATTCGAAAGCGAGGAATGCGATATCCAGATTATGCTAACATAGATAAACGTAAAATATCTTTTACTAACAACACATTATTTCTTAGTATTGAAGAGAAAGACAGGTTAGCTAAGGAAGGCTACTTCGTTAACAAGCACAACTTGCATACCAAGTGCTTTTACTGTGGGATTAACTACAACTTCCCAACATCGTTGTTAGGCAAGAAAAGGCAGACTTATTTGCATGCGGCTAGATGCTTATATTTCAACATACGGAACGTTGAACCTACACCAACACAAAATAAACGCATCAGATGCGTAATTTGCTTTGTAAACGAAATTAATTATACAGCACGGCCCTGTATGCACAGTTCCGCATGTTCACAGTGTGTAATATTCATGACTGCTTGCTTTTGCTGTCGTAAGCCTGTTGAGGAAGTGAGTAGATTATTTCTACCATGAAGTTCAAGTACGTTGCTTTGCGGTATATAAACTTACCAGAATTTTTGCTGGAATTAAAAGGACGACCATCATTTAAGAAGCATAAAAATAGAAAAGTAAAGTGCAACCCTTATAAATACACCCAGCAAATTAAATTAAATATTAGCCACCATTTCATTAGTAATAGAAAAATTAAATTAAAAAAGAAGTCAGCCATAAGGGAAATCAATAGTCTTTTAGAGAAAGTCTTTAAAGAGATAGACGCAGCTCCGTACTTAGGACCAGAGAAAGCGGATTTAAATTTAGAGTCTAAACGCTTTACTGTAAAATTAGTTATTTGTACAGAACAGGAGGAAAAGGAATTTGAATTTAATAACAAGTTACTATTAAGTTCTAAAGCAAAACAGCAAAGTATTGAGATTTGCCTTGCAGAGGGTAGAGCATTGTTGGAGTATATTAGAACTTTTCACAACACATACTGTGTAAATAACACAAATATACCGCTAAAGGCAAAGGAAGTGGATAGATTCATTCATATGTGGATGAAATTATAAATGGCAATGAAAAGAGATGGTGTAAAAAGAAAACGGATAAAAAAACATTGTCAAAAATTGTGCCACTTCCTGCGGCTATTGTCGGATGTATTTCTATGTATAAATACCAATCTCAAAATGAATGTTGATAATAATTATGAATACATCGATGTTTCCCACAGTTTCTCTGAAACATATTTTCTGCAGTTTAATTTGTCGTGTGCATATACCGACAAAAACTTTTTGCAAAAATGTAGCATTGAAATAATTAATTTCAAAAATCCTGCAAAAAATAAATCTACAATATTAACTTTAGGTGAAGCTAAGCTTCTTTTAGATTTCTTTAAGAATGTAATAATGTAAATAAATTAATAAATATATGAAATACTAGTTTATACTGCAGTAATAATAATTTAGCAGTATTTTTTAAATTGTAACATCATGTGTACATTGTAAAAAATTGTCAATTATAAATAACTCAATAAAATTTTAAAATGCATTTTCCTGTTTTTTGATTTTAAAACTCATACTCTCTGTTTTAGCCCTCTTGGGATTGGTGATTAGACGCATTGTCATGACTGGAGTCAATGAGCATCTAAAGCATTTGCGTAGCAATTGGATACCTTGTGTTTATTGCACTTTTACTGCAAGGCAGCACAATCAATTAGAGCGACATCTTGAGACAGCACATCAATGCCCTACATGCCTAATATATGTAGCTGATTTAATGGCACACTTCTGTAATCAAATTGGCGAAGGCTTACAAACAAATATAAATCCTGACTCCTCATCTAAGTTTAAAGAAGTTGCTAAATGCCACAAAGGAGCTCTTGCAAAATACAGTTACAAACCGGAGGCTAAGATTGCTTTAGTGAGTCAATTAATTGATGCTACAGACAACGAGCTTACCCTACTTTTGAAGAAACTTTTAAAACATTATAAGAGAATGAAGTGCAAATTAGATATCTACTTTTTATTAATAGACGACACCAGTAAAGTTACAAAAAAGGTTTTATTACCGGCGTTTTTTGAAATAATTTTGAATGTGAAAGACATTTATCCATTTATAACCGAATCATTAGATGAGATAATAGAAAAACTAAACAATTTTAATCAGGATTCTTCAGCGTGGTCCGTGGATCACATTTTATCTTTTGATGTAACAATTGCTAGTTATAAACCAATGGAGCTAGGTAGAGGGAAAAGAAAAAAGCAGCGGTCTGCTCTATTGAAATACAAAAGAGGTTTGCTATATTTAACTAATACTGGAGATCTGTGCTTTAAGTATGCAGTAATTGCATGTCTCTTCAATAAAAATCTGGAAATGGTACAGAATCGAAAATACAGAGACCTAGAAAACATTAAAAATTATGAATGCGGTTTTGAATATTTAAATTTCAAAGGGATTACATTTCCTGTATCACTTTCAGAAATAGATATTTTTGAAAAACTAAATAATATTTCCATTTCAATTTTTACCCATGATGAAGGTGTTATAGTTCCGGTTCGCTTAACCAAAATTTATTCCATTAATCATGTTGATTTATATATGGAAAAGGAACCACTAGATGGTGTATATCATCTACTACCAATAACTGACTTTTCAAAATTTGTTACTGAGAAAGTCCCTCATTTTTATTGCCCCTCTTGCTTATCAAAATTTTTAAAAAGAGAGAAAATGGAAGACCATTTTAAAGTATGTGTTAGTTTAGGCAGTCAAATAATTACTTTTCCTGCAAAAAGTACCATATCGTGTAACTATGGTGAGAACACTCTACCGCTCCCGTATTTAGTGTTTTACGATTTTGAGTGTTATTTAAAGAAAGCTCATACTTGTGATTATCCATTGAGTGAAAAAGTAACAAAAAAAGAACAAAGCTTTTTGTACCATGAGGCCATTCACGTCCCTATAGCATATGGTATGGCAGTAATAGGGCCATCAGGTTTGATTTCATACCACAGCTACTGTGGAGAAGATGTTTTAGAACATTTTATTAATGTTAGCATAGGTATAGCAGATGTGCTTCTCAAAAATATGAAAGTAAATAGATATGAAAAAATGACAAAAGAAGAAGAAAAACAATTTCTGAGAGCTACGACATGCTGTATTTGTCTTAAAGAATTTACTTCTAGTAATAGAAAGGTCTTTCATCACAACCACATAACAGGGAAAGCATATATGGGAGGTCATTGCTGCAATAAATGCAATTTGGCTGCCAAGTATAAGCATTACATTCCATTTATTGCACACAATGCAACAGGTATAGCCATTCACGACATTTTATTACCCTAATTAAAAAAAAAATAAACTTGTAACTCAAATGTTTTTACAATTGAACAGGTTATGATTCTCATCTTATTATTCAAAGCCTGCTTCACTATTCCCCATCATCCATCAAAGTTATACCAAAAAATTCCGAAAAATTTATGGGAATTATTTTGGATAAAAAAATTAAATTTATGGACTCAATGAACTTTCTAAACAGTAGTCTTGATTCGCTTGTTGAAACTCTAAGAAAGGACAACGTGCCATTTGAAATATTACACAAAGGATTTCAAGATGTTCAAGATCCTAAAAAATTAAAACTTTTAGAGAAAAAAGGAATTTTTTGCTATGAATACTTTTCTAATGTTGATGTGCTAAAAGAAACGTCACTTCCCTCAATTGAAAATTTTCATTCGGAACTGAAACAGCAAAACATATCTGAAAAAGATTACAATTTTGCCCAATTAATTTGGAAAGAATTCAATTGTACTACATTTAAGGATTACCTATTATTATACCTAAAGTGTGATGTATTGCTTCTAAGTGATGCGATGATGTATTACAGAGACAGTATAATGAAAACACATATACTAGAACCATTTGCATACTGGTCTTTGCCTGGCTACAGCTGGGCCTGTATGCTACACAACACTGGAGTAGATTTAGAAATAATAAAGGATGTCGACATGTTACATATGATTGAAAAGAATATCCGTGGTGGAGTTGTAACTGTTACAAAACGATTGGAAACTGCTAATAATGAACTGGTTGATAATTACGATTCATCGCTGCCTAGAAAATATATTCAGTACGCTGACCTTAATCAACTATATGGCTACTGTTTGAGCTCTTATTTACCAGTGAATGGATTTCAATGGTTGTCGGAATCCGAGTTAGAATCATTTGATGTATCTAACCTACCAGAGGATACTGGTGTCGGTTGGATTATAGAAGCCTCAATATATTATTCAGAAGATCTTGCCAAACTCACATCAGATTTTCCTTTGATGCCAGAGACTAGAAAATTGCTCTATGAAGAAATGTCAGATTATCAGAAATTTCAGATTAATTTGAATAAAATGGACATAAAAAATCCTCTTGGATGCAAAAAATTAGTTTTGACAGTGAAATCAAAATCTTATTACACATCATATTATAAAACGCTAAAATATTGGATGTTCCTAGGTATACAAATAATCAAAATTCACAGAGTTATACGGTTTAATGAACAACCGTTTATGAAAAGATACATAGACATGAATGTAAATATTCGCATAAAAGCAAAATCAGATGCTGTCAAAAAGGCGACAAAAGCTTGTATAAATGTTTGTTACGGCAAATGTTTGCAAAAATACAGAGATAGCAGTGACATGCACATATGTACAACAAAACTGGATTGTGAACGTTTGGTTGCAAAGCCAAATTTTGACAACGTAGCCTTTTTGGGAAAAAGTTTGAGCATTATTAAACTACGAAAATGGAAAGTTGTAGCTGACAAATGCCAAGTCGTTGGATTTGTTTGCCTAGAATTATCAAAGAAGAGACTATATGAATGCTGGTACGGATCCCAAAGCATAGGACCAGAATATATGATAGGAATTAAGAAAATGTTTTGGTCACAATGCCATCTTTTGTATACCGATACTGACTCTTTGATATTCAGTGTTATTGATGAGGACAATACATATCTTTTGAAAATGAAAAAGTTGAATCATATGTACGACTTTTCAAATTTGAATTCTAATATGGTTTTATACGATCACAGTGCAAAAGGAAAACCTGGAATTTTAAAAGTAGAAGCGTTTTACATCAAAGAGTTTGTTGGGGTCAAGCCAAAGGTATATTCTTTATTGAAATATGTTGACCCTAGTGAAATGAAAAACTTACCTGAAGAGAAAATAATAAGTTTAATGCATGAGTCACGCTGTAAGGGTGTCCCTTATGCAAGTATCCAAAATAAACGCCATGATTTTTTCAAAAATGCTGTATTAAATGGCAATGTGGAACGTGTTAAAGTAAACTATATACGATCTGAGAATCATACAATTTATAGCAAAACTGGATGCAAAATTGCATTAAGTTGCCTTGATACAAAACGGTATCAAATCGATAATATTCACAGTTTACCCTTTGGACATCCCGACATACCTGCTTCATAGTAAAGTATAAATGCTTAGGCATATTCTAAAACCTCTTCATTCAACATCCGACTATTAAAAGACAAACATGAGTGTGGAAACGAGTACAGATTTTTTTGTCCTTTTGGACTCTTCAAAAAACAAATCCAAATATTCCTCAAACTGCACAACCAATTTTACCAACGATATTAAAAAAGTTGAGCTTTCTAAAGATTGGGAGGTTGGCATTAGTGAGGTTTTTGTGAATCAAAACCCAAATGAAACATTTGTCGACGATGATGACAGACATATACGAGGAACAAAGTTCAACAGTTTAAAGACGGAATATGTTCCTGAAAAAATTAAAAACTTACCGGATTACATTGATGGTTTAAATAAAAAGAATTCAAATCCTAAAGCACCTTCACCTGTTCAATTCAAAATTTTAAAGGAACACATTTCAAAACGAGTTGTCTTGGATGTAATTGACGACATTTACTTGTCAATTCCCAGACCTTTTCAAAAAATTTTGCAAATGAAGGAAAGCATTTTCTCAAAAGGAAGGCATTATGGTACCGACATTGCCAATTTACTGGAGCTACGTAATACTCCCAATAAGAAGTACGATATTTATTATGATGTTGAGCCACGCCCATATGCTGGACACAAAATTGAATTTCATAAATTGGAAACAAGTATTGACAGATTCATTACACACCTTAACGATTTTTTTGAAGAAAAAAGATTGAATGTGAAATTTTCGTTCGAAAAGAAGCCGCAATCTATTCAGTTAACAATGCAAGGCAATCTTGAGCTGTATACCGATGACAGGTTAAAATCATTGCTCCAACTGCCGTCTACATTAATAATTAGCAAAGGAAGTCAGTACGTTCAATCGAATGCCATAATTCAAAATTTACCACATTCGGAAAATGATATATTTTCATTTAAAGTAAAATGCACAGACACCGGAGTGGTATACGCTTTCAAATTAAAGAAGGCGGGTAGTTTAGAAGACTTCTTGCAAAATATTAATAAGCAATGTTTAGAAAAGGGAGTTAACATCGAATTCAACCTTCACGACAACACAAAATATGAAGTGCAAATGATTTTTAACTTTGATGTCGAAAATGCCACTGTTACACTTTCAAAAGAATTGTCTCTAGCTTTAGGCTTTGAGAACAGTACATTTACAAAAGGAACGTACTTCGGTAGTATAACAGATCCAATATTATTTAATGCTCTCATTAAGTCGAAAAAAAGCAAAATTTCAGTAAATTCAAAATCAATTGTAGAATATCTAATCCCCTACCCTTCTAATAGTGACATTGGAAGTGTTTTGTTAGCGTTAAATAAAGCATTTGTAGTTGAAGGAGGTTGGATAGTTAGAAGCACCGATAATGGAATTTTTTTAAATATACCTGAAGGTTTTGAATTAACATTACCACCAAGAATATGCTCTTTACTTGGCGTTAAGGCCAACAGTAAATACACTTCTGAGAGTAAAAACATTGTTGAATCTTACAGAAGTGAAAAATGCCAAAATCAAGTAAATATTACATGTAATTTAATAAACGGAATTCAGATTTCCGATAAAGAATCTACAACAATACGAAGCATTCAAGATTCCATGCTTAAAACAAATTCAAATAACATTACTTTTAATCCAATTTACTATTTTAGTTTGAAAACAATTTCATTTTCGTCTGTGAATATTAAACTTTTGTCAGGTTGTGAAGAAGTTCTTTACAATAATTATAAAAACATAATAGTAGTATTGCATTTTCGAAAACGTTTATAAACAGAAAAAAAGCGGTTTCTTCATTCAGTGTTGCTTTACATCTCAACCAGTAAGCATGGATTTAAGAGTTTTGAAAGTACTGTTCGCCGTTTTTGCCGCAACATATTCAATTTCCTCAGAATTGAAACAAAAATGTGAAACTTGTTTGAATGGCACTACACAAAACAACATCGTGGTTGGCATAAGTTTAAATAACACTGTTCAAATTGAATGTGCAGATAAAAACGATACTGGAGTTTTAGGAAACTTCATAGTCCACAAAGTCATTAATGACGAGAAACACTGTCAAAACCTGTCAGATAAGAAGTCAAGACTTTTATATGATCAGCTGATTGTCAAAACTGTATTATCTTTACGTAAAGACATAAATAGCATGTATCATAATCTTTGTAATGTAAACATAGCTACAATTTTATTGTATCTTCTCTTTTGTCTGACTCAAATGTATTCCTCACTCTGCTCTAATTTAATTAAGATTTACAATATTATCATTACTAAATGTAAGAATTAACTATGAGCGTTAAAAGGAAGTATACAACTGCGTCGGTACCAGGTAGTTTTTCCGGGTTATCTGGCTTTATGAAAAATCAAAATTTACAAGACAGAGATAAAGTACTAAATGAACTTAACCGCCTAGAAGCCTTTAGCTTACACCGACCAGCGGCTAAATCTATTAAATTGAGAAGAAGGGTGGTTGTTAATTTTGTTTCCGACCAAATTGTAATGGACTTGATTGATTATTCAAAATATGCAAAAGAAAACAAGCAATACAAATGGATTTTATTGGTCATGGATGCATTTTCAAAAAAATTGTATGCTGTTGGCCTTAAATCGAAAACCGCACCTGAAGTTCTTCGTGGTGTGAAAGAAATTATGACAAATAAGGAGCTCGACTCTGTTAGATTAGCTCAAGCTGATGCAGGAAAAGAATTTTTCAATAAATCTATGAAAAAGTATATGGAAGACAAGGGCATACGCTTATTTTTTACATTTAGCGAGTTAAAAAGTAGTTTAATTGAGCGGGCTAATAAAACTCTGAAACAAAAACTTGAAGTAATATTTACTTACGAAAAAAATCATCAATGGATTAACATTTTACCAACTGTAATTTCAGTGTTAAACGATTCATATCATTCGGGTATTAAAATGACTCCCAATCAAGTTTATGAACCCGGGAATGAGGCAAAAGTGTGGAATACTAATTATGAACGATTTGCTAAGATAAAATATCCGCCAGCCAAGTTAAAAGTGGGGCAATACGTTCGCTTATCTGTACAAAAGTTAATTTTTTCTAAGGGTTATTCTGTGTCTTGGACACCGGAAATATTTAAAATTAGAAAAGTGCAAAAAACTAAACCTGTAACATATTTAGTGGAAGATCTCAAAAAAGAGGCAGTAACTGGTGGATTTTATGAGCAGCAATTGCAACATGTAAGTGATGAAGTAGGAGAATTGCAAGAAAAGGAAGTAAATAAAATCAAAAAATAGTTTTGTTATGCAAATTTTATGACTGTAAATAAAAATGCGATTGTAAATACGTACAAAATTTTGTTTTTATTCCATTTTAATATTTATAACACAGATTCTCGTCATACAATATCTACATAGCA
Organism: Yoshiicerus persimilis; assembly: GCA_020352615.2. Classification (NCBI taxonomy): domain Eukaryota; kingdom Metazoa; phylum Arthropoda; class Collembola; order Entomobryomorpha; family Tomoceridae; genus Yoshiicerus; species Yoshiicerus persimilis. Next base: position 2,298,688 of record CM036941.2, read on the forward strand.
TACATTTTTACCTCTTTCTTAGCTGATATTAGTAATGGCAATAAGTAACATTTTGAGTCAATTGCAACTTTGCTAGTATTCCAACTTTTCCTCAGCATATTTATTAATGAGTTTGCCTAATTGCCGTGTTTCTGATAATGTCAGTTGAACAAGTGGCCCAAACCATCCTGGAAACTTGCTCTGCGCAACTTTTCGCAAAATGTGAAATTGGTATTTCCCGGTTGGCAGGCGATAGGGACGCATAAACATTTTTTGATCCTTTGTCGTGAAGCAAATTGATTCATGCCAGAAATCTTTTTCTTTCTTGTCAAATTTATTGAACATATTGTTGGCCAAGAAAGGAATGGTTTCCTCTTCAGAGGTTAACGCAATCTGCTTCAATATTTTTAACATGAATTTAACGACTCTTTTCCCTTCTCTAAGAGAGAAGGAGATTCGGGAAGGTTTTGGTTGTCCAAACCTTATTTTCATTAAATGAACGTAATATTCGTCTTTATCCTCGAAATAACTCGGCCTGACTTTAAGCCCGTCAATTTGAATGACATTATCTGCTTCAAAAAACATAGGGTGCAATGGGCTGTCGCTTTCCTGCGCTTGACTGCGATTGCCACGTAAATCTAATGATTCCATGTCAAACAAGTCAAGTTCGTTTTTGGGTAACGGTAAAATGGGAAATTTCAACATGGTTTGCTTTTGTTGTTTTATTCCTTTGTTGAGATGCGTTTTGTCTTCCACTACTTCACATCTATTCATGCACGCATATGGCGACGGGTTGCTTTGATCGCCATCGTCAATCTCTAAATTTTGGGAGTCAAGATCCTCAATTTGAGCATTCGATTCAAAATCGTCAGGTTGGAATTGCTCGTCATCCTGTTCTTCTCGTAAAATATTTTCCAGCTCTTTTACTTCACGATACAGTTCCGGTTTTAACATTTTGCGAGGTGGAGTGGAAAAATTTCCAATAATCTGCTCTTTCAGCTGCCGTTTCTTTGGGTTGAGATCCATGGTGGTGCTGGCTAACGACTGATACTTTCACGAGATGAAGTAACAACTATTTATATACAGATGAAGTTTATCAAATTATCGAATTACTGAAACCTTCCTCCAATTTGTATGCAATATATCCTAATTTGGGTGACTTTTCATTTTCCAGTAACAACGCGCACGAAATTGAACAATGGAAGTCATCAATTACCATAGACAGCACGCGTTTCAGAGAGAAATATATAAACCGTCTTGTAAATAATTTTACTCAGTTGTAGAAAGCAGTGTTGTGTAAGAAGAGAGCTCTCAGAACACTGTAAGTAAACTTCTTATTTATCATGACGGTCTCTTTTCCCATTTCAAGTGATATAGAAAACGTTCCTTCTAGTAATGACGTAACATTGACAAGAATTTGTGATCTGATCTTAAATATTGAATAAATTTTTTGGTAAAACTTGGAAATCATGGTCTATAATGGTAGAGCGTTTTGAAAATAATAAATCATTTTTGGAACAACTTTCTAAAGCTAATAGCAGCAAGCAAAAGCATTTGATTCTAAGTTCCACTGAAGACGAAGTCAAAGCAATAATTGAATGTTTCCTTAATTTTTACAATTTTATGCAAAGTAGGGAAGAACATACAAAATTTCGAAAAATAAATTCAAAAATAAAAAAGTTAAAAATACGAAAGTGGAATCCGAAAACGGCAAGAAAGGATATTTTAAAGCATAGAGCGCTTTTGAAACCCATAATATCACACTTACTTTACAAAGTTTTTCGTGCATTTATATGTCATATTAATTCGCTATGACCAGCGTCTTGGTGCCAATTCCATTTGAAATATACAATGATCCTCAAATATCAAATCTAATAAAAAACAAAATTGGAGAATATGAAATTAATTCTACCAGGGAAAAGAAAACAATAAGTAACTTGTCAAATAAAACTAGCGAGCCACAAATAAACTATTGCCCCTGGGTTTCATTTGAAGAATATCACACCGATAAAAAATGAATAGCAACTGTCTCTGTTTTAAACTTGTTTCCCTGATAACTCCATTAGCCTATACAGTACCCCAGCCATATAGAGATTACGACCCAAATACGTTTTTGCCATTAATAATACCATGTGACCACATGCCGTGTAATAAATATGCTAAAGAACATTATGACTACTTATTGTCATTAATTAATCCTATGGCTAAATATCCAGCACATGATTGCTCAAGGTTCGTGTTCACTGAAAATGAGAATTATATTGGTGACATGGTTGACGGTCCCTGTCCCCCAATTCCTAACTTCGATTTCGACATTTACGAACGAATGCCCTTTATTACTGGCTGTAGCCACGAATATTGCAGGGATAACACTACTAAGTACAGAGATATGATATTATACTCTTACACATTAATGACAGAGGAAGAATGGATGGAGAAATATTTCCCGGCAGCCTTTTGTTTTTCGTGTAAGAAAAAAATTAACAGATGAAATGTAATTTCTAACAATGTACAATAGCAATAGTCTATATAACACCAGTCCTACATGAATATAACCCACATTGCAATAGTCGTCTAATAAAATTGTATATAATTGTAATCCAGTCAAAGTTTTTATTCATTCTCTTTCAACATGTCGAAGAAAACAATTCTTGATATGAGATTGCACCACCCGTGTACCATTAGCTTTGTTGGACCGACTCAATCAGGAAAATCTCATTTAACTTTAGACCTACTGGTTAATAAAGAATTCATATTTGATAAAACAATCGATAAAGTCATATATGTATATGAAGTTTATCAGCCGATATACGATGACATAAAACGAAAATTACCGAACGTTTTACTTACAACTGAAGTTGATGGATTGGAAGACTTATTGGGCACCAACTCACTGATAATATTTGACGATAAAATGTTAGATTTTTCCAGTAAGGACAATAGTATTATAAACAAATGGTTTACTGTTCTTTGCCATCACCGGTCGTGTTCTGTTTTGCTCATTCTTCAAAACTTATATTGCGATAAGTTAAGAACTGTAGCAATAAATAGCATGTATCTGGCGTACTTTAATCAGCCAAGAGACATGTCTACTATTGTTACACTAAACAAACAAATAGCTCCCGGAATGCCTAAATTTTTGCTCGAAGCATATAAAGACGCAACCAAAGAAGCTTACGGTTACATATTTTTTGACTTTCATCAAAAGACGAACAACAACTTTAGAGTTAGAAACAGTTTATATTATATCCCGATGCAAACTAGAATTTACGTACCCATACAACAATTACCGGAAATCATCACTGCTCTAGAAAACTCTTTTACAAATTAAAAAAGTTGTTAGTTAAACGCAAACATTGATTCGGTAAACATGTACGCTCCGTCATCAAACAAAAGGCAGCGTGTCGACTTGTCGACGCAAAGTGGATTCACCCAGATTTTGAGAAGTGATAATATCGCTACTTATCGCGAAAACAAACCACATTCGTTTAGGAATAAATTGTATAAACCTCTTGAATTTTATAATAACACTTATGAAGTGGGATTATTGAACGCCTCACATACTACAGAGAAAGCAAATTTGTTTTCTCCTGAAGATGACAAAAATCTTATTTCAAAAAGTGTGTCTGACGTGTCAGTTTCTTTTCTAAAGAATGTTCCCGACTTGATGGATTTTCTGGACACAGTTAACGATAAAGCAAAAGAACTGCATTACCCACCAAGATATAAATTTTCTTCACAGGGTCAAAGAATTCCAAGACAGTTTAAGTGTGTTAATGACACTGACGATACTGTTCTGTATATTCCAGAAATGCTTCAAAACATTTTAAATTTGGATACAAGCATCTGTCTGCCAAATAAGTACTATCGAAGTATTACCCCTATTGATGAAGAACAATGGAACGACATTCCACTTCAGACTGATATTAAATTTTATTATTCAGACGTGCATTTACCTGATGATCGAAAACACTTTTCGTGTAAGAAAACTTTTGTAAACCTGGCAGAGTACGCAGGTGCTGTTAATGCCCAACTCCACGAATTGAATCTTAAGATACGTTTGAATGCCAATTACCAGTTTTTCAGAACAGTTCTTTTTAATAAAACCGATTACTCAATGGAAATGGATACTAGCTTTAAAGATGTAATGGGATTTAAGAAAGATGGGTACCCAAAGGGCACATTTCCAGCTGAATATTTTTTTGAAGGTGGAAATTTTACGGCAATACCTTTGGATTGGAAGTTTGATGTCAACTTTATAGATAAGCATGGCAAAAAAACGTTAGTGCAAATCACGAAAACAGCCACAGGAGTAGATAATTTTTTTAAAGATATGAACGAGCAATTTAAAAATCAAAATTTTGATGTTACTATTGAGCAAAGTAGCACGCCACAATATAAAATACAATTGGATTATTCACCTGCTGATCCAGAATCCACGTTAGTTTTACCACTAGAATTGTCTAACAGTATTTCCTTTCCATCCAAACCTCTTGCCAGAGGTAGACATATTTCAAGAGAGTGGTCTAATCCATGGGTATATGGGGAAATACCGATGGGATCTACTATGTTAATTACTCAAATTATAACCAAAATTAAAGCAACTCCCATTAAGCAGCCTTTAGATTTAAAAGAAGAAAACGTGCTAAAAGTTCTTAATGAAGCATATGGGCATAATTGGATTACTTTAAGCGATCATAATTTCAAAATAGAAATTAAGCCAACAATGTCAATTCTGCTCCCTCCGAGAGTTTGTAATTACTTAGGAATACCAGTGAAATCAGAATTAAATGAAAAAACAACGAGCTTGACATTGCCCCCAGAAACTGGTAGGGTAACGCAGTACATCCAATTTAATTGTGACATAATTCAACCAAATGGAGATAGCGAATCGCTATCCAGATGTTTAGGTAGATGTTCACCAGGCGATATAAATATCCCGACATTCACAACATTTTCACCAGTTATTTACAAACCTTTGGCGACTTCACACTTGGATAGCATCGGTATTACAGCAACAGACCAATTTGGAGAAACTGTTAATTTTGGAGAAAATATTTGTACTGTTGAGTTGCATTTTAAACAAAAATATTTGTGAAAATGAGAACTGTTCACTGCATTCATGAAAAGTGTGAGTTGGAGCCTATGAAGGGTGAAGGGCAGGAAGGAGGGGGAATGGCTCCTGAGGCTCCAGAATATACAATACCAATGACGTCCACATCATCAAAGCCTTCTAGAAAGAAACGGGCTCCTTCAAAATTTGTTAAACGCAGCAAAGTCAATAAAAGCAGAAGAACCGCAAAGAAAAGTGGCAGTATTAAAAAGAAGCGTGGAAAGAAAGCACCTAAGAGAAAACCTACAAAAAAGTCAATCAAAAAACGTTAAATTTTTATATCACTTTCTTTAACTTCAACCATTATGGAGACCAGTGTGTTTCGTGGTTCTAAACTTGTAGCAAGACCGGAATTAGATCTTTTTGGAATTGTTGAAACAGATGCAGCAGTAATATCTGAAGAGTATCAAAAGTTTTTTCCCCTGAGTACAATTGATAGTGAATTAAATCCAGTAGAATATCAAATTCTTGGAGATGGTCTTCATTACCTTGATTTAAAAAATCATTTTCTACAAATTCAAATTAAAATTTCAAAGAGTGATGGCACTGCTTTGACAGACGAAGACAACGTGGCTGTCGAAAACAATATTTTTCATACCATGTTTAACTCTGATGACATACTTTTGAGTGGAAAGCCGATTTCTGATTCGTTGGGATATTACCCATATAGGGCTTATATCAAAACGTTGCTGACAAACAGCAATGCAGAAAAATTGGGTAGACTAACCGCTCAACTATGGTACAAAGATACGTCACCAGACGATTTTGACAATAATACAGGTTTTGCAACCAGAAAAACATTTACTGCAAAATCCAGTATCTGCGAATTAATTGGCAGACTTGAATGTCCCATATTCGATCAAATAAAATACCTTCCACCGAATATGCCCCTAAATTTACGCCTGCGTCGAAGTCAGTCTGAGTTTTGTCTTTCCTCGCCCACTACAACAGACACGTATAAGTTGTCTATTCTTAAAGCGGATTTATTTATCAAAAAAGTTACAGTACATCCGCAGCTTTTATTCAGTCAAAATCAAGCGTTTGCAAGAAACGAGCGTGCAAAATATCCTGTCAGAAGGGTTGAAGTAAGATCGTACAGCATTCCTGAAAAGCAGTTGTCATCAATAAGCGATTCGGTTTTTACTGGCGCCGTTCCAGAATATTTAGTGATTGGACTCGTAGATTCCCGTAGCTTTGCTGGAAGTTACAACAAAAGTCCATTCAATTTTCAGCATTTTAATTTATCTTCAGTAAGCGTTGCTTTAGATAATGAAACTGTAATTTACCAAAACCTTAACTTGGATTTCAAGAACAACCAATACTTATTGGGTTACAACACGTTGTCAAAAGCTGGAGATAAAGATCCGGGAATAAGTAGAGAAGACTACGTGAAAGGAAACGTGCTGTATTTGTTTGATTTGCTGCCTTCAAACAAAGGAGGTCGATTTCAGTTAGCCAGACGAGGAAAAATTTCAGTGGAGCTAAAATTCACTGAACCTCTTCCAAATTCTGTTAACGTCATCGTTTACGGGCAATTTCAAAGTTTAATTGAAGTGGACAAGGATCGCAACGTCTATTTTGATAATTAGTTATGGATGCGAACACCATATTGTCTTTGCTAACTGTATTGTATAAAAAAATTAGAGTTCCAATTAAATCCAAGTCGTTTTATGTTATTGCCGCAGATGAAATAAATCTTGTGGATTTCTCCGAATTAAAATGTCCTATATCTATAGTTATGAATATCGATAAAAGATCTAGTAGCGGTACACATTGGATTGTATTTTATGTAAGAGAGCCAGGAGTTTACGAGTATTATGATTCGTTTGCAAAACCAGTAGAATACTATGATATTCAGAGGCCTCCTGGCGTTCTTTTTAAAACTTTAAAGTATCCGACACAATACTACAATTCATTTATTTGTGGGGAAATGTGCATTCTATTTTTATTTTACAGATGTTATGGAATTGATTCATTTAATGACGTATTGAATAGCTTTAACTATAATATAAAAGAAATTGAAAATTATGCAAAATATCTATGCAACACTAAACTTAAATATTTATGAGTAATGTTCAAATCAAAGTAATTTAATTTGACATAATAAAATTCGCATTTCACAACAATTCAAAGACTAAATTGGTGGTTCTTCATTTTTCATGATAATCGCATAAATTGTTTAAAGACTTGATAATGTCAACTGTTAATTATTAAATGTTATTAACTGTTGTAATTACAGGATTCTGAAGACCGATCTTCATAATGATGGAATTTGGAGAACCAGTGATTATCCGGGCACCTGAAAAGCCTTCAGAGTGGTATGAGATAGGGTCGGGAGAGGACTGGTACGATTATAATTTAAGATTGTTTAGACAGTCTTGTAACCTTCCTTTGAATCTTTCGACAAAAATATCTTGCGATTTGGACAGAATAAGCGAGAGCACTAATGTATTTTTCTCAAAGCACCCAAAATATTCGGAACTTATTACTGCTCCCTTATTTCACACCTATTTTGAACTATGTAAGAAATGCCTGATAACTTTACCGGATGGTGGACATGAAAGTGATGAGTTATCTTTCATTGAAGATTGGGAGAATCTCTGCACTAACACAAGCCTCCCAAATGGCGAGTTGGTACGCCAGACTCTTGCATTAATTAGCGTTAACCACATGTGTGCACCAGATGACCCAAAATGTACTACTACTGACCCTCAGAAAATTCCACTTGATAGCATTGACGAACTGGAATCGGTTCATTCATTGATAAATGAAATTGATAGCGAAGATGATATGACCGATTCAAAGCATGGTGCTGAATGTGAAGATGTTGACATGATCGAATCTGATCATGAATCTTCATATTCAACACCGTATGAAACGAGAAATGATAACGTGTCAGTGCATTCATACATTCCTGATGCTGGGAATGGGCGCTCATCAACTTCCAAAGAGCCCATACCTTTGCTTGAAAATGTGTTTTCATTTTGTAATTGGTTCTCGGTCTACCCTCACTCGAATTTTTATTACCAGCTGAGTACTGCAGCTCTTAAAGGTGTGAAGGCTGGAAAATTCACTAAGGAGTTCGTACTTCGATTTATGAGAAACACACACATGTCTTATTACCATGTACACATATGCATGCAGACGTATTTAGCTGACATAGACGAACCTACTGTTGACAATAGCAGATCAGACTTAGGACAGAGAGTCACTTTTCTGCAGAATGTGTTATCGATACACGAGCGCGGGGATCAAAAGACCCCACATTCGAATTTCTTTTATCTGCTATGTGCCGCAGGTGTTCAAGCTGTAATGCGTGGAGAACGCACTAAAGCATTTGTCTTGGAGTTCGTAAGGAAGACTCATGATAGCTTCGAAGCAGCTTATGAATGCTTACGGTTGATGCTTGATTACGAAATTTATTAAGCAAACTCCATCTAACACCATTTTCAAATAGCAGCTCTCTTTGACTACCTAAACCATTGCAATACAAGACTTTACAAGTCTGGTCTGTGTGTAATGATATGTATATGTAAAATAATAAAATTATGCTCTCCAGAAAATATTCATTTCACTACGTTATGCAACCATATATGTAAATGAAATAAAAAATAATTATCTTTGTACATAAAATAAAAGTTTCATTTTAATCGCATAATGTTGATATAACGAAATCAATGCAGTTTTCCAAATAATTCCCGTCCACTGCAGTGCATTCAGTCGACTCACGGCTCACCGCTCTCCCCCAGGAAGGCGGTGGTGGAAGCTGCCCATCCCCAGCTGTTTGGCCCCTTCTTGGGCCTTAACATTTTACCATAATTCGGCCCAAAATTTCCTTATAATACATTCTACTGATGTTGACATCGCTGGTGGTAGTATGTAATTTGTATTTAAATATTTTATAACATTGCTTCTATTGCAGCTGATTTATTAAAATGTGGTACACAAATCAATACGTATGTATGCAATCCATGTTTTCACCATATTTGTATTCCAACTTTTAGTGGAATACTCATATTACTGTTTAAATAGTACACTAAATAAAAATATTTATTTTGGAATGTATTTGTTGATAACATTTCTGAACAGCGGCTACATGGATGAAGTTCTGAAAAATATTGTTTATATGAAAATATTACTGTTTTCAGATTTTATTGAATCACCTGAAAAATCAAAGTTGTTTAATTAAATATATAAATGTACTACTAAATTAATATTAAAATACAAATTGCCTACTCTCACCAGCGGTGTCGCCTCATTCAATGTGACATTATAATAATTTGTTATCGGCTGAATTTAATTGGATGTGTCAGGAAGTAAGCGTAATCTTGATTGCCTTCGAAGTTATCAGTTGATAAATCTTTTGTACATACATACTTGAATAAACACCGCTTTGAATGCAGAAACTTTGTGCAATTAATTTCCAACTTTTGACGCAATGCTCTGTACACAAGATTTACACACACATTATAACTCCCGTTTTTACTGAATACAAACTATTTCCAAATACCTTTTAACTAGTAAAACCAAACGATGTAGAAGTAAATTAAGCCGACTAGACATGGAAAGGAAATTATCTAAGAAATATGGTTCAACACTGTCTATTGGAAACTAAATAACTTGGATTTAAGCATTGATTGCAGTTTTATGTTCCAAGTAGAACAAAAATATTTCAACTAAAATGAACAGAAGATAATAAACAACTCATTTATTTATTTATAAATTGAAGCGGCCACTTCTATAACTTTATTACATTTGTTGTCCATTAAATTGAATTTGGAAAAATATTTGGATATAAGATAATTGATAATCTACCTAGTAAGACAAGGTAAGTAAGTAACTAGATGTTAGCTGAGGATCGTTAATGATGTATAAAATTCTTCAATTCACATTATCTTTTTGTGCAGCTTTGACGGTATTTTTCATTTTCTATTCCTCAATCACTTGTAAGCTCCCTACTTCCGCTAACTGTCCATTCTTCTCTCGACAAAATGCGCATCTCAATTTAGGTGTGATTCTTTTTAATTCTTACCCAATTATTCCGAAAGGATTCCTCAAATTCTTCTTCCGATAACTGGATTATAATTCTTTTTAATAATTTAGCAATTCTGCTTTGAATTTGGGAAATCTTATCTCAATTCCTCAGCTCCATATATGGTAAATAGTTTCAGTTCGCAGTCCTCGAATCCTCTGCAATTGCGTGATAATTGTAACATGTGTTTTGCAGTTATTTTAAAGTATCAGGGCCAGTTATGAATAAGTTATATAATTAGAATAATTAGCCATATCTAATTGCTACCTTGTTTTCACTGCATGCTGTTAACAATGGAAAGTGTAGTGTGCTTATTTGCAATAACGATTTGAAGTACGTTAAGGTGAAATGAGCCGCAGGTATTTTAATTACCCACATAGCATTACATATCATGGTGATAAGATAAGACTTGACGAGACTACTTTATATTGATGTTCATGAACAACAGTCCAGTCATTCTGCCCTGGTTTCAACTTGCGATTGCAACGGCCACGAGACTGCACTCGAAGCACACACTACATATCCCATTTTGATTTTCGATTTAAGTTCCAACAAAGCTACATATATAACGTCGCATTGTAAAATGGAAAACGAGATAAAAAACAACTTTGTTTTTCTGGCAGACCACCTCACCAACCTAGAAAGAATTTTGCTTAATTTGCAACAAAATGGAATTATTTCGACAAATGAGAGTGACGAAATTGTAAGTTGTACTAATAATCAATTTTAAAACAGAATTCATTCCATTTGTAATTAAAATAAACCATTGTAAACGTATATAAAAAAGTAGCGGTTATAACCTATATTTTTGTAATAAACCCGCTAAAGCAATATGTAATAAATAGTTGCGTCGACGGTAAGAAAGTCGAAAAAACAGCAGGAAAGTCTAGAATGACAGTGAGAAAGCCGAGAAAGACAGTAAGAAAGTCGATGTACAACATACACACATACTGACAATTCATACAGACAAATCGGGCATTATTATAAAGTAGTTAGCGTAAAGTGAACACACACACAGACGGACAGTCAGATCGCGCATTATTATAAAGTAGCTAGCGTAACGCGAACACACATAGAGACGGGCAGACAGATCGGGCATTATTATAAAGTAGCTAGCGTAACGCGAACACACATATAGACGGCCAGACAGATCGCGCATTATTATAAAGTAGTTAGCGTAACGCGAACACACACAGAAGCAGTTCAGTTCAGTTCAGATTTATTAATGTGTCAAATTAGGTACATTGTACAAAATACAGGCCATTTAATCATTAAGAGTAAAATCAGCAGTAACATGAAACTGTTCTTCCCCTGTGGACACTTGGGGGAGAAGAAAAATAATTTACAACATTTATTACACTTAAACTTAAAGAGTTTTCTGAGCACATAAGATAGAGACAGATTAGTAGTGCAGTATTATTTAACATATATTAGTTCCCTTTCAGAAATAACCAGTTGTTTCACAGCATCTATCAACAGACGCACATAGACAGACATATAGACATATAGACAGACGGACAGACAGACAGACAGACAGACATCATAGACGGACAGACAGACAGACAGATAGACAGACATCATAGACGGACAGACAGACAGACATCATAGACGGACAGACAGACAGACATCATAGACGGACAGACAGACAGACAGATAGACAGACATCATAGACGGACAGACAGACAGACAGATAGACAGACATCATAGACGGACAGACAGACAGACAGAGACAGATAGACAGACATCATAGACGGACAGACAGACAGACAGACATCATAGACGGACAGACAGATAGACAGACATCATAGACGGACAGACAGATAGACAGACATCATAGACGGACAGACAGATAGACAGACATCATAGACGGACAGACAGATAGACAGACATCATAGACGGACAGACAGATAGACAGACATCATAGACGGACAGACAGATAGACAGACATCATAGACGGACAGACAGATAGACAGACATCATAGACGGACAGACAGATAGACAGACATCATAGACGGACAGACAGATAGACAGACATCATAGACGGACAGACAGATAGACAGACATCATAGACGGACAGACAGATAGACAGACATCATAGACGGACAGACAGATAGACAGACATCATAGACGGACAGACAGATAGACAGACATCATAGACGGACAGACAGATAGACAGACATCATAGACGGACAGACAGATAGACAGACATCATAGACGGACAGACAGATAGACAGACATCATAGACGGACAGACAGATAGACAGACATCATAGACGGACAGACAGATAGACAGACATCATAGACGGACAGACAGATAGACAGACATCATAGACGGACAGACAGATAGACAGACATCATAGACGGACAGACAGATAGACAGACATCATAGACGGACAGACAGATAGACAGACATCATAGACGGACAGACAGATAGACAGACATCATAGACGGACAGACAGATAGACAGACATCATAGACGGACAGACAGATAGACAGACATCATAGACGGACAGACAGATAGACAGACATCATAGACGGACAGACAGATAGACAGACATCATAGACGGACAGACAGATAGACAGACATCATAGACGGACAGACAGATAGACAGACATCATAGACGGACAGACAGATAGACAGACATCATAGACGGACAGACAGATAGACAGACATCATAGACGGACAGACAGATAGACAGACATCATAGACGGACAGACAGATAGACAGACATCATAGACGGACAGACAGATAGACAGACATCATAGACGGACAGACAGATAGACAGACATCATAGACGGACAGACAGATAGACAGACATCATAGACGGACAGACAGATAGACAGACATCATAGACGGACAGACAGATAGACAGACATCATAGACGGACAGACAGATAGACAGACATCATAGACGGACAGACAGATAGACAGACATCATAGACGGACAGACAGATAGACAGACATCATAGACGGACAGACAGATCGCACATTATTATAAAGTAGCTAGCGTAACGCGAACACACGCAGAGACGAACAGACAGATCGGGCATTATTATAAAGTACCCTTACAAAAATATCCCACTAACTAATCTAGCTGGATGTGGTGGGAATTATTGACGAAAATCTTGCCTATGACAACTGATATTTGATTGGATTCTCATGTAATCTGACCAAATTCCAGTAGAATTTTAGTGGATATTTGCCAGCAATTTCCATGGATGCACACTAAAATTCACCTAAAAGTTAACTATAAGTTCATTGTATTTTCTAATTTACTCTACTGTATGCAATCGGATTTCAGTTGAATTTCAGTCAGCACAAGCAATCCATTTCTACTTGTTCTAACTGAAAGCTTATTAAAAATTAGCTAATTTAAGACATCTAGTTTCCTGCTACTGGCACCAAAATATAAAGGAAAATGTTGCTTTTAGGTTCAAAATGGGCTAAAAGATATTTATTTGTCCTTATGAATTACAAAATTCTTTATTATTCCAAATAAGTTCCATCCTAGAAGAATTTACATGCGCTCGTCGCGAAATTGCTAATGTTGATTGGCGCCACTTAAATGGACAATTCGGCATGGGAAAATCGAAATTTTATCACAAGTTAGGCGTTTTTCTAAGATACTTGGATGCAATTTCAACTTATTCGGTACTTACGCGTACGCGCTGCGTCACTTCTTAGAAATAGTCATTTTCAAGAATGTCACTGCTCTTTTTCTAAGAAATGATGCAGCGCGCGCATGATTGTCAAATAAGCTTTGAATTTCAACCGAGAATTTTAGACACAGTTAACCAGTGAAGAAATTGTGGTTTCTTTACTTTGTCCAGGAGAGAAGCGTGAACTTGTGACAGTGCATTTCGCGAAATCCCGTAAAAAATGACCTCCCTGATAATTCCCCTAATTCATCGTTTTCGACATGTAACACAACTTAATCAGAATTTTTGGAATGCAACGCAACAAATTGCGAAATGAAATGCAGCACTTTACATGTAATTCGTAATCATTCCATGGTGTGAAATATTCACATTTCCTGTGGCTAAAATCTTAGCCGATTTTGGTTTCAAATTCCATGTAAAGTAAGATAAGCAATGTGATGCAACTATTAAATGTGGAAAACAAATGCATGTTACCATGGGTTCTCTTTGCACTGCTTTGAAAAATTTTCACTGCACACGGTGCTTGCCTCAACCCACTGCTATCTAACCGAAATGCAATGGTACGGTTCTATGGCAACTCCACCTCTACACAATGCTACTTCAATCAAACTAGAATTTTGCTACTGGAAACACAAGGGTTGCCAACATCTACCTAAAATCTACTAAAAACATGCTACTGTAAAAAATTCCCACCAAATCTAGCTGAGAATTAGTTAGATATGGCAAGAAATTTTCGTTAGGGTAGCTAGCGTAACGCGAACACACACACAGACGGACAGACAGATCGCGCATTATTATAAAGTACCTAGCGTAACGCGAACACACACAGAGACGGACAGACAGATCGGGCATTATTATAAAGTAGCCTGCGTAACGCGAACACACACACAGACGGACAGACAGATCGGGCAGCGTAATTACAAACCCTAAAGGGTACGGGGATCGGTATTATTATAAGGTAACTAGCGTAACGCGAACACACACAGAGACGGACAGACAGAACAGGCATTATTACATAGGTAGCTACCGATACTTAATACTTGTTGATTATGCCACATAAACTACTAAGAAGGTAAAGTTTATTAGTAATCAATTTGACACCGAATGAATTTTTAACCATCTAACCTATCTGGAAATACTGTTCTTTATTACGTAAACAGTGAACTGTTTGAAAACAATAATTCCTTTTAGATTGGTATATTTATTTTGTGAAATAAATGGCCAATATTCCGTTTCGGAAAATCTCATGAAAATTAGGTAATCTCGAAGTAATAGTGATCAATTTAAATGTTTATATAATTACAGCTATTGAACGGAACCCCGTTTAAGAAAAATATGAAACTGTTGGATATGATTAAAAGAAAGGATTACAGTGCCAATAGGAATAAAATAATAGAAATATTTCGGATGACAAATAATGAACACTGCGCTGATAAAATTGAAGGCAGTTCAAAGCAAATATCAGAACAGTTGTGGTTTGGCAACACATCACCCAATAGGTTCTTCACAGGAAGAGAAAAAGAAATGGTATTACTGCAAGAGTACTGGAAGGACTGCTCGGAAAATGAAACTTTTCCAATTGTTGCCGTGACTGGGTTAGGCGGAGTAGGAAAAACAGAATTGGTAAGAAACTGTGCAAAGTGGTTTTACAAGAACATCAAGGGTCACTGCATTTGGCTGGAGGCAGAAAATACACTCGTGGAATCATTCCACAACTTGGCTGAGAAATTAAAAATTTCCCTCAAGGATCATTTGGGGAAAGATAGAACTTTTCAGGAAATTGTCGCAGAGGTATATGAGAAACTGTTTGGAGAAAAAGTACTCTTTGTGTTCGACAATTTGGAGAATTATGAATCGCCTGCTTTTCAACTGCTGATTAATTTATCTTATGAAAAGCCACCGACAGTAATGAGACCTTTTGTTATCACAACTTCCAGAGTCGTTGCAGCCAAAGAGTATTTTGGCACTCAATGCAATCATATAGACTTACAAGTACTCTCCAAAAATTCCGCCAACCAATTCTTGCACAAATCCCTTAAAATCACCGAACCGCCAAAGGACATTACTGAACTCATTGATAAATTATGCGAAAGGTTACAATTCTATCCCCTCGCATTGCAACAAGCAGCATCCTACATTAGCGAAAGATCTGTTTATTTTGGAAATGCTGATGAAGCTATTATTTGGTACTCAACTGAAATAGAAACACAAGCGAAGTCTTTTTTAGATTATAAATTACCTAAATATGAAAAATTAGAAAAGATTTCCAATACAACATTCTTAACATGGAGGATTACTGTTGACAAGTTAAGGGAATCAAAAGACGGTGGAGAGTTAGCTGTGGACATAATGAATATAATTTCATTTTTATCCCCCGATAACATTCCCACTCAGATGGTCACAAACATACTGCAGAAGATGGGAAAATGTTCAGATATTGGAGATAAAACTAAAGTCTTTGATGTCATCAGGAAATATTCGATGATTAACTATTCAGCAGCAAATGTAATGTCTGTGCACCGATTGGTACAAGAAGTCACACGAATCGAACTTGAAGAACGAGGAGAATTTCGCACACTTTTGAATGAAATAGCCAAAGGCATGATCAAAATTCTGAAGGCAAAAGAAATTTCCCTCAAAGAACTTGTTCACTTGAAAACCCTCTGTCAACACCTAACCAAGGAAAGGGAATTAATTAAAGAACACGGAGAAATATTTTTGCAGATCTGTGAAAAATTGTATAAATCTGGAAAGTATGGGGATCTATTGGACTTTAGTATTGAATTCGGAGAATTGGTGGAATCCGCCTTGGGTCAAAATAGTCGTTGGACTTTGCAAATGAAAAACATGAAAGGAAGGGCTCTGCGTTACTTAGGTATGTACTCAAAGGCCCTTCAAGTGTTGGAAGAAACTTACCAAAAGCAGAAAGAGTCACTGGGTGAGGAACACAGAGATTGTATGAGTACAGCTAAAGATATAGGAGTTGTTTACTATCTATTAAAGAAGTATGAAGATGCAATGCAAATCTATAATGATGCACTGGACAAAGCTGAGCGGATCTTTGGGAAAGAACATCGGCAGACGCTTTCTTTAAAAAATAAAATTGGAGTAGCACTTAGTGTGCAAAATAAGTTGAAAGAAGCACTTGAAATCTATGCAGAGGTTTTGGAAGTACAAGAACGACTTTACGGAGTGGAGCATCCTGATACTCTGACTACCAAGCACCACATTGCATTTATTAAACTTAAACAAAGAAACTTGTCAGAAGCTTTAAAGGAGTACAAAGAAGTTCTGGAAATAAGAGATAAAGTTTTGGAATTAAACCACCCTCACACTTTAACAACCAAACATTTCATTGCTGAAACCTATTATCAGTTGGGTAGACAGGAAAAGAGTCTTCAAATGTTCAGAGAGGTACACGAAAAGCGTGTCCAAATACTCGGACCTCGACATCCACGGACAATCATGACAGAGGAATGCATAAAAGATTTGGAGACAGAAATTACATTTGAGAGACTTTGACTGAATTATAAAGCAATCGTAAAATAGTATCCCATTTAATCATTAGTAAATATGTCATAATTATAGAACTTATTGGAAATCAAAGTCGACCATATAAACATATTCGCCATGGAAATAACTATGGCAACTTTCCATTAAAAGATTTACAAAACCATTGTATAAATTTGCATAATAAAAGTTCTGAAGTCCTTTAAATTTGATGTTGATAATTACTAATTACATTGCGCTCGGACTTCTAATCTTAATTACTTGGCTATAATTAAATAGGTACCTGGTTTGTATGAGGAACTGAAAACTTCGCTTTCCCTTGGGAGTTCATGTTTCAAAAATCGGCATTTCGCAAAATAAAGTTTGTCATATGGTGATTATAAAAATGATTGATTTGGCTTAAAATGACTTCAAAATAAATCACATGAAATCAATGGATAGATTTCAGAATAAATCTATCCATTGATATATACGGTATGGCATTGAAATTTTAATTGCGTGATTAAGCCACTAATATTAACATTTAATCTTTCTACATTAGCATCATGTAGAAAGATTGTTATACCTTTGAGCCAAGAGATAGTCTGAAGAACAAGTATGAGAAAAAATAGAATATTTGCCTGCGCACGCTACTTACAAGATAAGAAAGTTCTCTAAGTCAAATAGTAGTTGAGTCGTTTGGTCAGAACTAGAATCGATTGTCTCCAGTAATGTCATGAATGTTTTAATCATTTAAGTCAGGGTTCTTTCTTGCAACATGAGACGCACACAGTAGAAGCCTATATAGGTTAAACCAACATTTGTAATACATACGTATAATATTATGGTAAGCCTATATACTACCCAAAAGGTTGAGCAGAGAAAATTGACGTCACAATTCCGAAAGACTGGTCTGGCTGTAGAAAAAAGAAAATAATTTCTTTCTAGCACCGTTTGAAACAAATCTTCCTGTATAGCAAGCAATGTAAGGTATATTCGTATAAGGAGCTAAGGAGGAAGTGGAAATTTTTATAAGGAAAAACTTTTCTATTATGAGATACATGGAAATATTTAGAGGCAAGTTTACCTTATATCCGAATTCTTATTTCGGATGACAAACACTAGTATATTACATTGAGGTATGAATTATTCTAATTTTTAGTACGCATGATTTAATGAAGGATGGTGACTTTATTGATTGTAGAACTTCTAGAACAGTTTAAAATCGATATTACAGTCGACAGAAGAAGTCGGCTAAATTCTTATCTTTAGTGTGCGTTTTGGCTGTCAAAAGATATTCAAATATTTAGAAAACTCAGTTTTAGAAATCGGTATTTTATTTGGTAATCCTGAAAAATTAGAAAGTGCAAGTTTATTTCTTCTTTATATTTACCGAAAGGTCTCTACAATTACAATAATGTTTTCAAATAAAATATATTTCACGGCTATTATGTTCTTTTGTTTTATTTCGTGTACAAATAGTCAAATTCCTTTGTCCCCACATTCAAATTGTGATTTGGATATTATTTTATATCCAAGTAATTTGACAGATATCGTTTTTGAAGAAATTTTACTTTCACCACGAGCAATAATTTCCTTTACGACTATTAATTGGATGAAATGGTTCGCTAACTACAAAGGAGGAAATAAATACCCGAGTTCATTGTCAAACACACAGTGCACTATTGGTGTATCAATAGAGCCACCAAATCAAGAAATTAAAAAAATTGCTTGGGTCCCTCAAATATTTGGTTTAGCAAGAGATCGACCAAACGGCAAGATTCTAATTCTAAGCACAAAAAATAAATTTGAGAAGCAGAAATATAATTTCTTGAATCCTTTGAGAACTGCACTTTATTTTATTGTCATCAATTCTAAGGAGGACATTGAAGTACTAACTTTGTCACCACTCACTAAAAAATTTACAAGGATTGATATCTCAACAGAAAACTCATTGACGGATACCCCAAAAAAAGATCTGCACAGAAATCTTAATAAAGTGGTAATCCCTGTATTGCATCGGAACATTTTAAGGAAGGAACATGAAAGTAGACGGGAATGCGCGTCCTCCCCATACTACATTATTAACAATAGAATATTTAGATTCTGCTTTGGTTAAACTTGTAAAATCTCACCTCTTCGAAATAATGGCTGAATATTTAAATTTCACTGCTGTCTACACTTCTAGTCCAGCTCGTTTCTGTGGTTATGCAAGTTCGGAAGGCGTTTATATTGACAAATTTAAGTACACGTGGGACAGTGTCACATATTTGACTTTTCCAGGGGGAAGAACATTTATTTACTGTGTAAACAAAGAAACATATTATCAAAGATCCTTATCCATCTGGATAGACATAATGGACATGAGTACATGGCTACTATTTCTAGCGTGCTGCTTTTTAGCTAATGCATTTATATTTCTTTTGGCAAAGAATACAATCACATTTGAATCTATTAGTAATTTCTTTGTTTCTGTGATTGCGATTGTTCTCCGTCAAAATGACAACCAAAGAAAATTTTTCTTGTATGGAATTCTGTGTTTAATGTTGAATATTCTTGTAACACGAAACTTACATCACAACTGAAGTTATTGTTCCCGTGGACAAAAAGATAATGAAGAATTTCGGGGAATTAATTCAAAATGATTATAAAATACTACAAATCACTGGAAGGATATTTGGGTCATCCCGAAGTGGAGGTTATTCACTTGTGTATCTTTTCTTCGTACAGTATGGCATTACTAACAAAGTAAACTCAAGTGTTTATTTCTATGATGTCGACGAGACTAATGAAACTTTGTCTTATGAGAGAATAATTGCATCATCTTTGTCAGACATGAAGCTTAAACTATTTACGGATACAACTAATTTATATGTTGATTCCTTAATGTTTGAAATACAAGTTCAGTTACCCTTAATGAAATGCCTACAAACATTGGAAGATGCAGACCACGAACCACTTTCGTGGACATTTGTTGGGTGTTTTCGGAATGAAATGCAAAATGCTATCCAAGAACTAAATGAAATGGGGTTCCTTGACCTTAGTAGACAGTTAAGATATTTCCGCCCTCAGATACTCCGACTAAAAGAAAAAGAAAAGCACGCTGAAGGAGAATTTCGCAGCCTTAATTTTGACATGAAAATTGGTACAATTTTTCATTTATTTGGATATCTGGTCCTTCTTCCCTGTGTTGTTTTTCTACTTGAAAGATACCTGACTTTACTTTACCAAAATATACGCGCTGTTTATGAATTCTGGTTATATTTCAGCGTTACATAGCTTACATGTCATAAACACTCTTTGGACCTCTCTCTCTAGGGGTACTAAATCCTGGTTAAGTTTTCTTTAAAATAATAAATTCTTCCACAATAGGAAGACGCCCATTAATGTCAGCATATAAATCGTTTCCGAATTTTGCGAAATTTTTTTTTTCCATTTATAGTGAAAAGGAAATAACTTTCTTTGATTTCATCCATTTACTATTACCAGTCAAAGTATAGTACCATCATCAAACTCTAGTTTTCACAATCTCAGGAACAATGCAACATAAGTCAGGAAAATTAATAACTTGGATTTACAAATATCAAAGTTGCTAGTCTTTTTCCAGTAATATTTCACAATTCAAAAGTATATTTCATAATTTAACAATTCGTTTTACCTATATATGGAGTTGTTTTTTAAGCCGATTAATAAACACACTTGTTAATAGATTCAAACTTTTTGATACTGTTTTCAAAAGCACAAGTTATTTAACGTAGTCTGACTGCCGCTAACATATTCTGTGTTGCGTATTCATAAAGTGTTTAATTAAAAAATTTGTTGCCCAACTGGCGTGTAATGTCCGACTGGCGGGGAGATATATGTCGTAGTCATGGAGAGGACGAATGCATTGAGGTTCAAAGACTAGTCATTGAAGCTACGATTTCAAGAACTAGTTTTTCAGAGTACGGCATTCCAGTCATTGTGAGGACGGATAATAATCATTCGTTTACCATGTGTAATGCTTAGTTAATGTACTTTGGTGAATGAGTGAACCTTTTATTAATCACTACATTACTTATATAGGTAGATATGATTCATTTAAGAAAACGTACGTTACGAATTGCATTAGCATAAAAAGTTAGTTAAAACACTAAATTATAAAATGATTTATAAATAATAAAATTAGTAATCGCAGATTGAAGTTCAACCTCAAGTTGAGACACATGGATCAGGTCCACAGGAAGTTAAGAAGCAAGGATCGATTCCATGAAGTTCTATTCAACCAACAATTGCTATGATATGCGACTAGCCAGCAAAAATTTTTCCTAGATGCCTGCGCATCGTGATTATGGGGATTCCAGCCGATTTGAGCCGATTTTGATTTCATCGATGTATTTCAACGACTTCAGCTGTTTTCCTTGTAAATCTCGTCAGTTTTTGGGAGATTTAGTTCTTTTTCATTGGACTTTTTGTGTAACTTTATTCACTTTTCCAAGGTGTTTTCAAGTTTTCATGAACATTTTACAGCAGTCTACAGGGCATTTTGTAAATTTTAGTTAGATATATGCGTAGATTTTCCTAAAATATTCATAAGATATGTGTGACGACCGGATCGCCTAATAATTTTACAGTACTCGCCTTTGTAGTTTTTGCTAAGCTATTTTATTTACTTTTACGAAATTTTATGAAATACAAAAATCAGAACGTACGACAACTCATAGCACGCCGAACTTCTTCTATTCTATTCTATCAATACACAAGCACACAAAAATCAATTCAAATCATAGCTCTCATCATTAATTTAAGTTTTTCCAAATAGGTGGCATTTCATTACACATTTACATACATTTATAAGAAATATTATATTAATAAAATACACTTGCTAAAGTTGCAGCGACATACTTCCCCCCGATTCTGGAGCACCCTCTTCAGAATCCGAAACATCGGAGCTGCACTTACTTCCTGTATCAATGCCTTCCCCCCGTGGAAGATCTAAAATACAAACTTTCACCATTGGGCGTCGGTAAACACCAGTTGCAGTTTTCACGTCGACGACGCGGATAATTCCATCGGGTCCAGGATAGACGGCAGTCACTATGCCCAAGGGCCATTGATTCCTTAAGAGATTTGTATCCGCCAGTAGGACTACATCTCCAATCTTCACTGGTTTTTGTTCTTTATGCCATTTCTGCCTTCTGGTCAATGTGGGCAGGTACTCCTTCAACCATCTCTGCCAGAAATGGTCACTCAGTCTTTGTGCGATTCGCCACTGCTTTCTTCTAAACATATCACTGTCGTCGAATTCACCAGGTGGACGTTCATTATTTGCACGCAGGAGTAAAAAGTGGTTGGGTGTAATAACAGGAAGATCTTCTGGGTCACTAGAAACGTACATCAAGGGACGTCCGTTCACCATGTTTTCTGCTTCCACGATCAATGTGTTCAGCACTTCCTCTGATGGGGATTTTTCCTTTAGCGTGGCAGCTAAAGCAATTTTAACGGCTTTCACCATCCTTTCCCAGCTTCCCATATGTGGTCCACTGGGTACAATGAATCTCCAGTTCCAAGTGATGTTTTCAGCTGTCAGGGTATCCTTTATCTTTGTTTGATCCAGTTGTTTCAGAGCAGCTTTGATCTCGTTGTTTGCTCCCACGAAATTCGTCCCGTTATCGCTGTGGATAGTACGAGGATGACCCCGTCTTGAGACAAACCTCCTTATTGCCATAATACAGGAGTCTGTATTCAGAGAAGCCGCTACCTCCATGTGCACGGCTCTGGTAGTCAGGCAGATGAAGAGAGCTCCATACCTCTTTTCTCTTCTTCTCCCAATAGAAACACTCATCGGCCCAACGTAGTCGAGGCCGCTCTCGGTAAACGGTGGCTGAAAACTTGCTAGTCGGCACTTTGGTATTTCTCCCATCAGAGGTGGTCTCGGGCGAGCACGTCTGATTTTGCAGAGCGAACAATTGTTCCACGACCTCCTCACGGCAACTCTCAGCTTAGGGATGCAGAATTTCATTTTCAGGTCGTTCATCACTTTATCTTGTCCATGATGTCCAGCTTTACGGTGGTGATGCGCAATCATTAGCACAGTGTAGGGATGCTTCGGTTTACGGATAACAGGATTTCTTTCCATGTCCCCTATGTCCACCGGGGCTTGAACACGTCCTTTCATACGCATAATCTTATTTTCATCCAGGAAAGGATCAAATCTTGTCAAAGGGCTTCTTCCAAGTGGTAGATTATTTTGCAACTGCTGAACTTCGGGCATTTCTGCTTGGCTCCATCTCCACCACTGGAGTTCTGCTCTTTTCATTTCATCTACTTCAACGACAAGGGAAGTGTACGCATACTTGAACTTCTTCCTGGCAATGTAATGACAGAAACGCAAAACATATGCAGTTGTTTTCAATAATTATGTCCAATTAGAGAATTTGGTGGCGTCCATCGGATTCGCGATGACTCTAGCTTTCAGCACAGCACATACGAATTCCTTTCTCAATTCCAAGACGTCCGAATCCAGGTTTTCTTTATTTCCAGTTTTCTCTACTCGCCATTCATGTTCCTCTTTCTTTAAAAAGGTAGGTCCGGTGATCCAGCGACTTTCGGCATGGAAGTCGCAATCTTTATTGAATCTTGTTGCTTCGTCAGCAACATTTTCGGCGGTGGGCACCCATCGCCAGTTGTCTGCATTTGTTTCCTCCTGGATTTCTCCGATCCTGTGAGACACAAATGGCTGGAACTTTTTTCCATCAGACCGGAGCCAACAAAACACAGTTCTACTGTCTGTCCAAAATACAGTTCTTTTCGGAGTATAGTCGTGGCCCTCAATGATTGTCTTCGCAATTCGGCTTCCCAAAACTGCGGCCTGTAATTCCATCCGGGGAATTGATAGTGGCTTTATTGGAGCCACTCTAGTCTTCGCACACACAATGCTGGTATCAATCACTCCATTCTTCAAAATTCGAAAGTAAGCGACCGAGGCGAATGCAGACTCGCTTGCGTCGCAAAATATGTGCAGCTGGATTTCGTCTGCTTTAGAAAACCACTGGGAGTAGCATCGGAGAATCTTGCATGAATTTATTTCCTGAAGTTCCTCCAGCCAGTATTTCCACTTTGCATGAATAGATGAGGGCAGCTCATCGTCCCATCCAATTCCAGATCTCCAAGTATCCTGTAGGATCATTCTTGCTTTCACAGTCAAATGAGAAACAAATCCCATGGGGTCGAAGACAGACATGATTAAAGAGAGTGCTTCTCTTTTCGTAGGTACTTGACTCCCAGAAATTTTTCTTTTTTTATTCCAGTCAGGTTAGTGGTAAAAAAGAAACAGTCCGTTTCTGGATCCCAAGACATTCCAAGTATTCTTTCCGTCCAGAAGTTCTCCTTTTCAGTTTCTAATTTCTTTTGGGAGTCTGATCTTAATTCCTTGGGTATTTTTCGGATCAGCTCACGGGAATTAGTAGTGAAGTTGCAGATGTGGAATCCTCCTCTGCTATGCACTTCATAAACCTCTTGAAACATTTTAAACGCTTCACTAACACTGTCACAGCTGTCCAGATAATCATCGACGTAATGATTATCAACAATGGCACGGCAGGCATTAGGGAATTCTTCCTTCCACTGCAGAGCATTCTTGTTCTTGGCCATCTGAGCACAGTATGGAGAACACGTTGACCCAAAGGTCATCACAAGCATTTTGTATTCGTCTGGTGATCTTGTCCTATCGGCGCGTATCCAGAGAAATCTTTGAGAGTCTTGATCTTCCTCAGTCACTCTCACCTGATGAAACATATCCTTGATGGAAGATCCTTGGTTGGCGCGAACCGTGGCAGTTGAAATTTTTGGTTCGCTCCAAAATTATTTTACTTTTTAATTAATTTTCACCACATTAAACATTTAATTAACCACAAATCCAAGCGATCGATTATTGACAAAAACAATTAGCTGTATCTCATTAAAAATCTAAAAAGTCTAAAAAAATCAACATTTACCCTTTCCAACTGTTTTGCCACGCTCTTCCTATACCTTAACCAATGGACATTCCTATTTCCCGTCTTCTCAGTTTTCCAAAAAAATGTCGGGACAGGACGGAGTTCAGACCTCAATTATCTCTTGGCTGCAGGGAGGAACAAAAAGACAAAGGGGCGATTCACAAGAACCTCAAGTCAAGAAAATAATGGCCTTATTAAGCAGCAAACAATTCGAATTGAAGCCTTAGAGAAACATTCAAAATCACAGGATGTTGAAATTCAAAAAGTTAATGCCTCCTTAGCACAATCAGTGGAAACAGTGTCAACTCTCTCTGCGGATCTAAGTGAAATAAAAAACAGAAGTGAACACAACCACGGCCAGCTGAGTAATTTAAATACCAATCTAGACAGAATTACAGACAAATTCAATTCCGCAATTATGTCACTGGAGACGCAGGCCAAAGAAAAAAACATAATCGTGCGCGGACTAAAATACATCGAAAAGAATCCACAAGCTCGAAAACGAAGTCTAGAAAAGTTTTTCTTCACCGTGCTCAAAACGCCAACTACCGTCATTTCTTCCCGAAGGCTGGGAAAGCCATCGGCAGACAACCCAACCCCGATGTTAGTAGAACTATCAAGTATCGAAGACAAATTCAGGTTACTAAAAAGTCAAAAAATCCTCCCAAGTACATCAACATACAGTTTACACGAAGACCTCCCACTCTCAGTCCGATCAGCCCGTCAAACGTAATGGCAGACTTCAAAAAGGCAAGAGTAGAAGGCAAGCAGGCTTACTTTAAAAAGGAAAAACTCTATATCGATGGTGTACAGTTTATGACCACACCAGATGACGATTTCGACGTGTACCCATAGGAATTCGGCAGGCCTGCAACAACAAACAACCTTTCACTCTCACCATCAACAAAAATCCAAAATTCGACTAAACACTCTTCAATCGGTAAAATCTATCCTAAAAATAATTTTAACCTCTACGGAAAAGCCAACATTACTTTTTGGAACTGTCAAGGAATACAAAATTTTTTTAATTTAGAAGGCAAAGATAAAAATGCTTTCCTAACTACAGATCTATTCGCACTCTGAGAAACTTGGTGCCTCAAAGATGTCAGACCGTCGGCTTTCGAAAACTTCAGTACTGTCCCGTCAGCAGCAGTCAAACGCAGAAGCAAAGGTCGGGCCAGTGGAGGAATTGTAGTATTCATAAAAAATGTAGTCTACGAATTAATTGAAGAAATAGAAAATTCCCACATCTCAATATTTGTAAAATTAAAAAATCGAAACACAAATATGGACTTAATTTATGGTGTATTTTACATAAACCAGAATCAGGACTTCCCTGCGACCATGGAACTACTGGAGAACACACTTCAAAATCTGTCCGAAAATTACACCAATATACCAGTAATAATTAACGGAGACTTTAACGCTCGCGTAGGCAGCAATGGTTATTTCGATGAGGATTGGCTACATTATTGCGAACTAATTGAAAAACGTCAGTCACTGGACGCTACCTGCAACAAAAAAGGAAAACTATTGCTAGAATCAATGGAAAATCACTCATATGCTCTCATCAACGGAAGAACTATCTCAGACTCGCCAGCAGAATTCACCTTTATTAGTTCCTGTGGAAAAAGTGTCATCGATCTCTGCTGGGCAAATTTTCAGGGGGCACAAATGATAAGTGATCTCCAGATAGCTGACCAGCACGAATCGGACCACAGACAAATGCATATTGCAATCAATCAAACACTCGCAGGAAACAATTACAGATGCAAAGCAAAATACGTAACAAAGTATATCTGGAAAGAGGATGCAGCAAACACATTTCAATCTCACCTAGAAGTCCCCCCAGAACTCAAAAACGCATCTGTAGAAGAAATACAAGGACATATTACAGCTGCAATCCAATTCGCTGCAGAGCAGAGCGAAATGGTTTGTAGAATTCCCAATGTCTCCACACCAAGACCTAGGCCATGGGTGGATGCGGAATACAGAGAAATTCGCAAGAAAGTCCGAAAACATTTACACAAATGTAAAACCCAAGGGTTCACAACAGACAACGTGAACTCCTACCTCAAACTTCGGAAGCAGGCCAAAACCTACCTGAAGGAAAAGGAAGTAAACTACTTTCGAAAAATTTCAGAGGATCTTTCCAACTTCCAAAATAACACTAACTTCTGGTCAACAATAAGAAAATTGAGACAATCCGGATCATCTACAAACAAAATACCCAAAAGTGTATGGGAATCCTTTTACGACCAGGTAATGCCACCGAGAGAAACGGTGATGGAAGAGTTCCAAGACGCTTGTAGAGAAAATTTTGCTGCACAAATCACGTTCGAAGAACTCGAGAATTCGATTCTAAAGACCAAGAACAGGAAAGCACCTGGCACCGATCTAATGTCGAACGAGTTTATTAAACATCTGCCGTTACCCTGGAAAATGCTAATACTCGATCTGTTTAATAAAGTCATTGAAGAAGAAAATCTACCAACAATTTGGTCAGACATTATAGTAGTTATGCTACATAAAAAGGGAGATACAAAAAGCACGGCCAATTACCGCGGAGTATCACTCCTTAATTCTACTTTAAAAATATTCACAAAAATTCTACTGAATCGACTTGCAGATTACGTCGAACTTAACAAAATTCTTCCAGAAGCTCAAGCTGGTTTTAGGAAATCGCGAAGCTGCGCAGACCACATCTTTACACTATCGGGTGTAATAAACCTGAGAATTCAAAAGAAGCAGAAGCTTTTTGCCGTTTTTGTAGATTTTGCCCGTGCATTTGATTCAGTGAAGTTTAGCAAGCTGTGGGAAAGACTTTACGACCTAGGAATCAGTTCAAAAGTTATACGGATTCTACGCAACCTACGGTGCTGTAAATATGAAAATAAAGACTTCCGAGGGCTTTTCAAAATCATTTCCAATCACGCAAGGTTTATTGCAAGGAGAAAACACCTCGCCACTTCTTTTCAGTCTGTTCATACACGATATTGAAGAAGTTTTTATTAAAAGTGGGCTAGCAGGAGTCAGTATTGGGCAAAACAAAGTAATACATGTGATGGCATTTGCAGACGACGTAATTCTGATGGCCAGAGACGCTGTTAGCCTACAGGCAAAACTAAATCTACTTGAAAACTACTGCGACATGCTAGGCCTGACAGTAAACATAGGAAAGACACAAGGTATGATATTCAGCAAACAAGGAAAACTTGATAAACGGTACTCGTTCTCTTATAAAGGATTGGAACTGGAGAAAGTGAAGTACTACACCTATCTCGGTGTGACTTTGGGTGATCTCTTTGGGAAATGTGCCGATGTTCTATTAAAAAAAGCGTTAGCGAAACAGAGTGCAGTATGGGGAACTTTAATAAGGGGAAGATCACAGAATTGGAAAACAAAAATGAAGCTTCTCGATTCAGTTCTTCTCCCAACCGTGCTTTACGGAAGTGAAGTCTGGGGTCTCCGCCACATGGACACAGCCGACAAATTGTAATGCAGATTCATCAAGTCAACTTTACGTCTTCCTGCCTCTACACCACACTACGCTGTGAGAGTTGAAACTGGACGGCATAATTGCAATCACCTAATCATCAAGAGAACATTAAAATTCTGGACAAAGCTTTTACAAATGGAAGAGTCGCGTCTACCGAAAATTATTTACAACTCCCTTTTAAAAGCGAGCAGAAAATCAACGGATTCAATAAAATACAACTGGGCGGCGCAACTAAAGAAACAGCTAGACTGCTTAGGGTTCTCGGAAGTAAGGAACAATCAATCGGCCAGGGAAGTATCGGCAAAGCTAAAGAACATGGTGACCAAATGCAAAGACATGTCAATCGAGGAGGATATTCGAAGATTGTCCAATTCCACCTACATTAAAAATCTGCCGGACCGGCGTCTTTTCTTCAAAACAGCCGACTACCTGTCCTCCAATGCATCAATTGACAAAAAGAGAATATTAGCCCAACTGAGACTATCAAACACCAATTTCAATGGACTCGTTTCTTACGGATCCAAATACAAGTTCCAGCCAAACTCGATATGTTCCATCTGTAACAGTCACGAGAATGACGACCTGAGTCATTTTTTATTCAAATGCAGAATTCTTCAGCCGATAAGAAAAGCCTTTCTTCCAGAATGTGGTGCTAACCCCCAAATAAGTGATGTGCTTAAAATCAGTGACATTTCCCATCTCCACAAATTACACTCATTTGTCACCCAATCCCTTAGGTTACGCTCATGGATTATTAATGAATAATTGTGTTCCAGATCAAATATTTCTAATATATAATCAAATCATTATCTTCTAAAGTTGTTGCAGGCCACGGCCTTTTAATGAACAATAAACCTATTCTATTCTACATCTCCTTGATGTCTCCAGTAATAGCAATTTTCCGTTGGCGAAATTTCTACAGAACTGAAGGCAAAGGCTTCAAGCTGTCTGGTCCTGGTAGAAGAAAACGAAAACGAGTCTGAGCTTTCCAGGCTTTTTGGGATGATAAGCACCAAAGTGGGGAAGCCACCATACTCACTCCGGATTTGCAGAGGACTCCTCAGGGGTTAGTTTTCTAATGTAGCCAACATCTTCGTAATGCTTCATTTTTTGTAATACAACTCAGCAGTTGTTGGGCACTTATCCAATTTCTTTTCCAACGAGAATAGCCGCCGCAAGGCATTGTTCCGGCTCTCGGGCAACACAATATCGTTCTTCTTCCATAGAAGAGGAGTTTCAAATTTTCCATTCACTTTTTTCATGTTGGAATCGATCAGCGAGATAGCTCTGGCCTCAGCTTTAGATTTTGTGGTAGGACAGTTTGGCTTTACTCCGAAATCTTCTGTTGTGAATCTTCGTTTCACTAATTCATGGAGCTCGTCAGTAGGTTCACTATTCACATGGAAGATAGACATAACTTCTTCTGACTCCAAGGCGGCTCCAGGTAATTTTCCAAATAAAATCCATCCAAGTTTTGTTTCTGCAGCACACGGAGCATTTGGGGAACATTTTGTTATTTTCAAATGCAACATTAGATGAGAATGTGGTAAGCCAATCATGATTTTTGGTTCTGCATTCTCATATGGTTTAATGTTTAAACCTTGGAGGTGTTTCCATTTTTCCAGTTGACTTTTCTTAATTGTCTTCACTGGCAAGTTCATGTTTTCAAAGGTATGCACATTGTCCAACGAATAATTCATTTTTGACACAGGGTTAATTATATCCAGATTGACGAGACTAGAAGGCACTTCGACAGAACTGTTCCCAAAACTCGTAAACGGGAGAGGTTTGGGGGTTTCCATTAGCCCGAGCAACTCGGCCACTTTCCAGTCGATGATGGTGTACGCCGAGCCAGGGTCCATCATCGCGTATGTATTTATTTTTCCTTTCGGTCCTTGCAGAGTGACCGGGAGGACTTGATACAAAATTTCACTTTTGCCAACATGGAATATATTGTTTTGTTGACTTACATGTCCCAAAAGTTCAGGTTCCTTTGGTTCACATTTTTCTTCGGGTGGTTCATCTGCATGTAGAAGGGGATGATGATTTCTTTCACAACCATCTTTTCCACAGGGTTTCTTCTTCTTACAACTCCGGTAGGAATGGCCATAAATTAAACACCCTAAACAAAGGTTTTTCTCACTGATAAACTTGTTTCTAGAAGACACATCTTCCTTCGTGAAACTTCTACATTCGGACAGCCAGTGTCCAGCCTTGGAACAAAATTGACATTTCTTTTCTTTTTTAACTGGTGCCTCTTTCTTCTCCACGCCTTCAGCAGCAACAAAAACAGCCTCTTGTTTTTTCTTCCAATTGTCCGGGTTCTTTTTAGTATTTTTGCTCTCATCCTTGAAGGTTGGTGGACACATCATACAGACACTAATCATTTTTGATTCCATCCAGTCAGCAAAAAATCCAAGATTCTTTTTTCTATCAACGGAAGCAGAAATCCAATCTGCCCATTGAATTTTCAAGTGTGCGGGTAACTTACTCTCTAGTATGAGAAGTAGCTCTAAACTTTCCAACTGACCAGACATATTCAATGTTTTAATTGTGGAGGTGAGATTCTGCACAGCAACTCCTAACTCAATTAAGGTCTCCAATTTGTCATCCTTCACGGCAGGAACCTCTCTGGCTTTAGCTATTAGATTTCGGATGATGTGTTCAGGTTGTCCAAATCTTCTTTCCAATATTTTCATTATGTTTGGCACATTATCCGGTGTAGTCATCAGGCACTGCACGTGTTTGAATGCTTCGCCTTTCAGGCATTTCCGTAGTCGGATTAAATTATCCGCATTATTGAATTCACAGATTTTTGACGTCTCGTTATAGGACATTATGAAACCTGTCCATTTCTCGGGTTTTCCAGTAAAAATCGGGAGCTCCTTACCATGGGCTTGTCTCGCGAGAAACTTTTCTGTTGAGTTGCCAGAACTTCCGCTTTTGTTGAATGCAATGTTGAGGGCTTGAACTAACTGATCAACGACGCCGCTTGGTTTACTTTCCGTTGCAGGTCCAGACTCCTCCTTGGCTTCTGCTGCCAACACTTCCTCTTGGAGTAGCTTCTCTGCATTCTCCGCTTCCATTTTCAATGTGGCCATTTGGGATTCCATAGCCGACCACTCTTTTCGTTTTGCTTCAGCTGCTGCCTCCGCACTTTTCATTTGCATTTTAATATCCAACAATTTATTTTTTAATGCAAGTTTTTTTTGCTCGTCGCGACTGGAACCACTACACTTGTTTTCTGCAGTCACGGATGAATGATGAGGTACATCTACTTGTTCTTCCTGGATTGTGATGATCCGGGGGTGATGGGGTTCTGGGTTCACTTTCAAAGCTTCTTGACACTGTCTCCGAAAAGCTTCAAGATTATCTTCTTCCTCGTCTGTCAGACCAGGGATACGACCGTTTGCTCTGCCATCTTCACTATCTTCCTCACTGTCTTCCTCAGCAGACTCAAGTTCACTTTGAAGACGTAAGAGTCTTTTTTGCATTGCAAGGTCTTCCAATTCAGCCCTCAGTTTAGCATCTCTCTCCATTTTCTCCAGTTCGGCCAATCTGATTTCATTTTCCAACTGGGTGCACTTTTTGCGACTTGCTGAGCTAGATTTGCTAACCTGGGAACCTGTGGTAGCATCATTCAACCTTTGAAACGTGACGACCGGATCGCCTAATAATTTTACAGTACTCGTCTTCGTAGTTTTTGCTAAGCTATTTTATTTACTTTTACGAAATTTTATGAAATACAAAAATCAGAACGTACGACAACTCATAGCACTCCGAACTTCTTCTATTCTATTCTATCAATACACAAGCACACAAAAATCAATTCAAATCATAGCTCTCATCATTAATTTAAGTTTTTCCAAATAGGTGGCATTTCATTACACATTTACATACATTTATAAGAAATATTATATTAATAAAATACACTTGCTAAAGTTGCAGCGACAATATGTGCTTGCTACACTAAAAGTTGTCTAGTTTCTACAGGTCTCAAGATCAACAGGTATTTCGACAACCTGTTGTTGCACCGCGACATTCCAATGCACCTGGGCAATGCAGCCTTTATATGCAATACAACACAATGAGTACCGTAGAATTAAATTTCCTTCACGGACATATACAGTATGTCTGTAAATAGAGTTGACGTATCCCTAAACGACTGCGACCTAAACGAAGTTTTTCCCATTAAATTCTATTGGGGAAAAATGAGATAACACCAGATTTACACCTAAACTGACCCCAGGAGCAATTTTTAAAAAAAACTTTCATAAAACCAAAATTGCAAAAAAGAATTTTGGAAATTTTTTTGGAAATTACTCCTGAGATTAGGTTTGGTGTAATTCTGGTGTTTTCTCACTTTCCCTCCAAAAAAATTGAATGGGGAAAAACTTCGTTTAGGACGTAGTCGTTTGTATACGACATATACGTAGTCGACTGTATACTGAATGCTTAAGCATTAATTTCGGAAAACACAACTAATGTCGCTTTTATATACTGAAATCCAAATTTCATGCTTTATAATTTCTGATAAATGTTAACTTACCTTACTTAACAGATTAAAATTTTAAGTTTAATTTAAAATAAATTTAAAAATATTGCTAAAATTTTTTAATGATAAGTAAAGCTTTCATTTGCCTAAATAATGCTCTGTGTCGGCTATTTTAATAATTTAAAAATTCATTCGTACGCCATGAAATATTCTTATGTATCAGGCACGTCTCCAGGGGGTGGCTTCGGGGCTAAAGCCCCACCTTAATTTTTGAAAAAGAGGAAATTTTTCATCGGAATACCTTTTGGATAACTAAAATACTTTTTGGAAAATATTTTTGTTAAGCCCCACCATGATGATTTTTCTGTGTACGTGCCTGTTATCTTTAACCTTTTATTTGCGGTTATTTAAAAACAATGAGAAGTGTCGCAATTTGTGAAAGAATTCCTACAAGGAATCCCTATATTCGATCATTATTACCATTCTTATTGGGATCGAGTTATTCTAATACAAAATGCTTGCAGTGAGCTATAAACATTTTCATTCGACTTCCATCGCCACAGAGGACTTGTACGCCACAAAAGTATCTCACTGAAAATATTTCCTACTGTCTTTAATTTACTCATAACGGTGTTTGAAATTTTAATAAACGATATTACGTTAATCTTCATTATATTCTTTTCAAATTCCAAGATGACAAAGGTCTCAAATAATAAGGTAGCATTATTTACTATTACACGAACTTTTCCTTAAAGGGTTTTTCTGTTTATCTTCCCAATGAAGCATTATTGCCAAAATCAGAAAAGGCCATAGCAGAATGGCATAGAGTAACATTTGTACACACCAAATCCATGGTAAAATTATGAATATTTTTATTAGCATATCCAATCAAACTGTTTAATGCCAATATAGGTAAAGCATTATGAAGTTTATTAAAGTTATGTTACCAAATGAATGCAACTGCAAATTAATGAATGAAAGTTACATGCATGATTAAATGTTGTCTTCTTTCTCCTTATTGATAGAAACGGGCTGAAGTATAATTTTATGTTTAGGAGGTGACAACGCGGTGTTAATTTCGTGTTTTAACTGCGGAATAGGGTAACTAGGATCGAATTGAATTTCGAAATTGGAAAATAAACGAACAGTAAAAATAAATAATTGATCCCTTGCTAAGGCTTCTCCAGGACAAGCTCGCTTTCCAGCGGAAAAGGCAATAAGAGCAGGGTGTCTTATTACTTCACTTTCATCATCTGTTAGAAATCTTTCTGGTCGGATGTTTTCAGGGTCACCCCAAACGGATGGGTCATGGTGAACCCCAAATTGGTTAGCCATGACCACAGTTCCCTTCGGCATGAAGTATCCATGAAATTCGACATCATCAGTTGCCTCATGAGCAAGTCCAACAGGAGTAACGGAAGAATAACGCGTCACTTCTAAAATCAATGCTTCAACGAAAGGGAGCCTAGGAAAAAGTCATATTGTGATTTTTAAAACCATCGACAAAAAAACGTAAATCTGATTTATTTATCCATTAATCCTCAAATACTTAAATTTTGCTTGTATTCCTGTTAAAACGCAGTTATTAATACCAAGGCATTAGTAATTAATTGGCAGTCTAATTAATTAACTAATTAATTCGTAATTAGATATTAATTACCCATTAATTAGTTCCACCGCAAAGAAATAATTAACTCATTAAAAATTAATTAGTTGCTGCACAAGAAGTAAATAACTAATTACTAATTAAATTAATATTTAATTAGTAGAGTTTTGCGCTTCCAGATTGCGCAGGTTTTCAAAGCACAATTTGCATTTAATCCACTTATATTTCCTTTTTCATGCACTCCCCGCTGCACCAACTCACTATTTAAGTTTGATTTTGAAGCAGCGCTTGCTAATTAATTAGCTGACCTAATTGATTAACTAATTAATTAGCAATCAGATGGTAATTACTAATTACTAATTAATTATTTGCGCGAAAAAATTACTAATTACTAATTAATTATTTGCGCGAAAAAATTACTAATTACTAATTAATTATTTGCACGAAAAAATTACTAATTACTAATGAATTATTTGCACGAAAAAATTACTAATTACAAATTACCACTTAACTAAGGTGCACGAAAAAATTCCTAATTACTAATTACTAATTAATTAGATCACAAATAATTAAAAACGCCCTGATTAATACGCAATTTAAGAAAAACATACTTCGGCTGATCATTTAATGATATTTCACCCCAATTTTTGATGTGGTTTACGATAGTGCGCCTTAACTTGTCTTGTACATCAGGGAATTGGGCCATAAGGAATAAGGTCCATCTCAATGTAGTTGCCACTGTTTCAATTCCACCAAGAATTAAATCTGTAAGTATATGGCGGAGGTTTTTGACTGAAATGAAATAAAGACAACTATTTAATTTGGTAGCCCTTGGAAAGAAAGAAAATCATCCATTTAGCTTAATTGTGATGGTGACATCTTGAATTTTTAATGTTTTTTGTTTTTTTAATTGTACATGCCCTTTAAAATTTATTTAACGTACTATTTATTTATTCAACTTAGACTGAAGAAGTTAAATCTATGAAATACTACTTTAATTCAAATGTCTGTTGGACTTACTGCCAGTTTCTTCAAAAAACGATGATTGGGTATCCATTGTACTTTTAACCTTCTTTAAATAGCCATCAACGAAATTTCTTTCTACGCCCTCTTGATATGAATCCATATGAGCATCAATTACTTCCTGGGCGTATTTGTGAAGAGCTGCCATATTAGCACGGCACATATCAAAACCAGTTGTTTTGGGCATTAGTTTCGACAATCCTGGAAAAAACACCAGAATACCAAGAGTAGCTGGAGATGAAGCCATCCTAATAATAAAGTAACCATTAAATCATTTTGACAAATGCATACAATACTACTTAAAGGGTGCAGCGTTTATTTTAGTTTGGAAATGAATTTTTAGATAATTTTGGAACCTTACTGATGAACACTGTCAACTAATTTTAAATATTTTTTATCTTGAATGCAGAATCTCGATCCACTAATAACGGTCCAAATTGAATTTAAAGCCGAGATGTTAAACAGCTTTGTAGTTGAGATGGGTTGTCCAAGATTCTTATTTAAGTAGGCAATTAATTCTGTTGCCTCGTGTAATATTAATTTTTCTACTGGCACTCCATTACGAAACCTGGATTGAATGTAAGTAAATGTAAAGCGTCGCTGTTCCACCCAGTTCTTTTCAGAAGCAAATAGAATTCCTAAAGAATATTTAAAAATGGTTTATTTTAAAAATCCAAATGAATTGAATAACAATTTTAATAACAATATATAAATTGTAACTGTGTTGTAAAGGCCAATGGCTAAATCAATTATACAGTTGAATAAATTCTATTCTATTCTATTCTATTCTGAATAACAATTTTAAAAGCGGAAGCTTATTTATCCAGCAAATTGTCTGTCAACAGACCTCTAACAATCCCATCATCCGGATTTGCCAAATGGTGCATTTTTGGCCTTCTGCAAAAGACAAGCATATTGTAAGCTTCCTTTACAAGTTTGTATTCATTAATAAACACAACCCTGAAAAAATGTTTTCTAAATTCAGATCAAGACCAAAATGGAGTATCCAGACTCAAATTGTTAAAAAGTTTATTAAAGTGTTACCGTGTAGGCCCGAAATCAAGTCCAATTATATCACCGTATTTCTCTCTCATTGTCATTACGGTTTTATAGGGTTCCATTCCTACTTGTACTAAGTTCCCCAAAAGGGGCCAGCTGAAGGGACCTTTATAATTATCACAAAAAAAG
Organism: Yoshiicerus persimilis; assembly: GCA_020352615.2. Taxonomy (NCBI): domain Eukaryota; kingdom Metazoa; phylum Arthropoda; class Collembola; order Entomobryomorpha; family Tomoceridae; genus Yoshiicerus; species Yoshiicerus persimilis. The sequence goes on from CM036941.2 coordinate 2,335,746, forward strand.
AGAACTATTAAAAACTTTCAAATATTCACGTCCATTATCCTAGAGATGGACCCTGACGTAAAACTAATTAAAAATGACCACACATGCAAAGGAAAATTTGTTTTTCGGAAATAAATAAATTCTTGAGAAACTAAAATAAATGCAAACATATTATTTCTAAATTTTGCCATCAGAAACCATTTACAATTTTATTTACGTTTGAAAAATGAGGAATTGTTTAATTTATTACCTGGGGGAAATCGTTGTGGTCGTTTTCTCCATTTCACGAAGCACAAAAACAACACAATTACTGTACAAATTTCTAACAACATTTTGAAGACGTCTGGTTTGCTAAAGGTGCACTTTACTTCTGTAACATACAATTTATAAAACTGTGATTGATATTTCTTGTAACTATTTTTAAGCACTCTTTAAACACTACTATGTATTAAAAATCCCCAGTAATGCGATATAAGAACCCAAACAGCAGAGATTAACAAGAAATTATTCAGGTATAAGAAGTATTATGGCAGTACAGTACCATAATACTCCTTATTTACCATATAAGATTAGAATAATGTTCTAAATTTTCTAAGTTCTTTTTCCTTGGGGGAAAATAGTTTTATTTAGCATCAAGTAGTATATATATACATACATGAAATTATATTTAAGGAGCTTAATGGTACAGTTTAGATTAATGGGGAACACGGGAAAGTTATAAAATTAATTCAGTTAATAATAATTTAAATAAATCAAAATATGACGTGAAAATTAATGGGAGTGTAATTATAATAAATGGGAAGTTGTGATTCTTTTATCCCGATTCATAAAACACGTCGTGCATTGTAATTTGAAATTCTAATTATAGCAATTATTTTAACTACTATTACATGCACAAACATTGACACGTGTAATTATTGCGTAGCAATAGCCAGTAAATATCGCATTGCAAGTAGACCATATTTTATATTGGTGCACCATTCTTATTGTTCCCTTTCCATTACTATTGCTCCATGCATTGCCAGCAGATAATATTGCCTGTACTCAATCATCAGTGAATTCAGTCCAATTTCTCCTATTCTGCTTTTTATCGTCTGTAACAGTCGCGGTTGCATTATTAGAAAGAGAAAATCTTACGGAGAGACTTAAAAGAAATTTCAATTTGTGTAGTTTTTATTTTTACTCATGATTATTTCATCCGGCCGCAGAAAAATATCTGACAGACTGAACGATTAATGAGGAATTTAGTTTTCTTTATGGATGATTTATGCAAGGGATGATTGATGGGCTCTCCACACAAAGGTTAATATTCTCTGGAATCATTTGTATAAATATACTGTGCTGACCATAAGTTGCGCACCATAGGACAGATGACTAAAGTTTGCGACAATTTAAGTAATCAGTTCCAATTTTCCAATGTTTAAGTTTATATTGGGGTTGCATTCGTGTAATGCAGAAAAAACTGGGTTCCATAAATAATTGAATAATTATGTCATCAGCTAATCATCAGATAATTTAATTTACAATTTAATGCACTAGTTTATGAAAATTTATTTTAATTAGTGGAACGAATTTACTAATCACTTCCTTTACGTAAGCTCTCCAAATAAATTTACGTCAATCCAAACTATATAAGCAATTTTAATAATTTTTGAAGTTAGTTAGACAGTAGATTTGTTCCCCATTGCTATTACTTTTCCCACCACTTCTGTAAAATTGAACTATATCAATTAATTTCGGAGCCGAGAGCTTTTACCACGATGTCCGACACCACTGCAGTGAGCAAGGATACAATGACAAGAATTCTACACGAATATCATTCATTGATTTCTGAAGGCGTAAGATTATCTCTTCAAGAACTATTCAAACTGGAAAATTTTAACTTTGAAAATTACTGTCAGGACTACAAACCACATGACGGAAAGAAGTTTTTGATGAAATCGTGTAAAGAATTTGCCATAAAACACGGTATATGGCTTAAACAAACGGAAGAACACAGTGCAACTGCAATTTATCTATATCCGGGGGGAAATGAATCTCGCGTAGCGGCAATAGGAAGAGTGTTTCTTGTGGATTACTACATAAACCAACTTTGGGGTCGCGATGTATTTGGTCATTTGAATGAAAAGGAATCGTCAATGGCAAACCAAGTAATTAAGAGAATGTCCAGCGAAAAAACTTCGTTTAATTTGATTGAAACTGCACATGAAATTGAGTATGCCAATTTAGAAGGATTACAATCCCTGAAGAAAAGTAGTCCCGAAGAATGGTTCAAATCCTTCATGAAGTATTATACTTTCCATATTGGTATCACTCATCAGGATTGTAATTCGATTGCGAAAGGAAGAATTCCAACTGTTAGTGAATATATTGAGTCACGTGTTCATTACTCTGGTATGATATACGTAGTCAAATGTATTGAATTTGCGAATGGAGAATTTCTCAATAAAAAGTGGCTGAAAAACTTGGGATTATACGAAAAAGTCAAATGTCTTCAACAGAATGTAATTCTCCTTGGCTCCCTCTTAAACGACTTTTTCTCCTTTGAAAACGAAGTGGTCGATAACCAGGCTGACTCAAATCTGCTGATGATTGTTGCCTTGAATAACCCTTCAATATCTTTTCTGGATGTCATCAATTTATCTGCTAAAACCATTCATACCTTTGTTGAAGAATATATTAAGCTCAAAGACGACATTCTGAAAGGGCTTTATACAATCCCAAATTCGGAGTTGCAAAACGTCCGTCAATTCTGCAACTATTTAACGCAGTTAGACAAATGTTTTAAATCTAGCTGGACCGGGGCTGTTGCTAACATACGCTACAAAAGAAAAACTTCATTGTGGCAAGAAACTGAATTACTGCTTTAAAATCAGTTGATTAAGTAGGATTTTTGGGGATAAAATCGTTTTATTCGCACGTATATATAAGTGCATGAAATTATATTCGAATAAAAAATACAAATGATACTTTTTAAACTAACGGTCATGGTAAACACGAGAGAGTTATAGAATTAACTGAGTAAATAATCTTTACATAAATAAATCAAAAAGTGACATGAAAATTAATGGGGGTAATATTATAATAAATGGGCTACGAGTAGCTAAGTTGTACTTTAATTATGATTCATAAAACAAGCCATAAAACGGATGCATTACAATTTGAAAATTGTAACTCAGCAGTGTGAATACCCGCCCATATATCACGCAGTGCACTTTATTGCCAATGAAGCATTAAATTGAAGTTCAAAACATGAAGTAAATTCCATGGCATTTATGATTTTATTATCGACTTACGCTGCTATGTCTTTTTACACTTTAGTTATATCATTTAAATTAATGACATCGTAAACGATGCCCATTTTATAGTTGTTGCTAGCGTTTGCACCACGAGGCTCATTGTCATTCCAAGACGGAAAAGTAGTGTCCGGCAAATCTAGTTATCACAATAATCGCATCGTATTTTAAAAATAAAAACGAAATATGCAATTTGATATTTCTGGCAAACCACCTCAGCTGTCTAGAAAGTATTTTGCATTATGTACGCTAGCATACATCAATCAGAAAGTTTCTGGCATGCAGACTATGTAACGCTGAAAAATAACCAGAATTCATTAATCTCCCGTATATTTTGATAAAGTAAAGTCACATGCTGGTGCTATAATTTCATAACTAAACGAAGACATATTATCTTTACCAGTATTATAAAAATTAACACTTGAGCTTTCTTTTTTAATAATACCATTCGTTTGGATTCTATAAAAGTTGAATAGAATATTACATATATGATTTTGTTATAACAAGGAATTGCGTTTACAGGCACGGCATTTTCTAGGAGGTTCTTTTAGTTAGAAATGTCCTCTTAGGTTTCAGGTCAAGTCATATAATTTAACTGCACTCCAAAAAGCAGTCGTATTTATACCCAAAATTGCTTTTGAAACATGGATTTGAAATTAATTTTCTGAATTAATGTAGATTTCATACGTAAGGAATCTTGATGTGCATTTTGATAAACAAAAATTCAAATGCGTCTACATGAATTTTTATGCCAGTTGGTAAAACAACCAATGGTGACTGAAAACGGTCTAACCAGTTTACGTGAGAAAAGACATTAGTAAATGAAGCGCACAAAATTTTGATACCTAAGATATCAAAATTCACAAATAAGTATTATTCACATATAAATTGTGGAACTGGATAATTTATTTACGTAAATAGCTTTATGTATTCCGTATTAAATTAGCATTACAACCTTAAAGAATTCTTGTCAGTATCAATATGAAAATTATGCACGCGGTGAATGTTTTCCTTGGATATTAAATTAAACTAAATCAAGTAGAAAGTCAGATTTGGATGCCAGACATGCATTTAACAGTCCACTGAACTCATTCAGCTAAAGACAATCGAGACGCATTAGTAAGGCTTTAGATGTATATTAATAAAAAAATTACTGTATCAGTTATATATTAAATATGCATCATATAATTACGAATTGACTCCATGGGTCTAAGCCCTAGAGAATAAATAAGCACTATTTTATTCAAATCTATAATGTTTTATTATTACCAATGCTTAATAATTGGAAACGAATGGATGTGTCAGGGAATAAGATAGCATTGATTGCCTTCGGTGTTATCAGTTAAAAAAGCTTTTGTACTTGAATGACCCCAACTTTGAAGTTTGAATGCAAAGTCTGTCAGCACTGAATTTAACATTCGACGCAAACGCTATTCACAACATTTCCACATATTCTAATACCACTTTGTGCAGAATACAAGCTATATCCAAATACTTTTGACATGTAAAACAGAATGATCTAGAAGCAACTTAACCAACTTGATGATGAGATGACCAGCAAGCATTTTTATTATCCACGTAGTATTATTCAACATGGTGATAAATGGATAAGATAAGATATAACGAGTCTATTTTATATGGATGTTCATAAACAACAGTTCAGTCATTCTGCCGTGATTTTAATTTGTGACTGCAACAACTGCCACGTTAGCAAAAGACTATACACAAACCGTACACCCTATGTATACACGCCATTTTGAATTATTTCTATTTGAAGTTCCAATAAAACCATAAAATCAATCTGAACTTTAAAATGGAAAACGAAATAACCAAGAATTTGGTGTTTCTAGCAGACAGCCTCACCAATCTGGAAAGAGTTTTGCTGCATTTGGAAGAAAAAGGAATTATTTCCACAAATGAAAGAGATGGAATTGTAAGTTGCACTAACAATCATTTCTAAAGTAGAATTCATTTCATTTTTATTTTAAATATTTGCTCACTATAAACACAATATTACAAGATAAATAAAATGTATTTGTAATTAAAAATCGACACCGAATTTACTTACCATATATGGAAATACAGTTCTAATCTTACGTAGACGGCAACCAGCTTTTAATCATCAGTCAATAAACTTCTAATTTTCTAATTTCATTCTGTGATGTAAACTGTGTTTCATCTGTGAGTCAATATTTCGTTTCTGCAAATCTCTTACAAATCAGGTAGTCTCGATCAAGTATTAATTAATTTAAATGTTGATATTACAGCTATTACTTGGAACTCCGCTTGAAAAAAATATGAGGTTCTTGGATATGATTAAAAGAAAGGATTACAATGCAAATAAGAATTTAATTTTGGAAATACTGCGGATGACAAATAATGAACATTGCGCTGATAAAATTGAAGGAAGTAAAAGACAACCTGAAACAACACTTCGGGAATCAAGGAAATATGGAGTTGCTAAATTAGGAGAAATGCTGGGGGACGAAAATATTGCGGAACCAACCACATTAAGTGGGCACCCTAAAGACAAAGAAATGACTCAACAGTTTTGGTTTGGCGTCACTGCACCTAACACACGCTACACTGGAAAAGAAAAGGAAACACTTTTGACATGGAGAATTACTGTTGACAAACTAAGGGAATTAGGGGATGGTGGAAAATTAGCTGTGGACATAATGAATATAATTTCATTTTTATCCCCCGATAACATTCCAACTCAGATGGTCACAACCATATTGCAGAAGATGGGAAAAGTTTCAGATATTGGAAATATTGACAATTCCTTTGATATAATTGAAAAATACTCGATGATTAACCATTCAACAGAAAATATAATATCTGTGCACCGATTGGTACAGGAAGCTATACGAATTCAATTGGAAGAACGAGGAGAGTTTCGCGCACTTTTGAAGGAAATGGCCAAAGTCATTATTGATATGCTGCAAAAAGAAGAAATTTCCTTCAAAGAACTTGATCACGTGAAAACAGTGTGGCAGCACATAACCAAGAAGAAAGGATTGATTGGAGAACACGGAGAAATGCTTTGGAGGATATGTATTAGATTATTGCATTCTGGGAAATACCAGGATGCATTGAATTTCAGTGTTGAATCCGGAGAATTAGTGGAATCCGCCTTGGGGGAAAATACTAGTTGGACTCTGCAAATGAAACACATGAAAGGAAAGGCTCTGCGTTACTTAGGGAAATACTCAGAGGCCCTTCAAGTGTTGGAAGAGACTTACGAAAAACAGAAAGAGTTATTGGGCGAGGAACATGAGGATTGTTTGGATACCGCTAAACAAATAGGAGCTGTGTACAATCTATTAGAGAAGTATGAAGAATCCATGCAAATCTATAAAGATGCAATGGATAAGGCAGAGCGAATTTTTGGGAAAGAACATCTAAAAACAATTTCTTTAAAACATGATATTGCAATGGTGTTTTATTCACAAGATAAGTTTAAAGAAGCACTGAAATTGTGTGCAGAAGTGTTGAAAGTGAGAGAACGATTATTGGGAGTGGAGCATCCTTCTACTCTGAGTACTAAGCACAACATTGCAGCTGTTATGTATAATCTTAATGAATACTTAGAGGCCTTAAAGGAACTCACAGAAATCTTGAAAATACAAGAAAGAGTTTTGATATTGAATCACCCACACACTTTGAATACAAAATATTGGATTGCTGCCACATATTATCATTTGGGGAGATATGAAGACAGTCTCCAGTTGTTGAAAGAAGTACACGAAAAGCAAGTCCAAATACTCGGACCTCGACATCCTCATACAATCACTACAGAGCAATGGATCAAGATAGTACAGATGCAAATTGCATTTCAGAGATCTTTAACTGAATTATAAAGCAATATGTGCCTAGAAAAGTATTTCACTTAATCGTCATTACTATTTATGTCCCTTGTTATTTCCAAATACTAGAATATTGACTAGAATAATTAAATGAAATTATTATGGCAATATGCGCTAATTTAAATTGCATTAAAGTTAATGCCACATAAATATAATGACTAAATTTATGTTATCTTGCTAAATGCGTCAATTCTAATCTAGCTTGCGACCTCTAAATGAATTTAATGACGCACATTGTTAATTACGTGGCCTGCTAGCAAATATTTTCTGTGTAGTATCATAAAATAGATTGCTTAATATCTATCGTAAAAGTTTTCATATAGAACACAATGCATAATATAAGTTTTGAATTGATTTATTGTGATGTTGAAAATAGTCAAATTTGTTGTTGGTCTCACTACAGTACGAATGTGAAGTCCTTACAGCTTAAATTAACCTATTATTGAACAAAACTGAATTCATTTTATTCTGAACTCAAAACTAATGAATTCCAAATTTTTCTTTACTGTGCTAATAGTTGTTACAAATGTTGTGATGATTAATGGAGTTGGATTCTTGGTAATTGGATATTTTTCTTTTAGTGATATTTAAAATCTAGGTTAAATTATGTGCAGCTCATTATGTTAAGTGTGTTACAGTACTTCTAAAAGTTTTACGGTTATTATCTAATTCGTGACCTACAGGAAGCAATGGAGTGTAGCAAAAAGGTTTGCACTGAAGAATTCGATCCAGTTTGTGGCCGATATACTTCGGGGGTGATGAAGACTTACTCAAATCAATGTGCCTTTGATCGGGAGAAATGCATGATCAAAAGTAATTATACCAACTTTAATATTGTGAAGAATTAAGCAAGCTTAATTCTTCCTTCTACTAAGCGTTCCTTAACTAGTACCGTGACTAGACTCGCGAGCTTGGAACTAACTTTTGCCTTTTCAATCCCTGGTTTCCTCCAATTTTTATCCTATTTCTCCTATACAATCCTCTAATACCTTTAATTAATATAACCTATTCTGTCAATATTTACGGGCGAAAAAACTGTTTTATAAGAAAAAAACTGAGTTTCCCACAAAAAATTATTATGAGAAATAAGTAAACTGTTCATTAAATGAAAAATATCCCTGAAATGAAAATTTTACCCTGTGAAACTATATCGGATTTGTCTTTTTAAGAATCATCTGCTAAATTACCCATTTACCTACTAAATTAATGCTGTTACTGAACCAATATTAACTTATACCCAAAATACGGCAATTAAAACAGTTTTCGGAAGGCAACTAAATTAAAGCCTAATTGTATTACCCCTTTTTTACTGAAAAATAATTAATGCAAACGGCTGAACATAATTTAATTTTCCTGACGTTGTCTAATCTGATCAAAAACCATTTCTTTATTTTTGCAGCGCTTGAATTTGTTTCCAAAGGTAGCTGCAAACTGGATGCTCCGAAATAGAAACTTTAACTTTTTAGCATTACTCCAAAATCAAATTAAAATAACTTGTAATGCTGTCTTATAATACGTATCTTATTTCTATAAATAAACAGACAAAAAATTAGGAATTCTTTGAATTTTACCCAATGTGTGGATTCCAGTAGAATCGTATTATTTTTCGGATGCATAAATTACTTCTGACTATAAAAATAATAATTACATTGTTATATTTACTAAAAAGTACTTTTATATTTACGCGAATGACGTTGATAATTGTGCTCATAATCGTAAAAGCTGAACTTTAGTAAATTGTTAATGTTATTTGCATTATTTGTAGAATTTCTAAAACTAATACAGCAAAATGACGTCATTAACAACAATAGATCTACAAATCCATTTAAATAAAAAACTTAGAATGATAAAAATTGACGCAAGTTGCATTGTACGATTTTTAAGCAATTGATAATGACTTCTTGCCAATATATCCCACATTCAAGAATTCAGCAACACATATTTTATTAACAAATATCGGAGAATAGGAATATAGCAAAGGTCCACACCACAAAGCAATTAACAACAGAAGAATGACAACGCACACTCCAAAACCTATTTTTAATGAATCATAAAAGGATTTTAACGACATACTTCACTTGTTTGGTAATTTATTACGATTGCCAGTTAGAAAACACTAACTGACAAAAGAATTTCAATTTCAAGTTAGAGTGCTTTGGAAATGTAATAAGCATTAGAAATAAAATGTTGATTTTAATGGCCCCTGCTGGTTAGAGAATTTGTTGAAGCAAGTTCTATAAGCCATTTGGCATTAAACTTTTGAATGTCAAAGTTCATTTAATTAATTTTCCATTTTTAAAATGTATACGATTCCTTTTCCTTTAATAATTTTGGTTTTTCTTTTGGGAAATGGAGCAACGGCGGAGAAAGAACCAAAGAAAATAATAATTCGTGATTTAAACGTGTTGATAAATTTGTTACCATTTTATGCGATTTCCATAGTGTACGATGATTACAGCCCCGTATTTTGGGAAATTCGGGAACCAGTAATGATTTTGCACGACGAGAGTAGTCCTACAGTATCTATTTGGAGAAAGTGGATATTTAAGTACGTGAGAATTTTGATTTTGTCTGAAAACGTAAGTAAACTTGTGAGATACGTGTGTACAACAGAAGATTGGCAAAAACGAAGATTCTGCTACGAAGGAGACTACGGTTTCCAGATTGTTTTCGTTCTTCGAAAGTACAGTGCAAATTTTATCGAAAGGGGAGGAGCTTTGTTTCTTCCCCTTAAGTTTGACGAATATAACCACAAAAACACAAACATTTATGAAATCTCTAAAGTTAGCGTATCCTGTTCTAAATGTATCTTCCATTGTCAAGAAACCTGGCTTAAAACCAAAATGATGGCGTCTTTGTCTGTAATGTACTTTCAGCAAGTTTTGGAGTTCTTTCATTTCTACTATGATGACCTAATAAAATACCCTACGAAATTTACCGGATTATGTTGGAAATACCTCAATTTATCAAAAAACGAAAGTTTTGTAAATGCGAAATGGATATCTCCATTTAAAAGTCTTAAAGAACAACATATTGATATGAAGATGGTTGTCAATACATTTTTATACGAAGATTTTCGTTTCATTCCCAATAATGACAGAGCTGACGCACTCTACCAGAGATTAGTTGAATACAATATCGCACCAATAATAGAAACTTCTTTCAATTTGGAAAGTTATTATGCAGAAGCTGAGAAATCAACATCATACCAAGTTATCACTGGCTACCTTAGCTGGACCTTTATTACTTGTAGTGGTGTAAACGAAAATCTATCTTGGATTATGTATATTCGTCCATTTGACGAAACGATTTGGATATTTATTTTCCTCTCGTTGTTTGTTAGTGCGGCCGTTTTTCCCATTTTATCAGCAGAAAACACGAAAACAAGTAATATTCAAGAAATTGTGAGGAAGCAGTACTGGATTACAATATATTTGTATTTCGCAGCGTTTTTGGAACAGGGAGTTGCATTTCCTGCGCAGAATGGAAAATCCTTATTAATTTTCGGATTGTGGATTACCATTGGTGGAGTCATAGCCAATGCTTACAAAGGATTTATTGTCAGCGAACTCACATCTCCAATTAAAGGTCAACCGAAATTCAAATATTTTAAAGAGTTGGAAAACTTTAGTTTAGTTGTTCATACGCATGCGCAAGATTTTCTATTTAAAGCGGTTCCAAAAGACACATACCTTATTGATGATTTAGGTTTTGACTGCGAAAGCAGTTACAGTGTCCCTTATAATTTATGTGGAAAAAACAGAGCAGAGTATAATGAAGATTGTAATTCATCATCATCAGTTTGGCAGGAACGTACGAAACAAGCGGTTCAGATTTTTCAAAGATACCGCATATCTAAAATGGAGGCATCTGATTTTTATTGGTTCTATGCCGCCCAATACATCAAAAATACAACAAACTTGCCTTTCCAAAAACTGTATGCCTTGATGAATCTTCCTCACCAGTTCCTTTCCGGTTTTAATAATTTTAATTTAGAAAGCTGTGGCCTTAATGAGGCCCGGTTATGGAAACATTTCCTCAATTTCCTGAACCAGTGCACCAATAGAGCTTTTGTTGAACGCACTAATCGTCTTCAACTTTATAAAACGCTCATTTTTGGAGAAAACAAGTTTTTTCTGGCAGAAGATGAATTATTTTCAATAAGAACAGTCGTCACAATACCAAGACTTATTGGCGATCGTTTTATCTACTCAAAAATGCAGCGGTTGATCAGTTCTGGCATTTTTTGGCTATTTGAAAAGTGGAACGATATTTTATACATGAAAGACCTAAGAAGAGAAATTAAGCAAGACCGTATAGACTACAAAGCGATTATAGAATCCGGGAGAGTCGGGCTTGCAAATTCGAATAGCACCACTATTTTCGTCGGTTTTATCTTTTTACTGATTTTGTGCTTTATAGCATTCATCAACGAAATTGCATTACCTTTAAAAATTATATTTTCCAGGGTACTGAAATGGGAGTTTGATGGTTTTTAGGTTGACCGGTCAATTTCAACTTTTAAATGTTAAATCCGTAAAAGATAAATACGAATTTATAAAGTCAATTTGAAATGAGTATGCATTACCCTATAAACATTGCTTACAGACTCTCCGAAAATAAATTACTCAATAACGATTGCATTAAATTGATTAAAAAGTGTTTAATTGTGAAGCATGAGATGTACTTTCCTGTAGGAAAACAAATTTTCTAATAGATAAACAATTGGCTTTGCAGTAAATACTAAATGCAAACCATGCAGTAGTAATTTGTATTTCAATTCATAAAATAATTAACAATTTATTGAAATATTTTATTGATTAAGTAACCATCTTGCATAAGCCTTGCAGAATGTAAAAATAATTATAATTGGTCTCACAAACTGGAAATGAAATAATCATCAGAAAAAACTCAATTGGCACATCATGGTAAAACAAATACAGTTTTGAAAATATAAGCAAAAGAAAACAATCAATTCACAAGCATGAAATAAAATCGAAAGATAACATGGTTTCATAAGACCGCCTCTGTATCTCCAAAACCACAAATATTATTTAATTATTGATTTACTGCATTGCGCCAAAACCAATGGTCATTTGCTACCTAACGTGATTGTTGAGACGAAAAGTATGAATTGACTGAGCCCATCATGTCACAGCTATTGAATTTGTATCTGATAAAGTTGGTAAAGCTGACAACTGTCTCAAGTCTCAACCCAACTTATTGATTTACAATTTGACCTTTACAATGGTCGACAGGAAGTTTCTTATAAGTAGTACCTACTTAGATTCTTAAAGTAAACAAATCCCATTACAGGGACAAAATCTAACAAAATGGTTATCATTTTTGAAATCAGCATGCTGAATTACCCCATAGGGGTCGACGATTTTATTTTCTGGTAAACTTTACAATTTTACATTACTGTGGGCGGTGCGCCCCGCCCACATTTGCCAAAATTTAACAAAATGGTTATCCTTTTTGAAATCACCATGCTGAATTACCCCACAGGGGTAGATAGTTCGGATATTGAAGAAATCATTCATTTCATATTCTAAAATATTTATATATTTCTATTTCTTACTGCCCCTTACCCCCTTTTGGGGATATTGTGCAAGAAAGCGTTTATTCCGTTCCTGCATTAATTTTGAGGAATTTTTGTAAAAAATGTGATTTTTTATTCCATAATAACTCCTAAACGCAACATTTGCTAACTGTGTAGTAAATAGCAAAAGTTGTTCATTAGACGATGGTCAATCCAAAATTTTATGGCGCCGCCTTCAGAAATTAAAAATTTTACAAATTTTAGTCCATATTTACAAAATTTTTCTGTAAATAATTGTGTCAGTGTTAAATTCAACAGCGCTATTATGGTTATTCCATGAATATAAAGTGTAATAACCCTTTATTTTAACAAAAAAGTAATAACTTATTTTCAAAAACGCTAAAAATGAGCTATAAATAGCATTTTTTGTGGTCACGCCGCGCCGACCTCTTTTTGTCGGCGTTAGCCGGCTCGCCGCCGCCGCCGAGAGTCTCCGGGGTACCACGCCGCCGCCGCCAAATTCTCATTGGCGTCGGACTCTGGTTCATATCTCTGGTTCAATGAACTTCATACGGTAGTAGTATGAAATTGGTACAGTGCATTAGCATTATCATGTAAAATATTCATTTCTATTGGAACGTTATATCGAGACTTCATTTACAGACCGACTGTGCAGCAAATCCATGTGACTGCCTGCTTTGTTTTAACACACGGTCAGAAGTAAATGACTTAAAATGATTTAAAACCAATATTTCCTTGAATTATTTAAAAATATCATAAGGTAAACAAAGTTTTACACAAAAACGCAAAAAATGTTTGCATTTTCCCCATAATGCAGTATTGTTACTGTAGCTGTGACCTAGAAAGCTTTAAAAAAGTAAACGTTAAAAATGTTTAGACTATAGTAGTAGTAGGCTGTTTCTGTTCACTGTGACTAACAAATGATGTAATTCTTTGGGAGACGGTATTAGAATATATATATTTCTTCTTGTTTTGGAAAAAGTCGTTGGTACGTGTTTTTCTAAGTGGATATTTCAAGTTTATATAAAGAAGTATCGGAATACTGCTTGCTGAGTCCTTGCTAAATTGGTTCTCCAAAAATATAAAAATACAACTGCATACTGGAGGAAGTATAAATACTGCGATGAACTGTGGTACGAAAATCGAACCTCTTTGCTAATCTTGTGGACGGGTTTCACATCAAATCTTTTTAATTTGCCTTCTTCAGAATTCCTAACATTGATTAAATTGCAATGGAAAGCACTGAAAACAAACTTTGCGTAATTTGCCGCAAAAGTACCGATATAATAAGTGAACCATTGACAAATGTCAGCAACAAAATATTATTTGACACGTGTTTACAAACATTTGGAATCACACAAGAATCATACAGCCAGGAGCACAAATGGAAATGGGATTCCCAGTTTTTGGATTTTCCAAATTTCTGCACTGCATGTGGCAATTCAATTAAAATTTTGAAGGACCATAAAGAAGGTTTAAATTCAGTTAAAAAGAAAATCAACGATACCGTTTGGAGTATTAAATTAGAAATATTGAAAAAGTCAATTCCGACTGACAAATATAATCCTTTTAAGCGACTTCCTGCTCAATTACTGCTTAATAAAGTTTCTTCAACTGATGCTATAAACTACTTCCGAAGTGCTGCAGTTCAAGGTAACTATTCTTTTCATAAGCACCAGCATAAGAAAATTTCAATTTAACTAATAAGCATGGAGGAACAGTTTATTAACGAGTAATGAAATAACGTACGTTGATAATGCACTTTATTTCACAGGATTGCATTTTGCTTTGAATTTTTGTGCTTAGATTTGAGTCCAACGGTATTTATATCCAATTTTGACGAATATTCCTGTGAGATAATTGAATTAGGAAAACAGCTGATTTCAGCAGGAGAACGGGACCAATACGTGGAAGGTTTGCATATAAACACTAAAAAATATCTTTTGTTTAACTACGATAAAATACGATTTTTATAACAGGCTAATATTTAAATACTTGTATGACATTTCTAGACATTGGTGGAAAATTCCATTGCAAACTGTGTTCGTCCATTATTATTCACAAGAAAAACATCGTTCGGCACATTAATACTTGCCGTAACAAAATAAAACGGTTTCAATGCTCCATCTGCTCCTTGAAGTTTTTTGACAAATCGAAATGTTTTGAACATCTGGAAGTCGACCATAAAAGAAAAGGCCATGGCAGCAAGGTTCGCTGCTCCAATAATTTTCAGACAATTACTTCCCTGAAAAAAGAAAACGTTTTCCAAGACGAACTGAAATGTCTCTTGTGCTTTAAATCTTTGGGAGATGGTGGTTTGCCAACTCCATCTTCAGTTTTTGCATCATTTTGTTCTTCATTTGACGCAGCACAATTAAAAACCTCTCCCTGTAAATTGAAACTACAAAAATTCTCCTTGATGTGTCCAGTATGCCATTCTCGAGCTGTGGAATTGCACGACGTACGAGAAAAATTTACTGTGAACCTAAATGACGGAATTGTTTCCGAAAATAAAGACTGACGTATTACTCTCCATGTTCACAAACAAACAAATAAGTGATGACTTGAAACAGACGTCAAGTGAAGTCACTGCTACTGATAAATTTGAATATTTCAGAAAAATGTTAGTTCTGGGTAAGTAAGATTACTATTTCTAATTGCTATAATAGTTTATAAAATTTAAAAAAATTTAGTTTATCAATTTATATTACCATGTTTTACAGATTATATTCCCGTTGTGGCTTTGCGTAATTGTGATCAAATGTAAGTTTCTCTATTTTGCAAGAATTTTCCCCGCACCAGTATACTACAAACATTTGAAACCGTAGACTCAATTAATAAGAATAATAATAATATTATTTCAGTATTTATCCAACTACAAGGACAGAAGGTAGATTCAGACAGATTCAGAAGTCTTTTGTAACGGTGTCCAAAAATTCGATGTTTAAATATTTGAAAGAAGACGAAATTTTAATTTTAAACGAAGATCTTTTGGATAAAACGATTCTATTAAGCCCAGAAGAACAGGAGTACTATTTAAAATGTTAGATTTTCACTAAAAACTTTACTTTCAATTTTATTTTTAGCAACACTTTAGGCAGTATTTGAAAAATTGAATGATTACTTCAGATGAGGATGGGAAGTTTGCTTGTCGATTATGCAATTCACAACAATCAACATACAAAGGCGGCGTGAACCATTGTAACCAGTATCACAAAGGTATTAAAAGATTCCAGTGCAAATACTGTGATGAGCAATTTTATTACAAATCCGACTGTGGCCATCATATTCTCTCCTGTCATAAAATAGAAAGAACCGATATCGCAGCTGAAATTCAAAAAAGAGTAGAAAAAACGGAAAGGTGAAGTAACATTTTTCTATTTTGTAGTTGTAGTAGCATTAATGTTTCTTACATCTGAATACAATTTTTATTTTTATTTTAAATAGATATAAAAGTAAACCGAGGATGGTGTACTAAGATTGAACTACAATGAATCGGGTATGAAGTTGTCAAAGGAATTCATCACAAGTAAATCGTGCTATTTTATATCAAATTACTGATAATTAATACCTGACCATTCCAGATGAATAGGAAACTAAGCATTTACCTATACGTAGTCTAGAATTGCGGGAAATTGTGTTGCTCTATTAATTTTGATCATTAATTGAATATATTTAGAGGAAGAAAAGAATACGTATGCCTGTAAGTTGTGTCCAATGACCGGGAAACATATCAGTTCAGTGAGAGCTCACCAAAAGATTGTCCATCTTGACATACGTAGTTACAAATGTGAATTTTGCAAATACAAAAACCACTACAGAAATAATGTAGCCCGTCATGTCCGAAAACGTCATTCAGATAGATTACTAAATTATTCACCTGCAATGCAACCTCCGAGGAAAAGAACCAGAATAGAACCCCCGACCCTTTTAGAAGGAGTCGTTAAATTACCAGTATAAAATTACCCAAAAGTAGAAGACCATTTCGCAGGTAATATTTCGCAAATTAATAAGAATTTATTTGTCCCCTTGCGATAATGTG
This sequence comes from Yoshiicerus persimilis, assembly GCA_020352615.2. Classification (NCBI taxonomy): domain Eukaryota; kingdom Metazoa; phylum Arthropoda; class Collembola; order Entomobryomorpha; family Tomoceridae; genus Yoshiicerus; species Yoshiicerus persimilis. The sequence continues at coordinate 2,352,495 of CM036941.2, forward strand.
AGGGGGTGTGACACCCTCACATTTTTTCGGCACCCCGCACATAAATAAATTGTGAATTTAGGTTAGAATTTGCTTTTCAAATCTAAAAATGCATTATACATCAACAGTCCTGAACTGTGTTCTGGACTTGGAAATTGAGATTAGAAATTTTTGCATTTCAGGTAATGGTTCAGACTTCACATGCAACTTTTGCGGAAAAAACTTCCTTTATCGTGTTAAAGTGATAGAGCACGTGGAGCGTACTCATTTTGTAGTTCGGAATTATCAATGTGCCACTTGTGGAATGAAATGTTATTCACTGAGCTGCTGTCGAAGACACATTCAAAGGAAACATTTGAATAATCTGAAAGGCTTAAACAGTGAAATTCACAACTCTGTAGGAATCGACCCAGAAGAGACGGATTTCACTCCTCAACTAGAAAAAATACGTAATGGTCCAGTTAAAGAAGAGTTTCAGGAGAATATTAACCTAGAAAATGGTGCATTTCCAGTTAAAGAAAATTTAATTAGCAATATCGAAGACCTCGAGTATGGAAACGAAGAAGATATTCCTGTAATGACCCCAATAATGAAAGAAGAATTTGAAATGATTGAAATATGCTCTGAGGAAATTGATAGCAAAGAATTTCTAATGGCGACTAACGTCAAAGACGATGAAATCACTCTTACGGAAAATATGATTACCGAATCCCTCTTCCAATATGACGAAACTCAACAGGCTCAAACTATTATTCAAACACAAGAAGAAGAAAACGAAAAAATTCATTCTGTTAGTTCAACTGAAAATAAAGATGCGTAAGTTTGAATTTCTTAAATATGAATGCAAAAGTAATTATAAATTCAGTTTGTCAGTGTTAGAATTAAATCAAAGGGCTCACCGAGAGCTCAGGTTGTTGCTACTGGTTTACAGACAAGTATGGGTTAAAGTGATAGTTTATTCAGCGTATTGGTCAGTTTATATAGTCACAAAGTTACATCATAATAAATGCCTTTTACATTAATAATAACAATAACAAAGTACTATAAACGTTTCACTAACATTTACCTAAATAGTTGACCTAGGAATTCTCCTAGACTAGCACATTGCTTTTAGCTTACTAATAAAACCTTGATGCTTTTGCTCTTCTTGTCGTAGGTACCTAAGTTCACATTCTATTCATTTAGGTTACGCTGTCGTATTATTGCATTCAGTCAGCGAATGCTTACTCTACTTTACAATATAAGAACGTTTAGATGTTTAGATGAATTACCTACATATTATTACATTGACATAATATTCAATACATAATATTCAGTACATAATATTCAATACCACCCTTAATTCTTATAAACTTATAAACATACTTATCGTTGACACTAGGATTTGACTCGGTGTCCATAAGTGAGTTTCCATTTCTTCTTGTAGAGTACTGCTTCAAAATCTTCTTGTTGCGTCTCCGTCGCGTCGCTTCCTCAGCTTTGTAGAGACTTGATTAAAAATCTTCTTCCTTCCGGTGTCGTGTCGATCTCAACGTTGTAGTGTAGTTTACAGCTGATTCTCCATTGCAAGCCTCATCTCAAAAAATCTGCACAGATCGTATTTGCAGATAACGATTTTGTGTGTCCAAGTGCCCATGTCTTCTCAGTAGGAATCTCCATCCTGTTGTCTTCATGACAACGGGAGTTAGTCATGTTTCCAGCCAAAACCGGGCTTTAGGATTAGACTTCCACAGTCCTGCCTGCCAAAGAACAAGACCACTTCGCTCGGTGTGGTTTGACACATTTTTGGTTTCACGAGTCGATATGTTTGTCTCCAGTGAACCGAATTACTCGCTTCTGAACTTTTATTGGTTTTCCAATATCCGCACTCATGTCACCCGCCTGGGTTTCTCACCCTTAAAATCGTTCTGTTGGTCCTAATCAAGGAACCGTCCAATTTTACGTACACTTTTCTCGTCCAACTTTACATAACATATCCTCCCTTGAGGATATACGCATAACCGCGGAAAAGATTTGTAGTTTTAATTTGTATGTGATGAACCGACGTGGGGTTTTCGCCATCTAGTCTTGTGTCGTAATTTTGAGAACTGATTTCCTCATATTACTTCCATATTACTCCATTGCTTCCCCCCTACAACTATAACGTATCTCATCTCCTTCAAAGATACTTATAGTTTTACATACTATCAGTTCATACATCATATCAGTTTGTGAGTCCAACATTCATTAAACTGCTCATGTTTAGAGATTCTCTCTTTAGTTTATAATACACCCCCTGGGGTATTATTTTTACAACTGCACTGCATCGGCCAAGAGTCCTGTCGTATGAGAGTCCATACTCACATACACACACACGCACAGAGTCACACTCCGTGCTCCATTCACATTGTACAACCTCGTTGCACTTCGAAAGCTCCCTGTACGTACTTCGGTACTTCGCGTCAGATGCTGAAAATACGGCATTTTTCCGAAATACTTATTTTCCTGACTTGATACTCCGAAAATTTCCAAAGACTTCGCTGTCTAATTGGCCCCAATAAGTTCATCCCCTGCTGAAGTTCAAAACTTAATCGTACTGCTTAATTGTCACCACAGATGTGACAATGTAGCTTTCAGATATAGATAATCGCAGGTCCCTGTGCTTCAATTCGAACTCTTCATTAGTATTGTCTTCAAATGACAAATACTCTGCAGTTGTGTTTACGACGCACTAAAAAATCCATATTTCGTATTACTTCACAAGCAATCGAAAACGACTTGGATTTTTCCCAGTTTGTCACCATAGCAACGAACGTGAAGCATTGAGTTTACTCATAAGTCAGTCTCTTGAGTTTAAAACTTCAATCTCCGAAATCGTGCATGATTACGTGCTAGCAGCACACACAGAGATGAAATTTGTAAATTCAAGCTCCATTTATCGTGCGATAACGTGTTAGAATTAAATCAAAGGGCTCACCGAGAGCTCAGGTTGTTGCTACTGGTTTACAGACAAGTATGGGTTAAAGTGATAGTTTATTCAGCGTATTGGTCAGTTTATATAGTCACAAAGTTACATCATAATAAATGCCTTTTACATTAATAATAACAATAACAAAGTACTATAAACGTTTCACTAACATTTACCTAAATAGTTGACCTAGGAATTCTCCTAGACTAGCACATTGCTTTTAGCTTACTAATAAAACCTTGATGCTTTTGCTCTTCTTGTCGTAGGTACCTAAGTTCACATTCTATTCATTTAGGTTACGCTGTCGTATTATTGCATTCAGTCAGCGAATGCTTACTCTACTTTACAATATAAGAACGTTTAGATGTTTAGATGAATTACCTACATATTATTACATTGACATAATATTCAATACATAATATTCAGTACATAATATTCAATACCACCCTTAATTCTTATAAACTTATAAACATACTTATCGTTGACACTAGGATTTGACTCGGTGTCCATAAGTGAGTTTCCATTTCTTCTTGTAGAGTACTGCTTCAAAATCTTCTTGTTGCGTCTCCGTCGCGTCGCTTCCTCAGCTTTGTAGAGACTTGATTAAAAATCTTCTTCCTTCCGGTGTCGTGTCGATCTCAACGTTGTAGTGTAGTTTACAGCTGATTCTCCATTGCAAGCCTCATCTCAAAAAATCTGCACAGATCGTATTTGCAGATAACGATTTTGTGTGTCCAAAGTGCCCATGTCTTCTCAGTAGGAATCTCCATCCTGTTGTCTTCATGACAACGGGAGTTAGTCATGTTTCCAGCCAAAACCGGGCTTTAGGATTAGACTTCCACAGTCCTGCCTGCCAAAGAACAAGACCACTTCGCTCGGTGTGGTTTGACACATTTTTGGTTTCACGAGTCGATATGTTTGTCTCCAGTGAACCGAATTACTCGCTTCTGAACTTTTATTGGTTTTCCAATATCCGCACTCATGTCACCCGCCTGGGTTTCTCACCCTTAAAATCGTTCTGTTGGTCCTAATCAAGGAACCGTCCAATTTTACGTACACTTTTCTCGTCCAACTTTACATAACATATCCTCCCTTGAGGATATACGCATAACCGCGGAAAAGATTTGTAGTTTTAATTTGTATGTGATGAACCGACGTGGGGTTTTCGCCATCTAGTCTTGTGTCGTAATTTTGAGAACTGATTTCCTCATATTACTTCCATATTACTCCATTGCTTCCCCCCTACAACTATAACGTATCTCATCTCCTTCAAAGATACTTATAGTTTTACATACTATCAGTTCATACATCATATCAGTTTGTGAGTCCAACATTCATTAAACTGCTCATGTTTAGAGATTCTCTCTTTAGTTTATAATACACCCCCTGGGGTATTATTTTTACAACTGCACTGCATCGGCCAAGAGTCCTGTCGTATGAGAGTCCATACTCACATACACACACACGCACAGAGTCACACTCCGTGCTCCATTCACATTGTACAACCTCGTTGCACTTTAAGAAAGCTTCCTGTACGTACTTCGGTACTTCGCGTCAGATGCTGAAAATACGGCATTTTTCCGAAATACTTATTTTCCTGACTTGATACTCCGAAAATTTCCAAAGACTTCGCTGTCTAATTGGCCCCAATAAGTTCATCCCCTGCTGAAGTTCAAAACTTAATCGTACTGCTTAATTGTCACCACAGATGTGACAATGTAGCTTTCAGATATAGATAATCGCAGGTCCCTGTGCTTCAATTCGAACTCTTCATTAGTATTGTCTTCAAATGACAAATACTCTGCAGTTGTGTTTACGACGCACTAAAAAATCCATATTTCGTATTACTTCACAAGCAATCGAAAACGACTTGGATTTTTCCCAGTTTGTCACCATAGCAACGAACGTGAAGCATTGAGTTTACTCATAAGTCAGTCTCTTGAGTTTAAAACTTCAATCTCCGAAATCGTGCATGATTACGTGCTAGCAGCACACACAGAGATGAAATTTGTAAATTCAAGCTCCATTTATCGTGCGATAACGTGTTAGAATTAAATCAAAGGGCTCACCGAGAGCTCAGGTTGTTGCTACTGGTTTACAGACAAGTATGGGTTAAAGTGATAGTTTATTCAGCGTATTGGTCAGTTTATATAGTCACAAAGTTACATCATAATAAATGCCTTTTACATTAATAATAACAATAACAAAGTACTATAAACGTTTCACTAACATTTACCTAAATAGTTGACCTAGGAATTCTCCTAGACTAGCACATTGCTTTTAGCTTACTAATAAAACCTTGATGCTTTTGCTCTTCTTGTCGTAGGTACCTAAGTTCACATTCTATTCATTTAGGTTACGCTGTCGTATTATTGCATTCAGTCAGCGAATGCTTACTCTACTTTACAATATAAGAACGTTTAGATGTTTAGATGAATTACCTACATATTATTACATTGACATAATATTCAATACATAATATTCAGTACATAATATTCAATAGTCAGTGTAAGATATTTATAGACTGGAATTTAATTGCAAAAATCGTTATTTTTTCATAATAATAATCAATTTGGTAAAAAAAATTATTATTTTATCATATGGGTTGCTCAATATATGAATAATTGAAATTTTGAAGGTTCGACAACAAGATTCCAGCAGATAATGCGAATGTGTACCAGTTAATTAAACCTGGTGACGTAATCGTGTTGCCAAGAAACCCAAATATAATAAATGACTTAAAAGAAGGGCATCAGAGTAAGAAAGTTTATTTGGTTTCTTTTTGTTTAGAACTTTCTGCCGTAATAATTATTGTTTGATTTTTGTTAAATATTTTCAGGGTTGGCCAACGGTTACAAATGTGTGAAGTGTGAACGAGTGTTAAAAAATCAAAAAGTGTTCAGACAGCATTGGGTGATGCTGCACGATCACCTGGAAGTATTTCAATGCAGAGTCTGTCAGCAGCGCTTCTACTTCAGGAGGGACTGTGTTATTCATTTTATTATTAAACACTTGAAGCGAAGCCCGTTTGTTTGTCCGCTATGTGAAAGAGGTTTTGCTGCAAAAAAGACCCTTGCGAGACACGTTCAAAATCACAAGGGAGAAAGGCCCTATGGCTGCACCTTCTGCACCTTGAAATTTACCAATGAAAAATCTTTAAAAAAACATAATGACAAAATTCACCCTTTTATTGTAGGGACCTTGTTACGGGTTCTTATTAGGAATTCTTCGGTTTGGGGAAAATCGGTTAATGATTGCCACTTCTGGCATTTGGTAAAATAAACTCTTTTAGCATCTCTGCTACGCGAAGGTGATCTCTCACATAATAGAACTCAAAGTTGAATGAAGTTATATTTGTACCTTGTTCATGTCGAAAGTTTTGATGTTGCACTTTTGAAATAAATAAATTTCCTTGGTTAAAGTTATCCAATCGTAGAAGATTTTATTTCATATCTTTAGGAAAGTTGTAGATGTTCACAGTTGAATGACAAAAGTCAGAATGACCAAATTAGAATTAAAGTTGCTGGTAAGTTTAGGGTATATATATATTTAGTTTGACCTCATTCTTTCTGTAGACAGTAGTAAGAGAATACTTTTATTTACCCAAAAGTATTTTCTTATTCCTATCAGGGAGATAAGTGGTAAGTTTTATTACTCTACCAGGAAAAAGGTCTTTTCAGGAAAAAGGTCTTTTTCCTAATTTACAAGCAAAACATTTTATCCTAAAAGCTTATTTTATTACTTATTATTCTATTTGTAAAATTATACTAATATAGTCTGAGATAGCCTAAGTGAGTGTAACATAAATGTCACCCTAAAAGAAAGTACATGTCCTCATGTATTATTCTTTTAAGTTGCATTTAGAGGTTATAACTAATATTAAAAGATTCATTTTTTTGTAATTTTAGTGTTTTGTATTTGAAACAATTATAATTAGTATATTCTATATTATAAGGTATATTATTATTATAAATTTTAAGAGGTGAAATATGAAAGGATTTTAAGGTAAGAAAATCTATATATGTATGGATATAATGGTATGTATATTCGCTCAGTTGAAAATGTAAAAGGGTGAATTAGAAGGTTTCCTGTTGTGATGATGTTGAGTTTTGAGGGTGAAAAATCCTAGAAGGCTGGTCATCATTAGGTTGGAAGGTTGGTGTTGATCCTCCATAGTAGTCCATAGCTGCTATATCGGTGTCGTAGTTGCTGTCAAAGTTTATATTGGTATTAAAAGTATGTTCGATTGTTTGCTGAGGTTCTGGTTATAGAATGTCGGTAGCTGTTGAATGGATACTTTTCGGTGAAGTTGATTGAATCTGAAGTGAAGTAGGGTCGAGATTTGTATTTACAGTAATTTCTGGAGGGTGTACTGCGTAAGGTGTGGGAACGTAAAGTGGATTTTGTAAATAGTTTGATTGATATGTTTGAGTATTTTCCTGTAAGGTTTCCAAAAGTTTTATGGCTTCTTGGTGTAAGTCTGTCGAAGTTAATATAGTATTATTAGTTTGGGTATTTGTTGAAGTTTCAATCTCATGGGTTTGGGTATTTGTTGAAGTTTCATTGTCAAAGCATTTGTCAAATAATTTTTGTATTTTAGGTGGTGGGTCATCGATATTAATAGTTGGCTCAGTGTCCTGAGTTAAGTTTCTTTTTGTCGAATATTGTTGTAATGTTAACTTTGTTTTTGTTTTATTTTTGTTCAAATTATTTGCTGAATTAGTTTGTTGTTTTTTTCTTATTAGCGTTTAATTCATTTTGTAGTTTCTTTGAGGTAGAAGGAGTAGGATTAGAAAAGGAGGAGTGATTTTTATAGGAAAGCTTTTTCATTGTTGTATTTTGTTTTTGGGAAGTTGATTGGAAATAATTGTTATATAAGGAATTATTTAAGGTAGGAGTTTGGTTGGGTTTGTCGAAGGTTAGTTGCATTAAGGAAGGAATGGTTTCAGTTTGTTGTTTTTGCTGCCTCTGATTACGAATTTCGATGGGTATAATGGGATCTTCTGGATCGTATGGTAAATCGTCTGGAGTTGAAAAATTGTGATTTAGTCTTGGATCAAAAGAATTTATTGTTGTTTGGGTTGATTTCGATGCTTGATAACATTTTGTCTTAGTAAAGTTATATTCCTTGCCTCCACAAAGTGAATAGTATTCTGGGTCTTGTTCTCCTTGATACCAAATTCGTTGTTTTACGCATTCTAATAATTTGTTGTAGATTTCATTGATTTTGTTTGAGCGCATCATGTCATGAAAGGCGTGATATATTTGTAATTGGTCATCAGGGGTGAAGTTATCCCATAATTTTGCTTCTGGATAATTGTTCTCAAATTGATAAGTGATGACTTTTTGCGAGAAGTATTTACTGAAAACTGGATAACTTAGTATGAATGTGAATGGATTGGGTTTCTTTTTCGTTGCATATGAAGATTGGTGGTGGGATGGGTATTGTTTCTCTCGAAACCGCTATATGGAAATTTAACAGACGTTTGATAATTAGTGAGCGAATATATCCATTATAAGTGAAAATATTTTTGTTTGTTTAATTAAACTTAAGATTATAATTTTTGAAGTATATTTTTAAATGCTAAAGCTATTGATTAATCTATATATTCAATATTGAATAATTAATTTGAGTATTAATTTTTCAATCTTGAAGTAGTATTAATATTTAGGTTACCATTTGTTTTGTATAAAAGATTTTTATCTTTTAGTTTTAATTTCTATGAGAAGTATACTTTTATGTATGGTATTTTATGTAACTATTATAGGTATGTCTTTTATATTTCTTGTTTATTTGAGTTGCTCTCAAATAATATGTCTTTTTATTCATTTTATTCTGTGTAATGAATATGTCTTTTTATGTCTTGTTGATTTGAGTTATTCTCAAATCATATTATGTTATTGTTTATATTGTATTTTATTTCTGCTATGATAATTCCACATCTTTATGTAGAATTTGTATTCAAGTATTTACTTTCATTGTCTTATTATTATTACTACGTACTGTTCCTGCTTATCTGTGCAGAAATGTTTATTCCTGCTTATCTGTGCAGAAATGTTTATTCTTATTCATTCATATTGTATTTATGTAAGTGCTTGGTTGCAGACTTTTTCTGCTATTTATAATGTATTAATATTTCAGGCTGACTTTTCAACCTCTTTTCGCAGTTCACATTAGGACTGCTGCTTTATATTGAAAAGTATATGATATGATACTTTTGTGTGGACAAAAGAATATACTTCTTGTGTCTTTTATCTAGCTTCTTATTTAAATTCTAGAATATTCTTAGTCTAAATTGTAAAACAATTATTCTAACTTGTTTGTATATGTAAAGTACTTAGTTATATCTAATGAGAATTCTTATTTTTATGTAGAACTTATTGTTTAACATTTCAGACATTCATTCTTAGTATAATTGTAATGCTTTACAAATTAACATATTTACATAATGGTATTTGAGTATTTAAGGCATTATAAAGTTGCCTGTGTTGTTATTTAGAATAACGGTATGTAGTATTCTATTTTTGGCAATGGATAATAATTATTGCCGTAAGTATATCTGACATTCGGTGGAAGTAAGGGTTTAATAGTTGTATTGAAAATACTTTGAACTATTTCAATATTTGGACTTTTAAAAGAGATTATTATTGAAGTTTCTCTTTTAATGAGTTTTCGTAATTGGAGTTCGTGTTTCATAAAAAGTGTTAAGAATTTAAAAAATTCAGGATTTAAAAATTCTTTGTTATATTCGGTATAACTAATAATATGTGTATATGTCCTATTTATAGGTTTTTTTAACATTTTTCCAAAATTTGTAAATAAGATTCTTATTTATAGAATGGAATCGAGGGAAAAATTGGAATAATATAATCGAAAAGGTATTGGTTTGAGAATAGCATTTTATGTTTTCAATCAAAAGATGTTCGTTTAGACGGAAACATCCTGATGATTAAAAATCAGTAATTTGGTTCTCTGCGATAGATTAGGTAAAATTTGTTCTCTAAGGAACAGATAAGCATTTTCAATTTCCTCACCTTTAAATGGGCCTAAATTTATCTTCCTAGTTTTGGGATAAGCCTCTATTCGAATGTCTGAGTATTTTTTATATACTTTTTCCGCTATATAGTTTTTTGACAATTTTACCCCATCGATTTTTTTGGTAAATTTTGGAAACAAAATCTATAAGTAACTTTCCTTTCCATGTTAAATGTATGTTTAAATGAGTCTATTTGTGGTGATAAGTGATTAAATCTGTATTGCTAGGTAATCTTGTCATAAGATTTTCCTTGATAAATGACTTGGCTTGATTTAAATCATTTGCTCTAAAAAATTGAATTCTTATTATGTCTGATGTGCAAATATGAATTCTTTTAGTTGGAAATTGAGTATCTAAAATATTTTTAATAAATAGATAATTCTGCTTAATAAAACTTGGATTTACTGAAAGATAAATGGTTGTAAAACGATGGTTATGATCCATAATATATCTACTGCATTATTTATCTCGTTTTGAATTAATTCATTTGCCTTGCTCCTAGAATAACTTTTACATTTGCAGGTAAATGAGCAGAAATGTTGTCTTTAATGAATTTAATTGCTTCTGCTAGTTCCTCAATTTGGAAGTTTTCTATTGACAAAGAAATAATGTTTGTGTAATAATTGAAAGTTTTTGTATTATATTTTTCTTGCAAAACTGAAGTTAAGAATTCAAAAACTGACATTATATCCTGATTTTCTTGCAAAGTAAATCTAAACATTAAAGAATATTGGAAATTCATGTTAATGAGAGAGAAAGAATAATAATAAAAATTTTTGATATTACTTGTTTTGAAGAATCTTAAAGAAATATTGACAAAAATAAATTTTTGAAAATATTTCGCGCTGCACGGGCCACCAAAATTATGTTACGGGTTCTTTTTAGGGATTCTTCGGTTTGGGGAAAATCGGTTAATGATTGCCACTTCTGGCATTTGGTAAAATAAACTCTTTTAGCATCTCTGCTACGCGAAGGTGATCTCTCACATAATAGAACTCAAAGTTGAATGAAGTTATATTTGTACCTTGTTCATGTCGAAAGTTTTGATGTTGCACTTTTTAAATAAATAAATTTCCTTGGTTAAAGTTATCCAATCGTAGAAGATTTTATTTCATATCTTTAGGAAAGTTGTAGACGTTCACAGTTGAATGACAAAAGTCAGAATGACCAAATTAGAATTAAAGTTGCTGGTAAGTTTAGGGTATATATATATTTAGTTTGACCTCATTCTTTTTGTAGACAGTAGTAAGAGAATACTTTTATTTACCCAAAAGTATTTTCTTATTCCTATCAGGGAGATAAGTGGTAAGTTTTATTACTCTACCAGGAAAAAGGTCTTTTCAGGAAAAAGGTCTCTTTCCTAATTTACAAGCAAAACATTTTATCCTAAAAGCTTATTTTATTACTTATTATTCTATTTGTAAAATTATACTAATATAGTCTGAGATAGCCTAAGTGAGTGTAACAGACCTAAACTGTACAGGTTGTGCGAATAGGGTTGCATGGGGGCGTGGCAATTGTCCATTGAGTAGTACTATTTTGTGTAGAAAATTTTGGACAACAATTTTGGTGTCTTCGAAATTTACATGTTTACTAGGTCAACAATTAGGTTGAATTTTATGTTTGAGTTTATGAATTTTTGTAGGCGATAGTAATAATGTATGCAGTTTGAAAGAGGATCATCAAACAACATCCTGAACAAAATTGTACTAAACAATTCTTCTAACCCCCAGGAGTATATTTACAAGTACAAAGCCATCAAATAAAATTAATTACTTCAAAGCAATAGTCTATTCATTTCTTTAGCTATGAGCAGGCAGCTATAAAAAATAAAATGGAGTGAAAAATTTGCAGTATAAACTGTAATTTGTTGTAAAACTGGCTGTGAATTTCAAAGAAACTCAAGCACCTGAAAACGCATGGGTTTCTGTTCGCAATATTTTGTTAATTCGGAGTAGTGATGATAATTGAGGTTAAAATTACTAAAAATGATTGAGCGTATTAAGGTGAGGCAAAGTTACTATTTCGTTGAGGCAAACCTTATTGAGGTGCTTTTGTAACTGAGAATCAAGACAGTGACGTATACCTATATTATTCATATATTTATTTTCCGTTGCTTCCACGTATTCCATATCTCTGCCTTGAAATACAGAGTGTTCTTATTTTAGTTACTACTACATTACTACAGAAAATCGAGGAAATAAATAATAAATGAAAAGGATTTCATGTTGACAGATACAGTTTGTTGTCAATGTGCATTTAAGTTTTTCTATAAGTAACTAAATTCTATCTTCATACTCTTATTTCCTACTACAGAATAATTTGTGATTTAAATTATCGGAGTACAGCAATTATCATTTCTATTTCTGTAGTGCGATCAGATATGAAGTATTCATAGTTCGTCTAAATCGCAATAAACGGCGGCTGACAATTCCTTAGCGATTTCCTCCAGATTAGAATCTTGTGATATCTAAAATGCGGAAAAGATTTGAGAAATGTTTGTATTTGAATTGGTGATATAATTAATAATTAATAGTATTTTGAGTGCTGACCTTGGAATCGATGTTTGCCTCATTTCGAGAGAAAGCACTTTGAAATATTATTCTTAGGGCTGAAAAGGACGGCCGTTGATTTGCATCCGGATGCCAACATTCAGACATCACTTGGTATCTGCAATACCAAAATATTAAACATTCCATATTTAATGATAACTGGAGAAATGTTAAAGAAAATCTTTGAAAATTTACAGTTCTTGGGATGCATAATTCGGTTTAAGATTCCTCAGTCCGTTTTTAAGTTCTTCCACAAACTCTGCTGTAGGATTCATCGCAGGATAAGGCATCTCTCCCAAAGAGAATATTTCCCACAGAGTTATGCCGAAAGCCCACACGTCAGACTTGCAGGAAAAGGTATTTGTAAGGAGACTTTCCAAAGCTAGCCATCTCCACGGCAAAGCATCTTTCGCCGTTTTCACGTATTCGGTGTAATTGTACGTTCTACGGCTTAATCCGAAATCGGTGACTTTTGCGTTGGCTTCAATCGTCAGAAGTACATTTCTTGTAGCCAAGTCCGAATGCACCACCTGTTATAATAAAAATAAAGGTATTCATTAAATACATTAAAATAGTTACTTGTATAAGGGTTTATATTAAAAGCCAGATGCATATCCATATCAGACAGAGTATACTGATAACTTTTCATAGTAAAATTTAAAGATGATAAAACACCTACATTTTTTGTTCCGAGATATTCCATTGCATTGGCAATTTGATAGCACCACTTTATTAAGGTTTTCATTGAATGAATTGAATGCGATTCCCCAACCTCCTTTCCCGTCCTTTAAGATGTTTCATTGAATATAATGTAAATGTATTACAATGATATTGTAGTTGAGAAATGTAGCGTTTGGTTTATTTGTGCCTTACCTTTGATCAATGTCAGTGTTTATATAGGAATTGATTATCGGACACTTGATAAATAGATGTTTGTAAGATCGCAGATAGGACTCCAATGAACCCAAGTCACAGAACTCGAGTGCCATGTACAAAATACCTAAGATATTGGAAGTCACGTGACCACGTGGGGCAACAATTTTTATATTACATAATAAGTGTGGAAAATGCGCCTAAATATTAGTTACCTTCTTTTATTTCTTTTCTGTAGACCCCAATAAGTTCAACTAAATTAGGATGCTCTCCAACATACATTAGCATTTTTATTTCTGCAACTAATGCCTTAGTGTGGCTAATGCTGCAATTCCGGGATAACGTCTTGAATGCAATAAAACCATCCACTCCTGCAATCCGTCCTTTGTACACTTCTCCGAATTCTCCCTTCCCCAGCAGCATCCCCTTGTCTTATTCAAAAACACAAAATAATATTTAAAAAAGAAATAATTCAAAGCCAATATCATTACACTTTTTATTGGTCATTATTTCTTTACCGAAAAAAAACGAATTTTTCTCCAAATCTAACTTCGTATCGAAAGGCAATTCTATTGGGTTATCAGTACTTTCTGCATTTCCATTTAGCGTTGCGATAATTTGCTTCATATCTCGATACCTTTTCACCTAAACAAAATTCAAGCACGCCAATTAGTTCTTCTAAGGCAGCAACAGGTTGCATATTATGGATACCTCCGAGTAGAACTTTGAGAAAAGTAGATTTATGATTTATATATATATATTATCTCACTCAAAAACTTTTACTTATTTTATTACTTATTATTATTATTATTAACTCACAGAAAAAGTTAAAAAAATAAAGTTTAAATATGAAGCACTTTATACTGCAATATTTTTAAGTTCAAGTTTCTTTCTTTAAGGTATTATAAAATGTTAATGAAAAATAAATTATGGTACCTTTTCATTTCTGAGATAAACGGCGAAGAATACCGACAAAATGAGAATCACCAGGCAGAAGCCTGATGTAATTAGAATAATCAGCTGTGAAGAAAGGCCACTTGGGGAAGCTAGAAAAGAGTTTCCAAATGTCAAAATTCTTCATTTGCATTTCAATAAATTGGGAAATATCTTTCAATTACCCGTAAATACTTGAAAGCGCAAAGACTTATTGCCAGCAATATTTGAAGCTTGACAAATATATTCTCCAGATAGTGATTCATTGTAAGTCGGAAAAAGCAGAACCTGTTTAATTACGCTGTCTACTATTCTAGATTCATCCTCGATAACCTGCTCAAAACAAAAATAATTTCCAATACAGAAGTTTCCTTTATATTTATGAACTATTTGTCGGAAAGAACTACTGTAACCTCGTTGTCTCTTATCCAGCGGATTATTGGTTGTGGTAATCCAGTAGCCTGACAAGTGATACTTTGGTCGTTTTTGTTTTCATCAAAATATATATCAGCGTCTTTACTGTAGAATTCAGGAGGAAGAGATTCTAGCAAGATAATAATATTGTTTATTTTATTTGGAAAACAATTATCAATTAAAATTCTTTTTCTAATTTTCTAAGAAAGCCAGTTATTGCAAAAGAAAGTAGGATTGTTTTTATTTATTGACGCAAGTACTTTTTAACTTAAGGATAGTCGTCTTGTTTTGCCACTCTCGTTTATAAAGCAGAGGGGCGAGACATACAATTACTACGTCAGCGATCTCGCCAAATGATACTTCAATTGTGCTTTTCGGATATAGGAAATCTGAATTATTTTCCGGTACATGGTGTAGAAAATCTAAAACAATTGTAAAATATTCAGAAATGAAGAAATGATTTCATAAACAAATATACGGTAATACGCCCAATTAGGCATTTAAGAAAATGCCTAGGCATTTTTCTAAATGCCTGAAAACCTGCTTAATGCCGAGTGAAATTTAAGGCATTTCAGGAAATGCTTCGGCTAAATGAAAATAGTCGGGCTGTTTTAGGCATTCTCCTAAATGCCTAATTTGGCTTATTGCCGCTAACATATATTTGTCTTTAGGCGTAGAGAGGACGCAGACTTTGAGGTTCAAAGACTAGTCATTTAAGCTACGATTTCAAAAACTAGTTTTTCAGAGTACGCCATTCCAGGCATTAAGAGGACGGATAATAATCATTCGTTTACCATGTGTACTGCATAGTTAATGCCACAGAGGACTAACTTTTATTAGGCGCACCATTATTTATATATTATTAATTTTAATGTAAGTTATGAATTGCATTAGCATAAAAAGTCAGTCATAAAAAAGTCATAAAATAGTTTATAAATAGTATACGTAGCATGTGGGCAGCAATTCGAAATTCCAATATTCCATTGGCCCTCTCAATCAGCCCATTGGTTTGAGGATGCCTGGCCCTCGAGTGAATAATTTTTACCGATGGGAAAAATTCACTGAGGCAACTCACGATGTTCGCAATCTTCGCATAGCATAATTTGAAACCTCGTATGCGAAGCACAAGCGTGAACGCACCAAGTGTGATAGATTAGCATAGCAAAATAAAAATTAGAGACCGGGTGCTTTGGCTATGGCGTAGCACTACAAACTGCGTGTTCACTTGAGCGCGAAAGTCAAATACACAAGCAAGCGAAGTTTGCGGTTTAAAACCTGCCTCAAAGCATGGTCTTACTTCGCAAGTGCTTCGCAACGAATTTTACACGTAAAATGGCCGTCCCTCTTCGCATACGAGGTTTCATATTATGCTATGCGAAGATTGCGAACATCGTGAGTTGCCTCACTTAGCATAGTCTGCGCATAAATCTGCGAACATTTTTTCAAGCTGATATCTCTTCCACAGTGCCCTAAAGAGGAATAGGGAGAATAGTAATGCCAACGCCAACTAATGCAGCATGAATTAGTATTTAATTTAATTAATTGCAAAAACAAGCCTGCATTGTCATGAAATTTCTTCATAGCTTAAAAAAATTCACTTTGCCTGAGAAGTCGTTTTCCTGTGCTTTGCCAAACAATAATTTCTTCCCCATTCCTGATTTCCAATTTGCAATTTTTTGTACACGCCCTTTTCTGTTTCTACTCACATTTTCTGTTTTCCCCTTTTTGCAATTTCAGTATTGCTTTTATCTTTTCGTAATCACAATCTGTTGGAAACTGATCACTATTTCGCACAACGTAGTCTTTAAAATATGAGGGGATCTCCATTGTGGTTAAATTTGAACTGAATTTCCAATGATAGTGCTTTTGTTTTGTCATTCCTTGTCGTAATCCTATAATACCTCGTATCGTATTGACGTCAGCCTTCTTAGGTTTACGATGCAGTAGGGTCATAACCATTACTAGGATACCTTTCTATACGTCCCGACATCTCCAAATATTATCTATCCTCAAAATTAAACCTTATATACTTTTCTGCTAATATAATACATATAAATTACATTTCCTTTAAAATGAATAATATCTATGAATAATGTTGTGATTAATAAAAGGTTGTCCTCTTTGTCATTAACAATGCAGTACACATGGTAAACGAATGATTATTATCCGTCCTCTTAATGCCTGGAATGGCGTACTCTGAAAAACTAGTTTTTGAAATCGTAGCTTAAATGACTAGTCTTTGAACCTCAAAGCCTGCGTCCTCTCTACGCCTACGACATATTTACCTACCAGGCGAAATTGAGGTGCCATTAAGATTTTTAAAATCCCATTGAATTCCATGCTCACACAAAAAGTGATGTGCCTCACAAAGTAATTTTTGCCGCCCATTCGTGTAAAGATCACTTTCAGTGCTGAGAACTCTCAGTTCTATTATTGCGTCTACAGGCGGCTCGGTTGAAGCATCTGTTAATGTTAGCAGGCAAAATATAGTATTTAAATGTAATTTTTAGCAGGTATTTAAGTAATCATCAAAATAATTGGTTTGCTTCAACGAATGTAATAACATTGTCTCACTTCAGAGAGTAACAATCTAAGCTCTATTATTATTCAATGAAATAGATATAACCGCAACTTATGATGTGCCTTCCTAATATTGCTTATTTTTTATCGCATTTAACACAAATTTAATACATAATAAATGTAATTTACTATATAAGGAAACCACATTATAGGTTGAGGTAAAGGCAGTTTACTAATCGCTAAATGAGGGAAGATTATCTTATATGACTTGAAGAGGTAAAATTATTTTTACGACAAACAAACTATTAATTTTCCCTATTAATTTTTTAATAGGGAAATTTTTTTTGCTAATCCGCCTTACATAATTCATTGTCAAAGCCTTGGAAGTACGGCTGCAGTACATTAAACGTGCTGGATAAGCATTGCACGATTCCGCTTTTCAAACGCCTCGTTGAGCAATAATCGTCTTTGGAAATCAATATCGGCAGAGATACTTCATTTTCCCCCTTTTTAATAATTATATCTTTGTTGCAGTCCACCGTAGGCTGTAGTTTGCCCGCTACCTCCTTCATTTCTAACTGAAAATGATAATCAAATGAGAATTATTAAAATATTTTTATTGCAAAATATTTGAAACAAACAATAATCGCTGGATTTACGCATTTTGAAAACGCTCTACATTGTGTAGGCGTGTCACATTCAATGCGTCGTAACTCCACATCATCATCCTCAGATCTGCAGTAGAATCTTTGTTTCAAACATGTCAATGGCTCAATATGATCTCCTAAATAACAAAAGCATAAATATATTCATAGGATACATTTAAATATTTTTTAAAATGGAATACTGCATCTGAAAATATGTACCTGCGTTTAGGTTTCCGTTTACCCACAGTATATTCCAGTTATGTAAAGTAATGTTGCCATCAGTACACCTAAGACTAGCTCTATGCTCAGCATATTGACGATTTCTATATTCGTCCATGATTTTGAGAGCAGTCCTTTGAGATGTGTTTAAGTAAGGCACTTTAGCAGAGGCAAAATAGAATGGTGACGAAATTCCGTCCTTGTAATGTTTAATGGTTACATTGAACGGAAATTCAGAAATCTGTGGACTAAATATTACAAAGAAATTGGATTGGCAAAATTGTCAACATCTTTGTCAACACAGTCTTCTACATTTCATAAAAATTGAATCCGGATAAAAATGCAATCTTACCTTTTTGAATAGTATTCACTTCCATTGCTGTAGTAATAAGTAGAAGTATGCTCTCCTTCTATTGTGACATTCTTTAAATAATTCACACATTCCAAATCAAATGAAGTTTTACTCGAACCAGTTATTATATCAAAATTGTTCTCCGGATGATACACATATATAGTCTGACTTTCTGGTACATTTGTTTCTACATATATAAAAATTTGTATTTTTTCATTTAAAGATTTAGGAACTCAATAATAACTCGGTCTATTCAGTCCTGTTGACACCAATTGCGTGTCCATCAGCCTCCAACTTGAATATTAATTAGTACATAAATTAACTAGAACCTTACTGTATTTTCCTATAGAGAAGCCAAGAAGCCTGTAGGACTCATCATTGCATTTACAAGTATACATTCCCTCTAAATTTGTTAGCAGTGTTGTATTTAGTTTGAATCCTTCCATAGGATCGTATGACAAGGTATGGTTGTCAATTTCTAACTCTTCCTGTAATCAAAAAGTAATTATAGCGATATTATTTAGAACCATAAATTATAGAAAGTACAATTTCTTTTGTAGCGCATTTATTCGGGGAAATTTGTAATTTAGTGAAAACAATTTCATTCATTTTCCACATTGACGACTAATTCCATTAATGACAAATAAATGCGATTACGATTACACATTCAAATGATAAATTCATTTTTCTGATTACACATTAATTGACTTCCAAATATCAATGCCACAAATACAAAATTACCTCTGCTCTATCTCCAGTCGCATTCTTCCGAAATAAGTAAACTGTTGTGGATGGATCCCATGAGACACATGGTATTGTAATTATCTCTCTGTCTATCAGAATGTCAGAGGTTTCGCTAAGGCTGTAGAGTTTACATGACCACGCAGCTATAGGATACAGAAATAAATGCTTCACTATGGATAACAATTTACATCTTGTATTTTAAAATTAGAAAGTACATTATATTGCATTTAATAACTTAAGTAAATATTATGGGCTACAAAAGCATAACTTTACCATACAGGGAATGGAATATGTGAATAGAACATAAACTGCTGATTCACGATCTTCCTTGTTAAATATTTTGTATTTAGAGACAAAATAGTTCTTGCCATCTAAATCTGATGGCAATAGCAAAGTCATAATGTATTCTTGTGTTGATGAACCAAGTTGAGATTTAACTCTTTCGTAACGAAGGTTTGCGGACCTAATGTCAGGTAATCCCCATCTAAAGTATATTTCATTTGACAACGGAGCGCTGGATGTGCAAGTCAATTTGTGGGACGAAACGTTTGCTAAACGAGGATAAGTCCAGTGAATACGCATTGCTTCGTTATTTGAGTAGTGAAGGCATTTTGGCTCATATTCACCACTGAACGAAAAACTATCGACACATTTTATTGTCGAATTCAGTTTGGCTGAAAATACCGTAGCCTCACAAGTAAATAGTGTACTGTTTTCCTCTGCGCCACTGCTAAGTACAGCACACCCAGAAATCACTAATAAAGAAATGCAAATATTTGAAATCTCCATAATTGCTGAAGATAATTTTGGATTAAAACACTCTCTGTATATTTCTTTAGCAGTATCTATAAGTGTATAATTTACAATACTAATATTATAAAAAATTTCTCTTAATGTTGCTTCCCTTAAGACAATTTCTAATGTGTCCCATATCCACTAAGACCTATTATCTAAATGTACAAATGGAATGACCACAATCTAGGAAAACAATTAGCTAAAACTCGTCAATATTACTCACATGTCAGTTCAGTCAGTAGAATAGAATAGCAAAATAAAACTTTATTATTTCCTTCTTTTAGCAACCAAATGAATGGAAATAGCCAAAGACTGAATTCCATTACCCAGTGCTGCTATATGATGAAAATAACAATCAACTTCCTTACCTCAACCTCAAAGCTTACGTCCTCAAAAAAAAACTTTTCAGTACAAAAGTTTCCCTACATTGATAAAATAATATTTATACGAAAGAACTACTATAGCCTCGTTGTTTCTTATCCAGTGGATTTGTGGTTGTGGTAATTTATTTACCTGACATTATACTTTGGTTGTTTGTTTACATTAAAATACAAATCAGTATCTTTACTGTCGAATTCAGGAGGAAGGGATTCTATATAGAGGGATAATAAAGTTGTTTATTCTTATTTGGAGGACAATTACCTTAAGAGTTGTAAATGATACATATTTTCCTAACCTAAGTTCCTAAGAAGTCTACTTTTTGCAAAAAATAGGATTGTTTTTATTTATTACTTGTTGACGGCAAGCACTTTTTAATGTAAGGAAAATTTAAGGAAATTTTGCCACTCAGGTTTATTAAGCAGAGGAGCTAGGCATTTAATTTCTACTTCAGTGACCTCCACAAACGATACTTCAATGCTGCTTTTCCGATATCGAAAATCAAAATTATTTTCAGTTACAACGTTTAGAAAAGCTAAAGCAATTGCGAACTATTCAGAAATGAAGCAATGATTTCACAAGTTAATAAGATCTTAAAAACCCTTTGAATTCCATGCTCATAAAAATTGATGAGTTTCACTAAGTAATATTTGCAATATTTGAAGTAAATATCAAAGATAATAGGTTTGCTTCAATGAAAATAATAGCTTTTCCTCAAATCAGTGAATAACAATCTAAGCTATATTATGACTCCGCAAAATAAATATAACCGCAACGTATAATGGGTCTTCCCAATATTGCCTATATTTTATTGCAGGAATTGCAACGTTTTCCCAGGCGAGCCGAACCGATCCGGAACAGTTGCTCACAAAAATTTGAGCGAACCGAACCGAATCGCACCAGCCTCGATTTTTTAGCGAACCTAACCGCACCAGTCCAAAATAATTTTTTTTCAACCAAACGCACCCAGTCTAAAATACATTTTTAAGCAAACCGAACCGAGCCAGTCCAAAATTTTTTTTAAAAGAACCGAACCGAACCTCATCGGTTTTGGTTAGAAACGTTGGCGAACCATTTTTATTCACCATGTTGTTATTTTACATTTTACCATCCCCAAGCCAAGATTTTTCTATGTTTAGAATAAATACAATACACTGATTAATATTATTGTATTTCAGTTTCATTTTTCCTGTCACACTTTTACTGCACTATAGCATGTACTACTTTATCTTACACCATGCTTATAAAGGTAAACCTTTTAAATGATGCTCACACGTAGAACACAGGCATGAGATTAGTTTTTTAGACACAATCATGGTAAAAATGTAGCATTTAAATGTAATTTTTTAGTTGTTATTGAAATAAATATCAAAAATGGTAGGCTTACTTCAATGAAAATAATTAGTTTTTCTCATTGAATAACAATCTCAAGTAGTTGTCTAAAGAATGTGTATAAATACACATAAAGCTATGTTGATTTGTTTGTGGTGTTAAATTTTCCTGTTTGACATTCCAGGAATAGCTATTTCGTGGAATTCCTGGAATAGCTATAGTTTATTATTACAGTATCTCTGATTTAGAAGTAGTGTCATTTTTTAATTTCATGGCTTGTATTAATTATTTGTGTTCTGGTTTTTCAGTAGTCAAGTTTGCTACCATTGCCAACAAGGTTGTCCTTTCTACATGATTTTTCTGCCAATCAGGATTTCCTAGATATTGGTATTTATTGGTATTTCTACATTTTTTAAACGGTTTGATAAGGAACGGTTTAAAGCGTAAACTGTTTTGAATGTCGGCTTTCTCAGCATGAGCAATGAATAAAAAATACGTTTGTGAATTATTTTCAGTTACATAAAGTATAAAATCTAAAGCAATGGAAAAATTATCAAGAAATAAAGCAATGACTGCACAAGTTAATATTTGGCATAATATGCTGTCCTACCAGTCTAAATTGAGGAGCCATTCAGATTTTTAAAAACCCATTGAATTCCATGCTCATAAAAAATTGATGTTTCACAAAGCAATATTTGATGCCATTCGTGTGCAAATGACTTTCATTACTAAGAATGCTTAGTTTCATTATAGCCTTTGAAGGCGGCGAGACAAACAAATTATCATAGAGTGGCATTATATTTTACCTATGATAAATTAGTAGGTTACACTACTGCATGTAAGCATCTTGGGTAATAAAGTAAATTCAAATCTCCGAAATGACAGCATTTGTGAAATTGACATTACTATTTTTTAAATATATTTATCCTAGATTTAAATGTCTTTCCTTTGAGAAAGGGGCTTGTCGGGTTAGATCTTCCTTACGGTATATATTTTTATATTATAACTACTTCAATACATGGTTGCAGTATTTCCCACCCCAATAGTTTGTACACCTGAGAAAGTTGGGATATTTTGGGAAATTGCTAAGAAGTATGAATTATGCCCAAACTCTGTGAAAATTTGTGAAAGTCAGTATTTTGCACCCTGTATAATTCGAAAATGATTAAAAGCTTTAGTAAATTAGCAACTGAAATTATTTCAAAAACATATTTTAAATGAACACAAAGTACATAGAAATTATTGTAATTTAAATAGAAAGCCTCATTTCTGAAAATTAAACTAGTGGACTTGTTAAGTAATTGGATTAATACAGATAATTATTCAAATTGGAAACACAGAGACAAACTACATTATAGAATCTTTGTTGCCTGATACCACTAACTATTAAAATGAACATCTTGCTTCTCGTGCTGACATCATCTAAATAAACCAAACAACTTTACCTAAACTTGCAGAAATATTGTGGTAGTTTAGGAGTGGGGCGACCTAGTAGCCTCATTAAAAATGTTTAGTGTCCAATATTGTGAATTGCGTGCTTAAGCATTCACATTAAATATTTACGCCTTCAACAAGAGAGTAACTTTGAAGCTACAACTTTTGATTAGTCTGGAGAAATACTTAAGACAGCGAAATAAGCGAGTAGAAGAATATTTGTCTGAACGAGGTTTACAAAAATTTCAGCTAGAACTTCAGCAAAGTCATGAATGTTTTATTTTTCTAGAGAATAAAGCAAACAATGAATGCTATATACACTTGGGCATACTTGTTAAACCTACACTGTACGTCGGGAATTCGGTTTGAATAAATTAGTAGTCTGACCGACTATTATTACAAGTACATCGTTAGTTTTAAGAAATCATGTCTGAAGTGATAGTATTGTATAAGCCTTGTGTAATGCTATATAATATAACGAATGAGTGTTACTAAAGCTATTGCTCTGAAAGTGGAGTCTTGCAACAGCGTTACAAGAAATAAGCCAAATATAGGGAATTTCCTTCGTAGAACGTAAGTAGTGTTTTTTACTATGTATTGATGAATACATTGTGATTAAAAGAGAAAGAGAATTTATTAGCATGTGGACAGATGATGTGAATATTTATTTGTCTAAAATGCCGAGAATAACTTTTTAGAATTCCTGTTCATTGTACACATTACAATACATCGAATCTCATTCTCAGGAAGAAGAAGCCGTTTTCAACGAAAATTAAATAGTGGACCGAAAATCTGCACTGTGGCTTTATCTCCGTAGGTTGTGATTTTCCTGAATACTGAAGATCTTGAAGACTTTTGTCATTCTGTAATTGTTCCTTATATCCAAAGACTCATCTTTTCCTTACATGCAGTTGCAGCCAACGTGACTGGTAAGCCTGAAAGCCTTTAAATGTAGAATATTGGTAGGCTAACGACTGAAAAATATTCTCAAACTACACATGTATTATAAGGTTTGACCTATAGAACTACCATTTAAAATCGATATTTTCAGTAGACAAGAAAGAAGTTGTTTAAATATTGAACAGAAATATCCTTCTCTGAACATCGATGAAAAGTCAGAGTAACTCCGTAAATAAAAGCCAATGGTTCTTCAATGGTCAATTATTCCGATAATCTTGACTTCATAAGTCGAAAGTCTATTACACCTTGCTTTTTTACAAAAAAATACAAAAATACAAAATTACAGTTATGAATTCGCACAACATAAATGTCGCGACTATTCTCTTCTCCTGTTTAATTTTCAGCACAGAATGTCAAATTCTGGAATCACTTTTGAATTGTGATTTGGACATTCTTTTATATCCAAGTAATCTGAAGGATTATATTTTCGAAAAAATTCCATTCTCTCCACGAACCCTAATTGTTTTTGAAACGGTTAATTGGCTTCAATGGAATTACATAATTTACAAAGCGAGGAATAAATACCCGAAATCATTGTCAAACACACAATGTACTGTTTTTGTAGTAGTGGAGCCACCAAAGAAAGAAATCAAAGTAATTACAGAAATCCCTATTGAATTTGGTAAGGAAGAGGGTCGACCAGGTGAAAAGATTCTAATAATTAACCCAAAGAATAAATTTAAGAAACTAAAACAGAAATTTATTGATTATTTGGGATGGAGAGTGAGTACAGTTTATTTTCTGGTCATCAATTCCAAGGATGACATTGAAGTGCTAACAGTGTCCCCATTCACTAAGAAATTTAGAAGAATTGGCATTAAAACGTCAGAAGTCCAACAGAGAGCATTTACAAGAAATGGCTTACAGAGAAATCTTCATAAAAGGAAAATCCCTTCTTTTAATCCTTTTATATTAGGCACAAGTAATGAAGGAAGACGCCATTGTGCTTCGTCGCCATACGATCTAATTAACAAAGGACTACTTAAAGAGTGCCTTCGTGGCATAGGGCAATCACCAGTCTTTGAAATAATGGCTGCCTACTTAAATTTCACTTCTGTTTACACAAATGCTCAAGGTCTTCATCGCTTTTGTGGGAGTGTATTTCAAGAATCAAATTATGCAGGTTTGTTTACTTACGAGCGGTACAAAGTTCTATATTTATCGTTTCCTGGGCACTCTAGCTTCATTTACTGTGTGGACAAAGAGACTTACTACAAGAAGTCCTTATCAATCTGGATTGACATAATGGACATTAGTACATGGCTAGTATTGATAACAATTTGTATTGGAGCTAATGCATTTATATTTTATTTAGCAAAGAATAAAACTACATTTGAATCTGTTCATAATTTCTTTGTGTCCGCAATTGCGATTCTCCTCCGTCAAGATCACAACCAAAGGAAACTCTTCTTGTATGGAATTCTGTGTTTGATGTTGAATATTCTTGTAACTGAATACGAAACTTACATCACAACTGAAGTTATTGCTCCCATGGACAAAAAAATAATGAGAAATTTCGGGGAATTAATTCAAAATAATTATAAAATTCTTTCCATCATTGGAAACTCAACCGGAATGTCTAAACGTGAAGGTTATGATTTGTTGCATCCATTATTTGTGCAATATGGTATTTCTAACAAAATAAATTCCAGTGTATATTTTTATGATATGGATCAAGTTATTGCGAATTCATCTTTAGTGAAAATACAGGAAATGTGCTTGTCAAATATGAAGATTAAACTGTTTATTGACTTTGTAGACATTTCCTCGGATTCGGGATTGCTTTACATGCAACTAAATCTCCCTTTAAGGAAATGATTAAAGACAGTGGAGTCTGCAGAAAGCCAACCGCTTTCGTGGGCGTTTAAAAGATGTTATCGACATGAACTGCTAAATGTTGTTCAAGAACTGAATGAAATAGGATTTCTTGATATTTGGAGAAATCTTAAATATTTCGACCCTGTAGTGTTAGTTTTTAAAGAAAAAGTAAAGCAGGCTGAAGGAGAATCTCACAGTCTTAGCTTTGACATGAAAATTGGTGCAATTTTTCATCTACTTGGATATTTGGTTCTTATTTCCTGTGCTGTTTTTCTACTTGAAAAGTATCTGATTTTACTTTATCAAAATATACGTTCTGTTTATCTTTTCTGGTTATATTTCAAATGATACATAGCCTGTACGTCAACATGACTCCCGATTGTCTCGATGAGTCAGTCTGGATTTACTTACATTCGGTACTCATTATTTAATACAGAGTATATATCGACATTTGAATGAATTCTTCGTCTTTTGCTTTTGTTGAGCTAACGTAAATTATTATACAGCATGCACAGTTTTCGGCAATTTTATTTTCTTTCTGATCACATATGATCTTTCTGGACACGTGCCTGAAATATTCAATTTATATTCAGTTAACCTACCTATATTGTAATTATAAAGAAAATTTAGATTACCTATGTGTTTTTATGCTACATAATACGTGGCGTGGTGTATAGTCCAAGTATACAGTGAGGACCAGCTGAGGCGAGCCATAGCACTTACAGTGTATAAGGAAATATCATGGTATGTATGTACGTGTTGGTTTTGATTTCCCGTGTCAAGCCAAGCGCGGGGAATTTAAATACACCTGTAATTTATTATACACTGTAAGTGCTATGGCTCGCCCCAGCAGGTCCGCATTGTATATGTTAGCTCTAAATGTATAGTAATATATTATCGACAAATGTGAATGGATGTGTCAGCGATTAAGATAACATTTACTCTGCTGACGTCTCTGTTGTTATCTTGTTATCGAGAATGAAATGAGTCACAATCACACTCCACATTAAAATGCATCATTCAGATTTACACGGAATTCACATTTCAATCCACCTTCCTGTGCAGGACACAAACTATAGTAATTGTCCCTCAACCTCCGTATTTTATTTTTTGAAATACATTATTTTCGGATTCGTTATTTAAATAAGTGTTTTAAAATAAGTGTTCTTTAGTCAACAGCTGACAAGCAGAAATAATTATTAATTATGGATCTATATCACGTTTTAACCATTATCTTAGTCGGTTTACAATTTAGTTTTAAAGAAGCTAATGCGCAATATGATTGTGAGAAATATTGCCACAAGTGAGATTTTCTTCATCTTGTTCTTCTAAAGTGAAATAAAATATTTGAAATTAAAAATTTAGATGTATAGGTATTTACGTCAATTCTTTTTGTGTTTCAGAGATTGCCAACAGTATTGGCAAGGGCCAGAATTTAGTCCTTGTGTCGAGGCAAATGTGCATTGCAATTGTGGGTAAGACAAAAAAACACTCATTTTTAATATTTTGCTTGATTCATATAATTAAATTACAAGTAATGCTTGTTAGTAGTTAATGTCGATAGTTTTATTCTGCCATAAAAATAATCAATTTACCACAAAAATATTATTTTACCATAAGAATCGCCACTGGATACCAAAAAATCAATTTTCCATTTGTCTTTTGCAAATACTTTGCTGTTTTTATCTCATAATTTTTGTTAAAACTTGGTAATTATGAGAAAAAGCAACCTAATATGTGGAAAAATAAATTTTACTTATGGGGAAATGATTATTCTTGTAATGCGTGATGATTCTTATGGTGAAATAGTATATCTATTTTAATAGCAAAATTATTCTTATGAAGAAATATTGGTTGTGAAACACAAGCCTCAGTTAATTTGCAAGTAACGAAAGATGAAAATTAATAAATAGAGCTGTAGTTTACTGTACTAATTAATTTTGAAATTTGTAAATTTATAATAGCCTTCCACCTAATGCAAGGATTCCTTTGATAATAATCGGTGTTGTGGTAGGCATAATGATATTATTAGGATGTGTAATACGATGTTGCAGAAGGGAAATGCACAATGGCACTCCTAGATTTGTCGGTAAACATATTTTTAATTTTCACAATTCAAGGATTCAAAATTGCAGTAAATAATTATATTACCTTAAGGAATAAAAAACATTCTTTATTTCATCAGCAGGACCAATCCAACCTAACTCAGGAGTAGGACCTAACTACAGTCAACCTGTAACAACTCATTACCCATATGCACCAACACAAATATCAGGTTTGACTAGATAGACCTCTATTAACTTCAATTAACCGAATTGATCAATGAAATACATCTCTCTGCCATCTTTATATATGAATCTACAATATTGATAATTTTACTACATGATTCATGACACAGTACCACAAAAGAATGTTCCACACTTTAAATTGAAATTTCCATACACTTCATTAATTTTTCCAGTAAAATTAGGTATAATTTTTATGTAAAAAGTCATAAAATAATTAACTTTTTAATTTAAAGGTTGAAAAATTCATTTTTTCTGGAATTGAGTTACGATTTATCTAGTAAAATCTTAATAAAATAGTAGACTACCACAAATCTGACCGATTCACGGTTGTCATTGGGTGTTAAATCATTTACTGGTGGTAAATTCAATTTCCCATTTTTGTGCGCATTACTTTTCAATTGTTTATTTACTTATTTACTTTTAAGGGGTTCCAGTGAGTACGCAGGTCCCTTACAACACAGGATATACTAATTTCAACTTCAATGAAGGTTTGTTAATAACTTCTACGTGTTGAGTTTAATTTTTATTATTAGTAATTATTATAATTATTTCTAGTATTTGGTAACCTCTAAAATATTTCCCTAGGTTTACCGAGCTATTGGGAAGTGGTACGTGAAAATACAAATGCCAATCAGTCAAAAAACCTAGGTTGAAATTTCGAAACTAAATAAGACAAATGTGATTATTAACCAATTGTGAGACGTCGTACAAGTATTAGGTAATGCAATGGGATTCCAAATGTTCTACCTATATTAAAAGAGATAAGATAAGAAACTTTTAAGTAAATGCTTACTGCTGTGACACCGATATTTGTTTATAGTTATCCTTGAATTGATTTATAATATTTATATTTATTACTATTTATATTATTAATATTTACTATTTATATATGGCACAAAAAACTTCGCTTTTAGAAATCGCTGCTGTCATACTAATTGAATCAATAAAACGCTATCAGCATTTCCTATTTTTGACTCGGAATTCACTAGTTTATTTTATCCTACTCTATTTAACGTACAATTATATGCATCATTTCAATTCTGCTCCCTTCTTTCATCAAATCCAATACGTAATAAGAATTAGCATAAAGTTTGTGGTTAGGGTGCACCCGTTCTTCTATTTAGATAAGCCTTATCAATATCCGCTGGAATACTGTATTATTTATTCATCTATCAAACAGCATAAATCGTTTAACTTGAGTAGTAAAATCTTAGCAAATAAAATACAGCGAAGCATTGTTAAAAGGTCCAACTAGAGTAGTGTCTTTCAAAAAATTACCCACAGAAATTGAGTGCGAAATAGTAAATTAGCATTAAATAGTAAATTAGCATTAAATAGTAAATAGGCATTAAATATTAAATTAGCATTAAATAGTAAATTAGCATTAAACAGTAAATTAGCATTAAATAGTAAATTAGCATTAAACAGTAAATTAGCAATTGAAATTATTTTGTGAAAATGCTTGAATCGAACATGAAGTATATAAATATTATCGTAATTGAAAACTAAAACTAAATATTTCATCAAAATTAGCCCTTTTGTATTAATGGCATTAGGAACTGTAATAATGCCGTCGATGGCCGGTTTACCAAAGACTGCGTGTATGAAATGAAACTGTTTACATAAACCAGTCCCCTTGCTAAGTAATTGGAAAACTAATACCTAACAATTCTTTTCCACTCAATCGCCATTTCTGTTCTTACTTGTCTACGTGCTGTTCATTTAAGTATATCTATCCCAGTTGATGGGAACAATAATGGAGTCCAACTGTCAAAATAAGCAAAAAAGAATAGTAATAGGAAAAAATCTCGCCAAGGCTTTACAATATGTCCAATTATATGCCAAAGTGGCTAATACATTCGGTGCATTACCCGCCGTACATAATAAAAGAAAGAAAATATTTGTAAAGTCTTCATCAAAATACGCTATTTGGAGACATTGCATAACCAATGCGACGTGGCTAATTACTGGGATTTACTTTTTGATACAATTCGTCATTCGATCAATAGCAGGCGACACTTCCTTCGAATACTGTGTACTTTTCCTTTGTAATTCTGTGGTATGGTTAGCAATTATTGTCCACTTACTGCTATTTTCTAAGCTAGATGGCATACTCGTATTGTTCAACGATATCCGAAACACGATGGAAAACTTTGAAGGTCAGAACACTTCGTTGTACTACTGAAATCTACAAAAGATTGATTTTTAAATATAAAAATTTCAATTCAAAGTGTTCCGGAGAGTGGTCGGACCGTTCCGTTATTTTTTGCAAAACGAAACGAAAGCTTGATTTCGTTTTTTCCAAAGTTCGTTTCGTTTTTCAAAACAAAACGGCTCGATCCCTAGCACCGGGCGCAACATAATTTAAAAAAATAATTGAGGTACATATTTATCTTGTTGATTTATCGAATAATAATATAAAAGAATAAAAAGAAATTACAATTATGATTCTTCCATAGAGGATTTTTGCGAAATGGACACGAGTAGTGACTTGACTGCAAGAGATTCACTAATCGTCCAATGCGCGGCTTTCATAAGCTGTGTTTACCCGTTCATAGTGACTGGTTTTTGCGTCATTAGCAGCGATCTGCCCATATTTCCTTTTGGACAATTGCAAGAAGAATACCAATACATCGGAGTGGTCATTCTTAGCGGAATTTGGATGTGGTGGATAGTATCTTCACTTTGGATAACTATCGGATTGATATTTACGTCACTTGTGTTGGGACATCGATACTTTCAGATTCTAAGGGAAGAACTAAAGTAAGATATCGTCCCTCTAAATCAGAAAGGAGCTAATCCAAATCATCACTAATGCGGAAAAGAGACAAACCAATTCACCATTAGTTCAGAAATGCGCTAAACCAATTTATCATTAATTCAAAAAGGTGCTAAACCAATTCATCATTAATTCAGAAAGGTGCTAAACTAATTTCACCTTAATTCCAAAAGGTGTTAAACCACAGGCGCCAAATTTTAAAAACGAACTTTTGTGAAACAAAAGTAAAGCTTGTTAGCATGTTGAATGTGCACCATTAATTAGCAAAATTATAATAGGTGTTGCTAAAAATTATTTCCGGCATGAATAGTTTTGTGCGTTGCAATGGCGGTAATATTTCATTTCTTTCATTTGCGTGGTTTATAACCTTTTGGAAATAATGATCAAAGTGGTTTAGCACCTTTTTGAATTAATGATGATTTGGTTTTGCGCATTTCTGCACTAATGATGAATTGGTTTATCTCTTTTCCGCATTATTGATCATTTGGTTTAGCTCCTTTCTGATGTAGAGGGACGATATACGGAAACATTATTCATATAGTTACTCCAAAGAAAATTCCACTTTAATATGATAAATTTTGCTATTGTTAATTTAGATTCGGAGAGTCAAAATATTTGACTCGTGACATTGTAAGGTCACCAGCGGTGTTTGTGAAGTACCATCGAATTTTACTGCTGCAGTTAAAACTAGTTACAGAAATATCGACGGTCGCTGTCCAGGCAGTTTGTTTCATCATCAATCGGTGCATTATAATCTTGAATATAATAGTATGGAAACACATTTCAAAAATACCAAAATTCAATGCAGCCGTAATTTGCTCTACCTCTCCGATTGTCACATTGATGTGGTGTGTCGTGCTGATCATTATCAACATGGTGTCTGAGCACTTCAACGCCATCACGGAGTCTATACCACAATTTTCTTCGAAAAGTCCAGCAGATGTCAAATACATGAAGAAATATCTAGCCACGAGCAAGAAATTCGTTTAGGGACCGTCCATATATTACGTGCGCAGTTTAGGGGGGGGAGGGGGTACCCGAAAGTGTTACGCAGTGTTACGGTGGGGGGAGGGGGGGTCAAAACTTTTGTTACGTAACCAAATTTTTACCTGTTTTTCATAGAAAATTTTGCTATAAATTTTGCATTAAAATTACAATTGTCACCAATCGTAGTAATAGCTTTATCGTTTTAAGGTTTATAATAAATAAATGTTATTTGAAACACTAAATTATTATACTATCTATCACGATTATGTTATCTTAAGAAAAAAGATTTACAAAAATCAAAGCAATTTGAAAACTGCTTTGGAAGGCAACAATTAAGTTAAAATAATAAGGTCCAGTTATTAATTATTTAAACTTCGAAAAATCGTAAAATGTTTCAATGTCTATTTACTCAAAACTGGCAAAATATTTTGTATAATATTGTTGATGAAAATCTTTAAAATGGTTAATTTGATGTCTCAAAAAACTTGCTCCTGTGAAGTGAGAAAGCAACTTATTGTAATAATTTAAAAAGCATTCCTGAAAATTTATTTGAAACGTAAATTGACCAAATCTAAAAGTTTGAACAAATTACGCCCCCAATAGGCAAATACGACATTCGACAGTACAAAAGTACGCATAGTTTTCTTAACGCAATAAAAGAAAAGAATTCATGATAATAATAGTGTTTTAAATAATATCTGAATTAAGCTACCATACTGTACTACGCAAACTTGCTACAATAGTTAATCAGCAATTACCTGTATTAACTAGGTTTTTATCAATGTTATAAATTATTTAGTAATTTATGCAATGAACAGCTTTTAAAGCGTGATTTAATATACTGTTAAATAGTGATACTGCTATACTGTATGTAGAAACTTTTTCTTTGGTGTTACGTAATATTAGGGGAGGGGGTTCAGCTCCGTGTTACGGTGGTGTTACGGAGGGGTGGGAGGGGGTCCAAAAAATGGAAATTTTGCGTTACGTAATATATGGACGGTCCCTTACAGCATTGGAAACTACACGGATGTCACCAACAAGAGCGTCCCCAATTTTCTCTTAAGCATTAGCCGTGGTACTGTTAAACTCAATATGGGTTTATTATAATACTGATAAGACAAATACGTCATTGTCTCATAACAACGACTTATCATTAATGTTTTAGTCAGATAGTCTTGTGATTATCTAAGTATACCGTGTATTCGAAAATAAAGATCAGTAATAATTATAGTATAATAAAAGCAATGTCCACTCTACTAGGGTTTCAAAGGATTAAATGTTGGAGGTTGGGGCTTTTTGAAATTTTGAGAAATTTATCCACAAATTTTTGACCCTGAATTTTTTAAAATTGGTTAATATTAAAAACTTAAAAATTTGGTTTGCAAATAAATGTAAAAATGGTTTTCAATTTTCAGTCTAGAGGAGTTTTCGTGGATAAAATATTATTTTTCGAAACAACGTTGTCATATATTTTTAAGATTCCACATTGGTGACTTTAATTACATAAATTTCACACCAAACGGCGGTTTTCTTATTTTCAAATTTAAGATGCTTTCTTTAAAAGCTTTCTCGAACTACGGAGTATCGACCACCATCGAATAGTGTAAAAATGTAAAAGTAGTGCAACATCTAAGCTCTAATGCAAATTCCAAAGGTGGGACAGACAATATTTTCTGTAAACAAAAAAATCATTCCAGGGAAACTACGCCAAGTCAGTTAAGTTACAGTAAAGGTATTAAGCGGTTTCAAAGCTCTTACTTTTTTTCTCTTTTGTTTTTCATTTGTCTTTTTCCTTATTTTGCTTCAAATAAATTTCCGATGAGCATGCGTCACTACTTTTCCTACTCTACTTCTCGTGCTCAAATTAAAGCAGCATTTTACATGGTTTTTATTCTCATTCTTTGAATTTCTCAATTGTCTGTAGTGGGAGGCACAAAGTATTAGTATAAGTATTACACAAAGTATAAGTATTATGATAAAGTTGTATTTAAGGTTTTCAAGTTAACTCGCAACCCAACTTATTGATAAACAATGTTACCTTTTCAATGTTCCCCTAAAAGTTTCAAGTAAGTATTACTTAGAGTATTAAAGCACAGGAATCCTATTGCAAGGACAACAGAAATAAATACCTTGTATTACGTATTTGCCTGTCAAACAAAATAAATCGTTTGACATGAGTAGCAAAAGCTGGTTTAGCGTGTAAATACATACTACACAATTTAATGTAAACAAAACTGGGCAACAAGTCAACCATTTGATTTCCTAGCAATGCTTTCCTCAGACAATAAAAAGGCATTTGCACTGTTTGCAGCATTTTCGCAATGTAAAATACAGCTTTCTATTTTTATATACAGTGTATATTGTGAACCACTTTGCATAAATTGTATATCGCAATATGTCTGAAATAAATAAAAGCTAAAGTGAAAGAAGATTATTATAAAGAAAACTTATTTGGCAAATTGCTTTGGTATAAACACTGTGTCACTTTAGTGTAAACATTTATTTCCATAAACTCATTATACTTTAGATAATCCAGTAATTACTCAAAACTTAATTACCACCCACTTGGGAGGAACTACCCCCCGCCCCCAAAGTGGGCGGATCTCATTTATATTCGCTATGGAGGTTCCTAACATCACTGTAAACCTCCAATAAATCGCTCATAACATTTCACTGAGCCGTTCGTCTTATTTGCAGTGTCTCAACTGGGCTCCCTTTGTATTAGTATGCCATTCTGCAGTGAGCGTTGAAAATAAGACGAACGGCTCAGTGAAATGTGCTTAGTTTGACAAGTCAATAAATACGAATTGAAATTGATGAATGAACAGTTTTCCTTTGCTCACTGTGTCCATTCGCTTTGAAAAATGTCACAAACAAAGATTGACATTAATTTTCTTTCTAAAATCAATCCCAAATCATTCAGTTTTCTTTTATTAAGATTTTAACTACACATTTTAATTTAGTAATGTAGTAGAGTAATGTACTTGGCTATTTAAAAAGATGATCAAAGTTAACACAAAGTGATATTCTCAGTTACAGCTTTGAAAAGAGTAAAATTAAAATCTTCTTTGTAAATGAAAAGCATAAATAGTAGGCCCAGTTACTACAAGCATAGTTACTACTTAGTGATTCTGAGATTTTACTTAAAAGTTCTCGGTTAGAAACATCTTTACAGCTTGAAATACAAAATTGGAAATCGTGAAATCGATAAGTGTGTGCCGTGAAATTGATATTCATTTTCTGAAATAATTAAACAGGATGATTTCAGTTACCGTATGCTTTTAATTCAGAACTAAGTGATCATGATCACAATAGTAGGATAGCCAACTATATTTGCTTGAAAAAAGGTCAAAACTTTTCATTGAGTTTTTACACTTTAGATACATTAAAGGAAAATAAATGCATCATACAATATGCAACATGTATACATACATAGACAACATAGACTCAAATATATAAAAGATAACAAAACTTTACCACACTACTTAACTTTGCATTTTACCTGAAACATACTGCTTAAAACCAAAACACAACCATTGAAAGAAATTCTATAATTTTTATCTATAAGTTTTTTTGTACTCTATGAATTCTTTCATGTCTTTTAAAGTTACCATTGCTCCTAAATGATTTGCAACATATTCCACATTTAAAGGGTTTTTCTCCAGTATGAATTCTTTCATGGGTTTTAAGGGTACTACTTCTCCTAAATGATTTGTAACATATTCCACATTTAAATGGTTTTTCTCCAGTATGAATTCTTTCATGATTTTTAAGGCTACCTCTGCTCACAAATGATTTGCAACATATTCCACATTTAAATGGTTTTTCTCCACTATGAATTCTTTCGTGGTCTATAAGGTTACCACTGGTCACAAATGATTTGTAACATATTCCACATTTATAGGGCCTTTCCCCGGTATGAATTCTTTGATGAATATAAAGTGCATCATTGTATTTAAAGTGCTTACTACAGAAACTGCAACTGTACGGGCGTTCTTCGGTGTGAATTTTTTTATGATGTATAAGGGTACTAATGCTACCAAATACTTTACCACAAAGGGTACAACTGTAAGGTTTTTCCCCAGTATGAATTCTTTCATGGATTTTAAGTTGAGAATTGGTGATAAACGATTTCCCGCACGTGCTACAACTACAAGGCTTTTCCCCGGTATGAGTGCTTATATGCCCCTGAAGTTGGCTATTGGAACGAAATTTCTTACTGCAGAAACTACAGCTGTATGGTTTTTCCCTAGTATGAATTCTTTGGTGATACTTGAGGAAAGTATTGCTCCCAAAAGATTTTCCGCACGTGCTACAATTGTAAAGTTTTCCCTCTCTATGAATTCTTTCATGAATCTTAAGATACTTACGACAGCTATATGATTTTCTACAAAAACTACATTGATAAGGTCGTTCTCCAGGGTGAATTCTCATATGCTTCTCTAAGCCTTCAAGTAGGGGAAAGGTTCTACTACAGAAATTACAATGGTAAAGGTCTTCCCTGGTGTGAATTCTTATATGACGATCAAGGCTTTCAAAACAACCAAACGTTTTACCACAAAAATTACAACTGTAATGTGTATCTTTATGAATTCGTTCATGTCTCTTAAGTTGGCTACTAGTTTTAAACTTCTTACTGGAAATGCTGCACGTATACGGGGTTTCCCCAGTATGAATTCCTAAATGGCATTTCAGGTTGTAATTCCTTGTAAATTGCTTACCACAAAAAGTACAACTGTAGGGCTTTATTCCTGAATGACTTCTTTCATGACGTTCAAGATGATTCTTGTTCCCATACTGTTTCCTACACAAATTACAACTATGAAGTGTTTCCATAGTATTTCCACGATTTCTTAATCCAGTTTCATTGTTTGGTGCTGGTTTATTGTGAGATAAAGCTCGCCGAGAAGACATTTTATCTTCATTGGCTGTCGAAATTTTTTTTTAGATATTTAGTACAGACACTTCTACATTTATTCGTCATTTTGGTGGAATTTATGTATAGGTATATATTTGGTTACCATTTCCAACATCTGTTCGTTCTTTCAATTCTACATGCTTTGATTTTGTGGGAAGGCTTCTTTTTCTGGTTTCTTCGACAATCACCACTTTGATTCTGGTAAGTAGTACGCTCGGTTGTAGTAGATAGGAGTCACGCATTTTCTAAATAAATATTTTTGATACAATACAATACAACCTGCATTCACCTTTTTCAAGTTTCATATTACAATAATAAATGCTTGACTTGTGATTTTAATATTGATGTGTTTAATAGATACTTTAGTTAACTTAAACTTTAAGGAATACAAAGGACAATATTCTATTACGTAAGTAATTTTTTGAATTTTTAAAATAGTGGGGGTCCTCCTTTTTGTTAAGTTTTAAGTCCGGAACCGTGGAAACTCCGGAAACTCCGTAACTTTGCGCACTTTGCGGACAATCTCGTAAAATCCGTAAAAGTTGCTATGGAAAGAGATCGGAGAATAAGTTACGAAGTCACTTACGAAGTTGCGCATCGAAATCGTAGCGGTAGGTTCGTAAAATCTTACAAGCCACACAAGGCAGCTTGAAACGATAACAACCATGCCAACCACGGTGCCTTGACGCCACAATTGTACAGTTTTATGCAGTTACGAATTTGCAAAGAAAAAGGGGTCTCCATATTTAAGTTTTTTAAAGTTCCGGAGTTAAGAGTTTCCAAAGTTACGGACTTAAGAAAAAATATGGATTCCCCCCAGTGTTTTAATA
Source organism: Yoshiicerus persimilis (assembly GCA_020352615.2). Lineage (NCBI taxonomy): Eukaryota > Metazoa > Arthropoda > Collembola > Entomobryomorpha > Tomoceridae > Yoshiicerus > Yoshiicerus persimilis. The sequence goes on from CM036941.2 coordinate 2,390,231, forward strand.
CTCAGCAAATAGTAATCATAATGTTCAACAAGTGTCAAAATATAATCACCATGTTTAAAGTATAAGATGTTAAGGTACGAAGCAATTCATATACAGTACATTTAATTTTTATGCAGCTTGGCGGCATTAATTATTTTTGTAAATTGAAAAATATTAAAAATTAAACTGTAATAGGAGAAAATGAACTACGTACCGTGAAACAGCCGAGATTCACAACTCAGTGGACCTTTTAACGATTTATCCTTCCAGTTGCCCTTCTAAATATTACATCAAAAATCAAAATTTTTAAATTGAAATTGAACGAATACAAATTTAGATAAACTTTTAGTACAAAATTACTTACTCCTACTTTTTTGAATGCTGGTTTTGTTGGTGTAATGCTGATGAATGTACAATGTTTTGAAATGTCAATAAGCCAATTATTATTATTGCCATATAATCAAGATGATTTAGCATTGGATGCTTAAAAATTGACATTTAAGTTAACACAAACGACACAAAGTCATAATAAAATACTTTTCTCAGGGTCTTGAAATTACCGTAATCACAAAATATATTGCACACATGTTAGATTATAACACGAAAAAGTCCCTTGAAATGTGCCGTTGCGTTGCTTATAAATTTAATGTGTGTGTGTATATTGTATATGTCTTATAGAATGGAATTTCGTTATTACCTGAATGAGAAAACATTTACCGCTGCTTCCAAATTGCGCTTTTTGAATGCACCTTGGATAATAGCACTGTTGTCGGGGTATTGTGACACGAGATTTTGTTACATGACTGATGTAAAGTAGAAACCTTATAATTTTCTTAAGGTATAACAACCCTCTAAAAGTACATCCAAGGTTCTCTTTCATTAAAATCGTAATATTTCAATATCGTAATATATGTGGCAATTTAAATACAGCTAAAACTAATGGATGTTTTCTGTACACAGATACGGTAAGAAGACAATATCAAATTGCTTTCTTTGCTTAGTAAAAAGGCTTTGGCTAGAAATGTTTTCCTCGCTTTTAGTAAAATTGAAGTCTCATATCAACCAGAAATTTTTTTTCAGGTTGAAATGCAAAATTGAAAATTTTAGATAAGAGTGTGATTACAATGCACCGTGAAATTGCTATGCATTCTTTTAATTATTATTTTTTTAATATTTTAACTAACTGATTTAATTATACGAAAATTTTTTCCGAACACTTTTATTCCAAAATTAAGTGATCAATCAAATTAGATAAGATATTAAATTAGGTAACATATCAAAATTTCCCCTGCATGACTTCTATGATGACCATTAAGTGCACTATGGAATTTAAAACGCTTGCTATTACAGAAACCGCAACTGTAAGGTTTTTCTCCAGTATGAATTTTTTCATGGCTCCTAACTTTACTACTAGTGATGAATTTCTTAGTGCAATAGGTGCACTTATACGGGGTTTCCTACATTTTCAAAGAAACAGGTTTCGAGTATTAAATTGCTATTTGTTGGGATTTTGGAGGAGAAATAGGAGAAAACGATCTACGTACCATAAATACAGCCGAGATTCACAACTCAGTGGATTTTTCAAATATTGATTGATTGATAACTTTATTATCAAAACTTTGTTCAGCTAATACACAGATTGGTCTCTCACAGAGGACACAAATTATATATCCTTCCAATTTCCCTTTTAATTTACAAGACATCAGAAATCAAAAATTTTAAATTCAAATTGAAAGAATTCAAATAAAACTTTTAATACAAAATTACTTTTTGCTACCATCACATCAATATTAATTAATTAACACTGTGCAGTTCAATTCCCTATAGTGCACCATTAAGAAAAACGCCTATTAAATTCGTAGTGTCCGACAGTGGACATATATTCTTAGTCTTATTTAATATCGCATCAGAAATGGTAACCTTTTACAAAACTATACTTATAATAAGCGACCGTGTATTCAGTTTCGTGACTATTGATTTGCTGTTGCTCTGAAATTATATGTAGAGTCCTGAGTAAAGTTATATGATAAGCTTTTCTGTTATGCCGAATATAACATTTGCTTAATATATAATGACCTACGAAGACTTCTAGAACTATTTAAAATCAATATTCTCAGTTAAACACAAAGAATCGTTTCAATTTCTTTCGATATTGTTTTTAGCAATGCAAAATTTTTGCAAAATATAAATGTGTTTTCAAATGGGTAAAATAAATTATAAATTTTAATTAGCTTACCAGTTCCAGTACCAGATTTTAAACTCGTTATGCGACATTATTAAGTTATGAATTCAAAGGTACATTAGCTGTGAGTATTTAATTTTCTTAATTTTATTATAATTTTGTAATTGTCTCCAGTATTGTTAAATATTCGTTACATCAAAGCTTTCACTGAGGTCTTAAGACGTACTACTTACTTGACCTGTTTCGCCTTTATCGCGCCAATTCCTTAGTAAGGACTTGTACTGTATCATAGTGCCCCATGAGATATTTTTTTTTCGTTATGAAAACAAAGTTTTAGAAAATATTTACGGCATTCAAGTTGGCTTATATTTTAAACGGTCCCATTAACAAAGTAAACTGATGCATAATCGATTTGAGAGAAGTATAAAAGTTACGAATTTCAAAAGTCCGGTCAAGCAGTGTGGCAACAAACGCTCGGTGCCACTCGGTGGTATGGTTCGTTTTTTACTGTTGTCTTTTTTTTTACATTTTCAGCCGACAAATAAAATTTCAACACTAAAAATGTTTTCCAATGCGATGGAGATTCTTTCTACAATTTCACATTTGCATTTACTTATTTAATGTGGATGTTATGAAAGATTAGAGTAAGTTTTTTAAATCGGTTTTTTATTCTTATCGTTTCTGATTTTTCTGAAAAAATTGCTTCCGAACCTATAATTTCTGATTTTATTAATTATCTAATATGGCTTCAAGACTTCCAAAGCTTTTCTAGTTAAATTTTATACTAACGGTACAAGTTCATAAAAAGCGTTTTTGGAAATGGCACGTCCTTTTTTGCCAATGTCGAAAACATAGGATGCTGATTTAACATCCACGAATTCCTTCAACAAGCTATCTTCAAGTTGCTCCTCGCCCCACTTTAATTGCCCAATATAAAGTCGTTTTCCAAAATTGCAGTTCTCTCTGTATTCCAAATATTCAACCAAATGTTTGTTCACTATCAATGAGTTCCAAATCATAATTACATCATCCACGCGAATTTTAGATTCAAAAAGTTTCTTGGCCTCGTCCGTTGAAATTTCTTCTTTCAAATGCAAAACTATAGTTTCTCAAGTTGGATGCAACTCTCAAGTAGCCAGTTTATATCGGGACCTTCTACCGAGAGTGTTTTGACACTTTCGGGTTTCCAAATCGATTGCATTTCCATTCTGTCACAGTTATCAATTTTTAAGAAAGTCAGTTGAGGACAATTCTTAAAATGAGAGAGGAATGAGTAATAACACATTGTAGATCGCAAAATATGTAAATATTGCAATTTCTCCAAAATCAGGGGTAGGCTCCAATTTACAGCAGAAGGTATATTTAAAACAAGTTTTTCAAGTGAAATAGGTATGTTGCGCCGCCTCTCTATTCTTTGAATTTATGGTTTTGTGGCGAGAGGAGGAGTGCGAACGTAGGCGCATGCCTGACCAAAGGCAACATTTTGAAATGGGAGAGAAGGAAGAGCGGCTCTTCGCTTCTCTCAGTTCGAACGAGATTCTACGACCACGACGTGTGCTACTCAAGTGCTCCTCTTCTCCACAATTCACAATCAGTGAATTATATATATTAAAATTTTAGCTTTAACTTTGCTTTCCTGTCCCGCAAGTGGGTAAATAAAATTAGATTAATTTTATTTTCGTTAAAGTGTAAAAAGAACAAGTATTTGAACCTACCCTACACAGTACACACTAGTACACCCCAAACACACACCAACCCCAACATATGGTCCATACGAGCCGAACTATTGTTCAAAAACATTTAGGTGAGAATTGTGTTTGGACAGTTTTGTGAAAATTGATTGACTTGAGTGCAACACTGTTGAAACCCCGTGAAAACTGCTGGAATTTGTGCGTCTTTGGATCGCCGGCAGCCTTGGATCATCAGTCATTGTGGTATGTCACGCATCTCGTCCGTTGGAGCAGTCGCATTACCCTCGGAGAAGTCTCATCAGGAAGATCTCCTTGAATTGGAACAAAAGTTGAAGTTCTCGGTGCAAGATTCATCTCAGATCTCAGTATTCAGAGGAGGATCAATTGCACGAAATTTGAAATTCAGCTGTTTTTGGAAAATACCGTCATCAAACCTGGGATACGTATTTTCGTAAGTTGAATTCAGTGGACATTAAAACATTGCCAGTGTTTTAAATACCCATAAACTTATTTTAACAAAGGAACGATTAGCTTTTTGTTTGCTAGCTAGATCAAGCCTTTCTATTATAAACTTTTGAGGATTTGAACTTCTATCAAGAAAAGTTCAAATCAAGTGCTACGTTTGTGCACCGTAATCAAGCAAAGAACACATCTCTAAAGTGTAAACCTGACAGCAAGATGGACAAATTGCTGAAGAAACGAAGAGCTCTTATGCTTAAGATCGACGCTTTGAAAGTTATCGTGGATCAGCATGCAGTGGTGCCTTTAAGCAAAATGGAAATTCAAGAACACTTGGAACGTGTTATTGAAATGAAAAAGAAAAACAACGATCTTCATGATGATATTGTGTCCATTTGCAAGGATGATGCAGATATTGTGCAAAATCAAGCAGTGTACAATATTGAAGAAACAAAACTTCACGAAATGAAAATTCAACTGATGACCATTATGCTTACGTTTGCTACGCCAGGAGCACCACATGTATCCGCTGAGGTAAAGCTACCGAAACTTGAATTACCAACGTTTACTGGAGAAATTCAAGAATGGCTTTCTTTCCAAGATCTTTTCACAGCGTCCGTACATCTAAACATGAAACTGACTGGAGCCCAGAAACTCCAGTATTTGAAAGCAGCTCTCAAAGGTGAACCCTCAAGCCTTATTCAAAATTATCAAGTTACGGATTTGAATTACAGTCTTGCGTGGGACACGCTGAAGTTGCGTTACGAAAACCGAAGAGAGATAATTAAGTCTCATTTTGACAGATTGCTCTCTATGCAAATATTGAACCAAGAGAATCCTGCAGCATTGAGGAAACTTGGTGACACAACAAGTGAATGCGTGCGCGCATTAGAAATAATGAAGATTTCCCCGGAGCAAGCTAGGGATCTCCTTATAATCCATCTTATATCAAAGAAGTTGGATTCAGAAACGAGATTACAGTGGGAACGGACCTTGAAACCTGATGCTATCCCAACGGTCTTGGAATTTACAGACTTCATCCTGCAACATGCACGAGTCACTGCTGCCGCTGGAGTTGTGAAAAAACCTGTGGGGAATCAGACGACAGTCAAGGCGAACGGACCCACTCAGGAAAGGAAAGTGACTACTGTTCACTATGGAGCAAGTAGTAATTCCAAGATGTGTTCACTATGCTAAAAAAGTGAGCATTACCTCAGTCAGTGTGAGGACTACCAGAAGATGTCTAAACCAGAAAAAGTAGCTTACTTGAAGAAATCTGGAAGATGTTTCAATTGTTTGGATCTTAATCATAGATCATCTGATTGCAAGTCGAAATGGAGTTGCAAGACGTGTCGCGAGCGGCATCATACATCTATACATTTTGAAAAAGAAAAGAAAAATGTTGAAAGTGAAAGTACAGAGTCTACTGCACCTGAAACCAAACCTGCAACAGTTCAGCTGGCAAGTAACTTTGGAAGTAGTAAGAGTTTCCAAACTCTTCTAGCCACAGCCTTGATTAAGGTGAAAACGAACACAGACCAAGAAGTTATCATTAGAGCTTTATTGGACAGTGGCTCACAAGTTAGTGTAATAACGAAGAAGTGTGCTGCTCGATTGGGATTGAAACAACACCCCATTGATGTCCCCCTATCTGGATTAGGAGGAACTGAAATTCCAACGATGCGAGTCGGAATTGATCTGCAATTTCAGTCGCAATACAAGAACAGTAAGTGTTTTACTGTAGAAGTCGGCCTTGTGAAAAATGTAACAGGTGACCTTCCAACCTATTCCATTGATACGTCGAATTTTAGTCACATTAAAGGACTTCAGTTGGCGGATCAAAAGTTTTATGAATCCAGCAGCATCGACGTGCTTCTCGGATTAGATATTTTCGATGACATATTGAAAACGAAGAAGCGACCGGGTCCTCAAGGAACACCTTCAGCTAGGGACTCCCACTTAGGCTGGTTGATGATGGGAAAATCGTGTACTCCGTCTCAACCCAGTAACATTAGAATTCACCACGTCATGGAAGATTTGGATTCCACTTTGAAAATGTTTTGGGAAATAGAGGATCTCCCTGCAAAGAAAATTCATACAAAGGAAGAGAAGTCATGTGAAGAGCAGTTTGCAAGTACACATACACGGGATCCTAATGGAAAGTTTATAGTGCAGCTACCATTCAAGGATAATTGTCAAGAGTTTGGCGAATCAAGGAATGCAGCTGTCAGGCGACTTCAGTCTATGGAAAGACGACATAGTAAGCAACCACAGCTTATGAAAGAATATAACCATGTGCTACAGGAGTACTTGACTCTGGAGCACATGGAGAAAGTTCCCCTCTCCCAACTTTCTTCTCATACGAAAGTCTACTATATGCCTCACCACTCAGTAATCAACGAAGCTAGTTCTACAACGAAACTTTGTGTTGTTTTCGATGCCTCCTGCAAATCTACTAATGGAGTCTCGCTCAATGATAACCTGATGGTGGGACCTAAGCTTCAGGACGATTTAATCTCTATTCTAATGAGATTCAGAATTCACAAGATTGCACTTACGGCTGACATCACAAAAATGTATCGGCAGGTGAAGATTGTGAAGGAAGATGTAGACTGTCAACGTATTGTGTGGCGAAAAACTAAAGATGACCCTATTGAAGACTACCGGCTACTGACAGCGACATTTGGTACAGCTTCTGCACCCTATCAAGCAATAAAAAACAGCAACTGGCAATAGAAAATATGAGCAAATGTCCTTCAGCTGCCAAGACTACGTTGCAAGACTTCTATGTCGATGACTTGATGTCTGGAGCATCAAGTGAACAAGACGCGATGGCTCTACAGAAAGAATTGATTTCTCTTTTGAAGCTTGGAGGATTTCAGTTACGGAAGTGGTCTTCGAATTCCACTGCCTTACTTCAAGCTGTCCCAGAAGAAATGAGAGAAACGAGCCTACCCCTCAAGATAGAAACTGACAGTTCTGTGAAGACTTTAGGATTACAGTGGCGTCCAGCAGGTGACTTTTTCTCATTTGTTGTGTGCACTCAGGAGTACCCAGCTACTACGAAAAGAAAGATTCTTTCAGAAATGGCGAAGATTTTTGATCCACTGGGGTGGCTTTCCCCAGTGACCATCAAAGCGAAGATTTTTCTACAGCAATTGTGGAAAACAAAACTAGATTGGGATGACTCTCTACCTGAAGAGCTTCAAGATTTCTGGAAGGAGTATGCAAAAGGACTTCCGTTGCTTGCACGGATTCAGATTCCAAGGTGGTGTACCTTGGAAAAGCAACCCAAATATCAATTGTGCGGATTCAGCGACGCATCTGAAACAGCATTTGCAGCCGTTGTCTACCTGCGTTCCGTTGCCTGTGATGGGAAAATTGAAACTAAATTGATTGCAGCTAAGACCAAAGTGGCCCCTGTCAAGCAGATCACTTTGGCCCGATTAGAATTGTGCGGTGCAGTGCTTCTTTCAAGACTACTGCAAGTCGTCCGTGACTCTCTGAAGTTGGACATTGACAAGACTTTTGCTTACACGGATTCTACAATCGTGTTAGCCTGGCTTGCTTCCCCTCCGCAACGATGGAAAACATTCGTCGCAAATCGAGTCTCGGAAATTCAAGAGGTATTTCCGAGAGAAATGTGGTTTCATGTCAAAGGAGAAGAGAATCCTGCGGATTGCGCCTCACGAGGTATCTTTCCGTTGGAATTAGAAGAGTTTCGGATCTGGTGGAATGGTCCTAATTTTCTACAGACTTTGAATGAAGAAAGATCAAGTCAAGATATTGAAAATGAGCCTTGTCTTCAAGAAGAAAGAAATGTGACTCAAGCTAGCAGCACAGTTATTCAAGGAACAGATTTCCTTCCATTCCAGAGATGTGGAACTTTAGAAAAATTAAAATGTGTGACAGCTTATGTGTTGAGATTCTGCAACAATGCCAGAAAATCAAGAGCTAAGTTGACGGGAGTTCTAACTCTCCCAGAAAATGAAGAGTGCAATGTCAATCATCGTCAAGGCAATGCAGACAGAAAATTTCAAGAATGAAATAATGACTTTGAAGAAGAAAACCTCTGAAAAGAAAATCAGTGATTAGTAACTTAAATCCCTTCATTGACAAGGAAGGATTTCTCCGCGTTGGAGGACGGTTACAACATGCGGATATTTCTTTTGACAAGAAACATCCTATTCTATTACCGAAGAGTCATATTGTGACGGAACTTATCATTAAGTCTTTCCACAGGAATCTTTTGCACGCAGGATCTCAACTGCTACTGGCTAACCTCCAAAATCATTTCTGGATTATTGGTGCAAGAGTATCCGTGCGAAGAATTATAAGAAAATGTGTGATCTGTACCAGACTTCGTGCAGAAACTTGTGAACAGATGATGGGAAATCTCCCAAAACCCAGAATTACTCAGTCTCGTGCCTTTCAGCATTGTGGAGTTGACTTCGCTGGGCCTTTTACTCTGAAAAATGCAAGAGGCCGTAACCCTATCAAGTACAAAGCTTACGTGGCAGTGTTCATTTGTTTGGTGACTAGAGCCATACATTTGGAAGTAGTCAGTGACATGACTACTGACTCATTTCTGGAAACGTTCAAGAGATTCGTGGCAACCCGAGGAAGGCCAACTGATATCTACAGTGACTGTGGAACCAACTTCGTCGGTGCCAATCGGGAGCTAAAAGATTATTTGAAAACTTTTAATGATGAGCAGAGCCAAGGTGACATTAACAATTATATCGTACCTCTGGGGATCACTTGGCACTTTTCTCCGCCTTCAGGACCGACATTTGGTGGTTTGTGGGAGGCTAAGGTGAAATCGATGAAGTTTCACCTGAAGCGAGTAGTGGGAACTCAGCTTCTAAACTTCGAGGAAATGATTACTGTGTTGAAGCAAATCGAAGCTTGCCTCAATTCACGTCCGTTGTCTGCTCTTTCATCAGATCCCCATGACTTGAAGGTGCTAACCCCTGGACATTTTTTGATTGGAGACGCTTTAACTGCGATACCAGAACCGGACTTGACAGATGTCAAGATGAATCGTCTTTCCCGTTGGCAGATGACTCAGCAGATGTTCCAGCATTTTTGGAAACGTTGGAGTGGAGAACATCGAACACGGCTCCAGCAAAGACCAAAGTGGTGGTCCGAGAAGCAGAACGTAGCTGTCGGAGACTTGGTCCTGATCAAGGACAATCGGTTTCCTCCTTTGATGTGGAAGATGAGTCGAATCTTGGAGGTGTCTTCTGGTGACGACAAGCGTGTTCGAGTCGTTAAGTTGAAAACGGCAGAAGGAGAACTCACTCGTCCCGTTACCAAACTTTGCCTTCTTCCAATTGATCAGTGAATATTTGTATTTGGAATTTCAATGATTTATTTTATGAATATTCTATGAATTAAGTGTGTAATTAATGTATTTTGATTTGAAATTTGGCATTTCAAGGGGAGGTGTATGTTGCGCCGCCTCTCTATTCTTTGAATTTATGGTTTTGTGGCGAGAGGAGGAGTGCGAACGTAGGCGCATGCCTGACCAAAGGCAACATTTTGAAATGGGAGAGAAGGAAGAGCGGCTCTTCGCTTCTCTCAGTTCGAACGAGATTCTACGACCACGACGTGTGCTACGGCAAAGGGAAGAACGCCGACAGCAGACAGGAAGTTCGCCGACACACCCCTAAAACTCAACCAAATGACCCAGTGACCCCATGACATGACCAAACACGTGACCCTGAACAATTTTGTACATTGCCGACAGCACCGGAAACCACAGGAAGTAGGATAAATGCCCGCCGACAGTAGTAAACACACGGCCGACAGTAGTAAACAACCTGCCTACACTACTATAACACCAGCCGACAGTGTTTCCCATGCATTAGTATAGTCCACAACTTAGATACACTACTGCTAACAGCGCAAAGTGTAGTGGTAACAGCGCAAAGAGTAGTGGTAACAGCGCAGACAGCTATGCGAACAACGAAGACATCTGTGCGAACGCGCAGACAGATATGGGAACAGCGCAGACAGATATGCGAACAGCGCAGACAGATATGCGAACAGCGCAGACAGATATGCGAACAGCGCAGACAGATATGCGAACAGCGCAGACAGATATGCGAACAGCGCAGACAGATATGCGAACAGCGCAGACAGATATGCGAACAGCGCAGACAGATATGCGAACAGCGCAGACAGATATGCGAACAGCGCAGACAGATATGCCAACAGCGCAGACAGATATGCGAACAGCGCAGACAGATATGCGAACAGCGCAGACAGATATGCGAACAGCGCAGACACTTGTACTAACAGCGCAGGCAGATGTGCGAACAGAGCAGACAGTAGTGTAAATAGCGCTGACAGTAATAAAACTAAAGCAGACTGCAGGAAATGCATGGCCGACAGTAGCATATTATCCGCCGACAGGGCTTTTGAGAAAGTAACATAATCCAACACTCAGATACACTGTTACTAACAGCTCAAAAAGTAGTGGGAACAGCGTATCAGTTATGTGAACAGCGCAGATGGTGAGAATAGCGCTGACAGTTGTAGAAGTACCGCAGACAGTTATAGAACTACCGCAGACAGTTGTAGAACTACCGCAGACAGTTGTAGAACTACCGCAGACAGTTGTAGAACTACCGCAGACAGTAGTAGTACTACCGCAGACAGTTGTTGAACTACCGCAGACAGTTGCAGAACTACCGCAGACAGCTGTAGAACTACCGCAGACAGTTGTAGAACTACCGCAGACAGTTGCAGAACTACCGCAGACAGCAGTAGAACTACCGCAGACAGTTGTGCGAATAGCAAAGTTAGTAGTGGAAACATTGCAGACACTTTGCGAATAACGCAGATAGTAATGGGAACATCGCAGACACTTGTGCGAATAGCGAAGTTAGTAGTGGGAACATCACAGACACTTGTGCGAATAGCGAAGTTAGTAGTGGGCACATTACAGATAGCTCCGATTGTAGTTAGAAAAGCGCAAACAGTAGAGGGAACAGGGCACTCAGTAATTAATCTGCCGCAGACAGTAGAATAATACCCGCCGACAGTAGAAAATACATTGCCGACAGTAGAATAATACCCGCCGACAGTAGAAAATACATTGCCGACAGTAGAATAATACCCGCCGACAGTAGAAAATACATTGCCGACAGTAGAATAATACCCGCCGACAGTAGAAAATACATTGCCGACAGTAGACTAATACCCGCCGACAGTAGAAAATACATTGCCGACAGTAGACTAATACCCGCCGACAGTAGAAAATACATTGCCGACAGTAGACTAATACCCGCCGACAGTAGAAAATACATTTGCCGACAGTAGAATAATACCCGCCGACAGTATTTTTGAGGATGTATTAGAATGCAGAGCTTAAATACACTAATACTCACAGCGCAGACAATGGTTTGACAGCGCTGACAGTTGGGGGAAAAGAGCAAACAACGAGGGGAAAGCGCTTGCGGTAATAAAAGTACCGCAGACAGTGGTAAATATACAACCCTACAGTGGTAAACACTCGGCCGACATTAGTAAACACACGGCCGACATTAGTAAACACACGGCCGACAGTAGTAACACGGCCGACAGTAGTAGACACACGGCCGACAGTAGTAAACACACGACCGAGAGTAGTAAGCACAAGGCCGAGAGCAATATAGTACTAGCCGACAGAGCTTTCCAAGCATTACTGAGTGAGATATATTACTACACACAGCGCATACAGTAGTCGGAGCTGGGCAGACAGTAGTCGGAGCAGCGCAGACAGTAGTCGGAGCTGGGCATACAGTAGTCGGAGCAGCGCAGACAGTAGTCGGAGCAGCGCATACAGTAGTCGGAGCAGCGCAGACAGTAGTCGGAGCAGCGCAGACAGTAGTCGGAGCAGCGCAGACAGTAGTCGGAGCAGCGCAGACAGTAGTCGGAGCAGCGCAGACAGTAGTCGGAGCAGCGCAGACAGTAGTCGGAGCAGCGCAGACAGTAGTCGGAGCAGCGCAGACAGTAGTCGGAGCAGCGCAGACAGTAGTCGGAGCAGCGCAGACAGTAGTCGGAGCAGCGCAGACAGTAGTCGGAGCAGCGCAGACAGTAGTCGGAGCAGCGCAGACAGTAGTCGGAGCAGCGCAGACAGTAGTCGGAGCAGCGCAGACAGTAGTCGGAGCAGCGCAGACAGTAGTCGGAGCAGCGCAGACAGTAGTCGGAGCAGCGCAGACAGTAGTCGGAGCAGCGCAGACAGTAGTCGGAGCAGCGCAGACAGTAGTCGGAGCAGCGCAGACAGTAGTCGGAGCAGCGCAGACAGTAGTCGGAGCAGCGCAGACAGTAGTCGGAGCAGCGCAGACAGTAGTCGGAGCAGCGCATACTGTATGTTCGAACAATGTATATTTTCGAAAGTAATGTGGGTTAGAGTTGTGGGTTATACTAATGCTTGGAAAGCACTGTCGGCTGGTACTATATTACTCTCGGCAATCTGTTTACTACTGTCGGCCGTGTGTTTACCACTGTCGGCCGGGTGTTTACTACTGTCCGTCGTGTGTTTACCACTGTCGGCTGGTACTATATTACTCTCGGCCGTGTGTTTACCGCTGTCGGCTGGGTGTTTACTACTGTCGGCCGTGTGTTTACCGCTGTCGGATGGGTGTTTACCACTGTCGGCCGGGTGGTTACTACTGTGGGTCGTGTGCTGACCACTGTCGGTTGTGTAATTACCACTGCCTGACGTACTTTTATTGCTGCAAGCGCTATTCTCCTCACTGTCTGCGCTTTCCCCCCAACTGTCAGCGCTGTCAAACCATTGTTTGCGCTGCAAAACCATTGTTTGCGCTGCCAAACCATTGTTTGCGCTGCCAAACCATTGTTTGCGCTGCCAAACCATTGTTTGCGCTGCCAAACCATTGTTTGCGCTGCCAAACCATTGTTTGCGCTGCCAAACCATTGTTTGCGCTGCCAAACCATTGTTTGCGCTGCCAAACCATTGTTTGCGCTGCCAAACCATTGTTTGCGCTGCCAAACCATTGTTTGCGCTGCCAAACCATTGTTTGCGCTGCCAAACCATTGTTTGCGCTGCCAAACCATTGTTTGCGCTGCCAAACCATTGTTTGCGCTGCCAAACCATTGTTTGCGCTGCCAAACCATTGTTTGCGCTGCCAAACCATTGTTTGCGCTGCCAAACCATTGTTTGCGCTGCCAAACCATTGTTTGCGCTGCCAAACCATTGTTTGCGCTGCCAAACCATTGTTTGCGCTGCCAAACCATTGTTTGCGCTGCCAAACCATTGTTTGCGCTGCCAAACCATTGTTTGCGCTGCCAAACCATTGTTTGCGCTGCCAAACCATTGTTTGCGCTGTAAAACCATTGTTTGCGCTGCCAAACCATTGTTTGCGCTGCCAAACCATTGTTTGCGCTGCCAAACCATTGTTTGCGCTGCCAAACCATTGTTTGCGCTGCCAAACCATTGTTTGCGCTGTAAAACCATTGTCTGCGCTGCCAAACCATTGTTTGCGCTGTCAAACCATTGTCTGCGCTGTCAAACCATTGTCTGCCCTATAAGCATTAGTGTATTTAAGCCTTGCATCATAATACATCCTCAAAAGTACTGTGGGCTGGTATTATCCGACTGTCGCCGATGTACTTACTACTGTCTGCCATAGTTTTACTACTGCCAGCGATATTCCCTCCACTGTCTGCGCTACTTACGCAACTGTCAGCGCGGTCGAACGACTTTCTGCGCTGTGAGTATTAGTATATTTCAGGTTTGCATTATAATACATCCTAAAAAGTACTGTCGGCAAGGTATTGTACTACTGTCGGCAATGTATTTACTACTGTCGGCAATGTATTTACTACTGTCGGCAATGCATTTACTACTGTCTGCGGCAGATTATTTACTGTGTGCCCTGTTCCCTCTACTGTTTGCGCTTTTCCAACTACAATCGGAGCTATCTCTAATGTACCCACTACCAACTTCGCTATTCGCACAAGTGTCTGCGATGTTCCCACTACTAACTTCGCTATTCGCACAAGTGTCTGCGATGTTCCCACTACTAACTTCGCTATCCGCACAAGTGTCTGCGATGTTCCCATTACTATCTGCGTTATTCGCAAAGTGTCTGCAATGTTTCCACTACTAACTTTGCTATTCGCACAACTGTCTGCGGTAGTTCTACAACTGTCTGCGGTAGTTCTACAGCTGTCTGCGGTAGTTCTACAACTGTCTGCGGTAGTTCTACAACTGTCTGCGGTAGTTCTACAACTGTCTGCGGTAGTTCTACAACTGTCTGCGGTAGTTCTACAACTGTGTGCGGTAGTTCTACAACTGTCTGCGGTAGTTCTACAACTGTGTGCGGTAGTTCTACAACTGTCTGCGGTAGTTCTACAACTGTCTGCGGTAGTTCTACAACTGTCTGCGGTAGTTCTACAACTGTCTGCGGTAGTTCTACAACTGTCAGCGCTATTCTCACCATCTGCGCTGTTCACATAACTGATACGCTGTTCCCACTACTTTTTGAGCTGTTAGTAACAGTGTATCTGAGTGTTGGATTATGTTACTTTCTCAAAAGCCCTGTCGGCGGATAATATGCTACTGTCGGCCATGCATTTCCTGCAGTCTGCTTTAGTTTTATTACTGTCAGCGCTATTTACACTACTGTCTGCTCTGTTCGCACATCTGTCTGCTCTGTTCGCACATCTGTCTGCGCTGTTCGCATATCTGTCTGCTCTGTTCGCACATCTGTCTGCGCTGTTCGCATATCTGTCTGCTCTGTTCGCACATCTGTCTGCGCTGTTGGCATATCTGTCTGCGCTGTTCGCATATCTGTCTGCGCTGTTCGCATATCTGTCTGCGCTGTTCGCATATCTGTCTGCGCTGTTCGCATATCTGTCTGCGCTGTTCGCATATCTGTCTGCGCTGTTCGCATATCTGTCTGCGCTGTTCGCATATCTGTCTGCGCTGTTCGCATATCTGTCTGCGCTGTTCGCATATCTGTCTGCGCTGTTCGCATATCTGTCTGCGCTGTTCGCATATCTGTCTGCGCTGTTCGCATATCTGTCTGCGCTGTTCGCATATCTGTCTGCGCTGTTCGCATATCTGTCTGCGCTGTTCGCATATCTGTCTGCGCTGTTCGCATATCTGTCTGCGCTGTTCGCATATCTGTCTGCGCTGTTCGCATATCTGTCTGCGCTGTTCGCATATCTGTCTGCGCTGTTCGCATATCTGTCTGCGCTGTTCGCATATCTGTCTGCGCTGTTCGCATATCTGTCTGCGCTGTTCGCATATCTGTCTGCGCTGTTCGCATATCTGTCTGCGCTGTTCGCATATCTGTCTGCGCTGTTCCCATATCTGTCTGCGCGTTCGCACAGATGTCTTCGTTGTTCGCATAGCTGTCTGCGCTGTTACCACTACTCTTTGCGCTGTTACCACTACACTTTGCGCTGTTAGCAGTAGTGTATCTAAGTTGTGGACTATACTAATGCATGGGAAACACTGTCGGCTGGTGTTATAGTAGTGTAGGCAGGTTGTTTACTACTGTCGGCCGTGTGTTTACTACTGTCGGCGGGCATTTATCCTACTTCCTGTGGTTTCCGGTGCTGTCGGCAATGTACAAAATTGTTCAGGGTCACGTGTTTGGTCATGTCATGGGGTCACTGGGTCATTTGGTTGAGTTTTAGGGGTGTGTCGGCGAACTTCCTGTCTGCTGTCGGCGTTCTTCCCTTTGCCGTGTGCTACTCAAGTGCTCCTCTTCTCCACAATTCACAGTCAGTGAATTATATATATTAAAATTTTAGCTTTAACTTTGCTTTCCTGTCCCGCAAGTGGGTAAATAAAATTAGATTAATTTTATTTTCGTTAAAGTGTAAAAAGAACAAGTATTTGAACCTACCCTACACAGTACACACTAGTACACCCCAAACACACACCAACCCCAACAAGGTAACATCAACAAATCAAGAGAACCGGGACAATTATTTAAGCGAAGTTCCTTAATTTTCATTTCGCTATTTAATGAATAAGGAATAACAGTCATGGATAAGTGTTCTATAACCCACTGTGATGATTCTCCATTCACTATCTCAACGCCTTCTAACGTCATGTATTCAAAACTAATTCTTCCCCCTAAATCCAAAATGTATTTTGTAAATTCAGACCCTATACTCCAAGAGTGACTATCTAATGACACTTCTTTTACTTTACAAAATTCCACAATATCATTTATCCGGAGATTGTCCAATTTAATTCCATTTTGATAAAACGTAGCGTTTTGTAGTTTTAGTTTAGTGGAGCAAATTCGAATTCCTGCTACAAGATTGATTTTGCAATGTGACAGTGTTAGGTCTTTAATGTGGGCAATCAGGTGTAACGGAATATCCAAATTACTCCCATCACCCATAATTGATAATTTAGTCATGTGTTTTGCATCTTTCTGCACCATAGCCGATTTAGATATCCAAGAACTGAGGTCTATGCTGCTCACAAAATTCACATCTCTGAACTTTAATGTTAATTCTTTTATGTGGTTTTGCTGCTTGTCAAAAAACCTGGTTAAGTTATTAATCATCCAGGGACCACTTAAGTCCTTGGAAAATAGTACTGAAATCTTGAATGCACTAAACAGTGTTGACGAGTGAAGAAAACACGAGTAAAAGTCCACAGGAAGGCGACAAGGAAAGCGTTGATATACAAAAGTAATTAGTCCACGATTCGCAAGTGCTATTTTGCCAACGGATCCCCATTCACGAGAAACAAGACGACAGTTTTTAATATCTTTGATATTCACAAATTCGAGAACACATCGGATCACCTAGATTTTAAATTATGTGAATTGTTTGAGTAGGTCAATTTGAATGCAATATTGAAATATTAAAAGTTTTCATAATCAATATGCTTAAAAAACTCTCTTGCTTAGTTACTTTACATAAGGAGTTCCAAAAATTGAAATAAATATTAGAATCATTACTTACAGGACTAAGCAGCATGGGGTTTTTGAGGTCTTCCTTCTCCACTGATTTGTCCATTGCAACATTGAATGAGAAAGCAGCGGTTTTCTGAGAAAAATAAAGAAAACTTTAGTTTGAAATGAATTTAAAATTTTTGACTGAGTTGTCTATTTGAATTTTAAAATTAAAGAAATTAAAGAAATTAAAAAATTAATTAAAGTCCATAGTAAATAGAAATTAAATATATTACAACCTAAGTGTAATTTCAATTTACCAATGCTTTTTCTTCTTTACTATTTGGGCAGCCCATTTCGACAGATTGTTGCTTTTGGTTTGATAAGCTACAATTTAGGTCAGATGGGGAAATTTCGTGGATATATTTTGTTATTTAAACTTAAACTAGTGTCAAGGAGCACTAATTTCAATGTTAACGAAATGACAGCTGGCCTTATTCTTTTCGGGTAATTTGCACATTTCGCGGAAGAGTTGCATGACGCGCACTATTGAAACGACCACAATAAGTTATATCTATTAGCAAAAGCAGATCCGAATTCTCGTCTGCTTACTCATCTACTTAAATGCAGCTGCATGTACGTAGTACGTCATAAATATCGACAGGGTTTCAGGAAAACACGTTTGACACTATCATCTAAAAATAGCTGAATTCGGTGTCCAGGTTATAAGCAAATGCAGAACCGAATTCTCCTGTTATCTTCTCCTCTTCTATTAGTACACCTTTACAGCTGGCAATAATACCTACTATTTAACAACAGCAAAAAATCAATTGCTTACATGTACAATTAAAAAACTATTGTTTTTTCCTTTGTGTACCTATAAAATAGAAATATGTATTCTTAATACATAGGGCTTTTAAATATTAAATAATCTCAATTACAGGTAATGAAATAATTACACATATAAGCATAACCATATATATATAAAAACATTGCAATCATTAATTCCATTTTTTCGTCTCATAGTACATTTCGCGTTAGGCTTACATGAATGGAGCTATATATAACCATTGTGTTGAACAATGGTTATAAATATTTCTAAGCAAAAGCAGAACCGAAATAATCCGACTCTTCCTTCGTCACCTAATTACTGTTTCCTACTCAATATCGATCGAATTCATAAGTGAATAAAGCACTAAGAGCGCCGAGTTTGCGTCCTTTCCGTCTAAACATGTATCTGATTTCTATCTAATTTCTGTAAGTCATCTGACTGCTGACTGCACCGTTCTTGTGAAATAAAATATGATTGGATTCTTCTGCTTCTACAAATCTCATCAAATAGATATGATTGGTGAATAATTTTTACAGGAATTACTAGCGTTGCATTTTTTAATTCTTTATTTCTTCAATGACTTTTTGGGTCTGTAGTGGCATTTGAAGGAGGAAGTTTTATGTTTTTAACCTATCATTCTCGTCATTTACTGAAATTGATGGCGTTCAGTGAAACGTTTTGTTGTACTCTTTGTAAATATTGTTGCTTTTTAAAAAAATTCCAAAATTGTAAAATTTCAAAAATACCAAAGGTCGGGCTAATGATACTGCTTGGCCGGAGTTTTTCTGTACTACTTTCGGTTCGGCTGCTACATATGTAGACCTTAGGTGTGCTACACCCTGTACTATAGTGACAGCGTAACATCGCCCGTTTACAAATAGTGTCTGCGGAATAATCAAGTTCAAGCAACAATAGGATTATTCACGCTCTGCTGGACCTCAATGGGTGACGTCAGAGTCTTATTGTGCGGGCTGTGACGTCACCTATTGTATTGGAGTACAGCTCCAGCAGACCGTATCTAATCCTATTGTTGTTTGATCTGATAACGAATGACGGCCCCGCAGACAGCATTTCTAAACTGATCAACTCTGTCTGTGTCCACAGTAGAAGGTCTACAGTCAACAAAGTCACCTTCGCTTACAACGTGTACTAAAATATACATTTTGTAATACATATTATGCTTACCATGATATAATTTTATGATACCATGATATAGTTTTTGGTGTTTCTGTTTGCTAAATAGAACCCAGACTTAGATTATCAAAAATTCATGGCATTACTGGAAACGTTATGACATTTCTGATCAAACGGCTCAACTACTATTTGATTTAGAGAGCTTCCTTGTAAGTAGCGTGCAGGCATGTCTGCTACCTTTTCTGAGGTTGTTCTTCAGATTTTCAACCATTAGTTCAAAGCTTAATTATAATCTTTTTACAACTCATATTGTTAATATTAGTGATTTAAGCACGCAATTATACCATGCAACATAATCGTATTCAATCTTCAGCCTTACATTTTATAAATGATGGCTATGGAAACATGGAAAGTTTCCAAGTTATGAAAAGTTGCTCATGCAAGTAAATCGTTAAATTAGATGAATCAAATGGAATGCTTTTAACTCTCACTTTTACGATGAATTTGTATTTGTAGCCCATATGGATATTTAGGGGAAAAGCGAAAGAATAAACAATGTATTTTAACTCTTTTGTGAAATACAATTGTGTTTTTATTTCCAACGTGAGTTTATAGGTAATTTTGTTTAGAAGTAGATGGCTTACAGTTAAACAGTTTACAGAGCTGTCAAGTGTTTCGAATAAAACTATATGAAATGGCTATACATCGAAATTATATCGGACCAAAACTGGAAACTCAACTCGGCTTTGGATGCGAAATATTTAATAAGAATTGACTTTTTAAGTAATGAGAATCCTTAGTCTCTTTACTTAACGGCGCCAGAACGGCGTGATAAACAAAATAGTCCGTTTAAACTAGGCGATATGCCTGAGTAGTAATTAGGCATGCTAATTCTAAAGTAGGCCTTGTGCAACGCACATAGACACAATATAAATAAAACTTTTCCTTTACATTATATTAATTGTCCGAGAGATACATGCACGCCGTAAATTCAGTTTTGACGCAGCATGTCGTTTTATTTCTTTATTTGCGGTAAATTACATTAATATGTGGGAAAAGGTTATAATTGTCATACATGTTGCAATTTAAGGTATTTACGGCATTGCGGCATACCGCATATAAAACTGGTGCTGCATTTAGGGCATTTACGGTGTATCTATACTATATATATATTTATTTATATATTATTATTATATATATATATATTTATACTGCATATTTATTTTACGTTACTTTTTATTTTATTTTCCAACACAGAAAATGGATACACTAATGCTACAAACATTACTTAACAGTACGATTAGAGACTGGAATTAGATTGCAAGGGTAAGCAGGGCTTGTAATGTGCTAGAACTAGTAGCGTGCTTATTGTGAGGCCGAAATCCAGAACCGACAAATGAAATATAATTAATTGATTTTAAGATTAACAAATGGCAAAAGGAATTTTGTACACCTTTGAATATAATACATAATTCTTACATTGACGAACTCATTAAGTGCAACTAGAAATGCAATTAACAGTCCACAAATCAATAAATAAAATACAGTTGATATATTAGTGTTTTCAAAAGAGGTAGGTTTTGGGGTGTGCTTATTCAAACACTCTTTACATTCTGTAAAATTATGTCTTTTAACTGAATCTATCCAAGAAAGAAAGAGACCTGAATGCATTAAAACATGTGACTTCTTTTGAAAAAATGAATCCGTCAGATGTGGACCCGACAAACTAAAAGCCGAAAAGTAATATCCACTCATTAAATTGGTTTTACCAAAATACAAATGTCGCTTGGGACGAATACTGCCAGTTTCTGAATGCCAATGAGATTCATTGAGGACTCGATGTAAGTTTGAAGTTTTTCCAATAAAAACCGAATTTCGGCATTCGGAAATCAACTTTGGTACATAGGCGAATGTCGATAATCTAGGAGGAACGCGAAATGACGTACTTATTTTTTGAATAATGTCAGTGGTAGCATTATTGTGTTCTCGAAAACGAGCCTTAACCAAGATATCGACGGCATTGGTTAAATGTACCTCCGCAGAATCAATCAATTTCTTTAATTCAGGATCATGTCTTTTCGATTTCCAGTTTATGTCATCAGACAATATACTTCTAATGTTTGAGCTACAAGCTGCTTTGTTAGTATAAGTGCAGTAATCAAAAAGATAATCACGATTCGGATTCGCTGGTGGGATATAGAATGGATTGAACTCGTCAAATACATAAAGAGGACTGAATATCGTGACTTCTGGCAAATGGATCAAATCTTGAATAGATTCGATTTTCTTGTTGGGAGGTGGTTCGGTCAGATCTGCAGTTACGATGCTTTTGTACATTTCTGTTAAGATAATGAGTGCCAGAAGTAGAGGAACAATGACGATTTTTATCCAAAAGAGATTTTTCATCTTTTTTGGTAATGAGATGGAGTGTTGCAGAAGATAACCGTAGAATATCAACAGAATGGAAAAATTATTATCCTTTTTCAAGTACATTGCACTGTGGACAAGGAGAACGAGAGAAGTCATTAAAGCAATAATTGCCAACCAAGTGTCCCATCCAAATGGCCGAATGTATCCAACGAAAGAAAGACTTGGATCTTCTAGAACGACACACGAAAAGAAATTGTAGGAATATTCCCTGGTTATCATATATAAACCGTACCCTCGACTAAGATCAAAACGCCTTGCAGAGTAGTCATGCCAGAATGTCCCGCATAGCGTACCTATAGGACAGTTGTCTTTCTTTCCCACATTTACTGTAGCATTTTTAAAATCTCGTATAGCAATAGAAATAACTGCAAGTGCTATGTTCCTATGGCCTCTCTGAAAAAATGTTGAAAAATACTCATCCGTAAGAGGAGGTCCTTCGTATTTGTAATCAGCATCACGTATTTCTCGGGATGAGACTCGGAAATGCATTCTCTTAGTCACACTACTCTTTAGAATATGATGTTGCGCAATTGTCCTTCTTAGCATTTCGCCTGTCAGGTATTCATCTTCCTTTAGCGGAAACTGAATTAACGAATGCGAGTATTTTCCCTCTACAGGTTTGCTTTCAGGACAAATAAAGTACAATTCCGAGTCAAGAGTGAAGAGGAACCATGATTTTCTTAGAAGATCTTTACCAATTTTTGCATCCAATTGAGTGAAATAGACTGAATTGGATTTTGCCTGGTTGACAGTTTCCTTGTCCACTAATATGTACACTGACGAATATACCCCGAATGTGTAATGATGGACAGATCTCCAAAAAATCGTATTAATGTAATCAATTGTCTCACTGAAGACATGGGTTAACGTTATTTCTCGGACGTCTTTTGTGTTTAGATTAACAATAATGTATGCCAAACAACTCAATCGTGTTATCTGACTTGGTGCTGAAGCTGTGTAGATACTATCAGGAGAATTAAAGTCTGTTATTGCGTACGGATTTTCCACTTGGCGTAGTTCATTATTTATTGTCTCATCAGAGAACGAATTCGGCTTATTTGGATATTTCTTGTGAAATACAATTTGGGTATAACAGTTACTTTCTAAGGCCGAAAGATGTTTTAACCCAGCCTTACAGTCTGTAATCGTGAGAAATAACAAAATGACTGATAATTGGATTTTCATTGTCCTTGAGAGGGAGACGTTTCAAAGCAGTTACTCACATTTCTTTTACTCCAAAAGGAAATAAGCTCAATACTTGCAGAAGTACCAATAATTTACAATCATTGGGGAATTCAAATACTTTGAAAAATCAACTCGTCTGTCCACGAAAGTCACTAACTAAGCAGGTTTCAATTTTTTAACTTCTTTTGCAGTCTTTTTTAGTCTATTTTTAAGTCTATAAGATATACAGTTTTGGTTTTTGAAAGTAAGTCAGAATATTCTAAAGGCAAACGTCCATATGATTAGACTTATGTCAAACAGGAAATTAAAGAGCAGATATTATGTTTTACCTATGTATTTTATCTTTGTGTTTTACCAATGTATTTTACTAGAAATCAATTGCTTTTTTATTTCTGACGTGAGCCTATGGGTAAATTTATAAGACCATAAGAAATAGTGCACAGTTTAAAGAACAGTCGGTAGTGATTTCGAATAAAACTTTATATGACAAGGCATTGAAATTGTTTATGGTGCCAAAAACTGGAAACTCGACTCGGCTTTGGTTGCGAAATAATTAATAAGAGTTGGCTTAAGTAATGAGAATCCTTTACGACGTCAAAGTAGCGTGATAAGCAAAATAAATACATATCTGAGTAATAAGTAGGATTGCTGATTTACAATTCTAAGGTAGACTTTGTACAACCCACATAGACTCAATAACAGTAAAACTTTTCCATTGCATTATATTAATTGTCCGCAAGACTGTAAAGTCGGCACGCCGTAAATTCATTTTGGTGCAGAATGCCGTTTTGGAATAATTGTCGTAAACTACCTTAAAATGAGGAAAATGTTATACTAGACATACATATGTAATTTAAGGTACTTATTGCCATATTTAGGACATTTACGGCTGACGACATTACGCAGTATTTATGGCGGTTAACATAACGCTGTTTTAATGGCGGTTAACATTACGCTGTATTAATGGCGGTTAGTATTACGCTGTATTTATGGCGGTTAACATTACGCTGTATTTATGGCGGTTAACATTACGCTGTATTTATGGTGGTTAACATTACGCTGTATTTATGGTGGTTAACATTACGCTGTATTAATGGCGGTTAACATTACGCTCTATTAATGGCGGTTAACATTACGCTGCATTAATGGCGGTTAACATTACGCTGCATTAATGACGGTTATCATTACGCTGTATTAATGGCGGTTAACATTACGCTGTATTTATGGCGGTTAACATTACGCTGTATTTATGGTGGTTAACATTACGCTGTATTAATGGCGGTTAACATTACGCTCTATTAATGGCGGTTAACATTACGCTGCATTAATGGCGGTTAACATTACGCTGCATTAATGGCGGTTAACATTACGCAGTATTAATGGCGGTTAACATTATGCTGTATTAATGGCGTTAAACATTACGCTGTATTAATGGCGGTTAACATTACGCAGTATTAATGGCGGTTAACATTACGCTGTATTAATGGCGTTAAACATTACGCTGTATTAATGGCGGTTAACATTACGCTGTATTTATGGCGGGTTACATTACGCTGTATTTATGGCGGTTAACATTACGCTGTATTTATGGCGGTTAACATTACGCTGTATTTATGGCGGTTAACATTACGCTGTATTTATGGCGGTTAACATTACGCTGTATTAATGGCGGTTAACATTACGCTGTATTAATGGCGGTTAACATTAAGCTGTATTAATGGCGGTTTACATTACGCTGTATTAATGGCGGTTAACATTGCATTACGCTGTATTAATGGCGGTTAACATTACGCTGTATTAATGGCGGTTAACATTACGCTGTATTAATGGCGGTTAACATTACGAGTATTTATGAAGGTTAATTGTATGCGGCATTTACGGCATAAGTTGGCCAACGGAAAAAGAATTGTAATTATTAATTCATTTTAATAAAAAGCACGATGTTTTCAAGAAGGTTCTTCAGTGTATAAAATTCTCTAATGGTGCCAGGTCAATTCATGAATATATTCACGGTCTGGGTATTTCCACCTTGGGAACAAGAGGCAAACAAGTAGAGAACTATGCAGTTGCACGATATAAGGTAGCCTTAATGTTTTAAATCCCGTTTACATATACTAATGGCATCTACTACATAATTAATAGCTTTCGGTTGCTAGCGTTTGTATCAGTGTACTAATTCGTGCGCAAGAAATTCGTTTGATGCGTGCACCTGCACGAAATGCACAGTGCATAAAACGCACAAAAATGGACGAATATCAACCATTTTGTCATGGTATCCCTGGTATTTCCTATTTCGTGCATTTCATGCATACTGTGCACTGCACACTGTCCATTTCATGCGTGGACTATGCATTACATGCAGTGCATTTTATGCATGTATGCACGGCAGGCCAGTACACTGGTTTGTATTGATCCAATAGAATTTGAATAGCCGTAGTTTCTGTTATGAGAAGGAATTGACTTTACTGGGACGATATTTTCTAGAAGGTTCTTTTACTTAGAAATGTCTTCGTAGTTTTCAGTTCCAGTCATGAATATTTAATGATCCCTAGAGGTTCGTGCATCTCTGCCATAGACGGCTACTAGTCGGATAAGTACGCAGTTGGAGGTAATCAATAAAATCACATATATATCTCAAAGTTTGTATGTTAAATTCAGTTTTAACCAACACACTAGAAATGGTGACAACTTTATCTATTTGACACATTTGCTTAAAGTGAATTCTTTTCCTTTAAGGAATATTTTCTGGGTTTAATGTAAGGAAATGTTGACTCAAAAACTTAAAATAATTAAAATATCTTTAATTTTGAACAATAACGTTTTCCGTTCAGGTTAAAATATACCAAAAAAAATTTATATCATGTGTCCAAAGGAAATAGCTATATATACATTTTTATTTTAAATTCAAATGCGTCCTATTATAAATTATTATGCTTTATGGAAAAACCATTAATGACCAGAAAACTAAATCACAAGCTTATGTGCACAAATAAATAGCATTCGTATATACGGTAAATTATACAGCGTGATTCTAATATTCCGCAGCATAGGCATGTGGCGCTAAAGTTTGAGACATGCTTTTAATGCAGTGTATGAGCGGGTAAACACATACATTTGAATTAGAAGCATGTCGCAAATTTTAGCACCACGTTCCCTAAGCTGCGGAATTTTTAAACCTCGCTGTATAAACAGGACAGTTCCTCAAGTAGATATTTTTATTTATCTCGTAATTAATAATAAGTATTACCACCTACTGCCTTAAAAATAGTGAGTGAGAGTAATAAGCGATTTTAAACCGAAAACAACTTCGAAATGATTTAGTACCTTTAAGTGAGTTTTTACCTTTAAGCGATTTGTTACCCTTCAGTGATTTTTTATCTTCTAAGTGAGTTTTGTAAAAT
Source organism: Yoshiicerus persimilis (assembly GCA_020352615.2). Taxonomy (NCBI): domain Eukaryota; kingdom Metazoa; phylum Arthropoda; class Collembola; order Entomobryomorpha; family Tomoceridae; genus Yoshiicerus; species Yoshiicerus persimilis. The sequence goes on from CM036941.2 coordinate 2,416,405, forward strand.
TAAGAAAGAAAAAGGCCTAGCATTTTTCAAGACAATCAGGAAAAGGTGCTTTTTTATTCTCTGAATTGATGAACGCAGGATCATATTTAGGTCTCAAAAGACAAAATCATATCAATTGTGTTATCCAACATAATTTGCATGAATGTGACGGTCGTTTGTCTTTGAATTACAAAGCACGGACCGAATGTAATTCCAAACGGTTTACAAGCTCTTAATTTTCGAATGCAGTGCTTATTCTGGATGGCTTTTTTCCACTTTGGACGAAATAGTCCAGACTGGTCTGCCACTCCTCCTAAGCTGGCAAGAAAGGATTTCTCCATGATGAGGCACATAATAGAAAAAGATGGGAAATACAGGTACATTGAAAGCGGTATGTGGTTGACTAATTTTATAGCGCTAAAGGTAGTAACCATATGCAGTGCATTGCCGCTAATTAAGCCCATTGCTAGCACATTTGAAGCAATAGCATTCATGTATTTATTTAATAACTGCATTATTTGATAAATACGAATGGCTGGAAGAATACTTTGGTCTCGGTCTTCAATGTGTCTAATAGCAGGGCCAATTGATTTCAAACAAAAGGCGGCTTGAGTGCAATACACAAACACGATGCCCATAAATACATGTAATGTCCCCACGGCATGAAAAGCTGTCACAAAAGTTACGACGAAAAGAATGACTCGAATGAGAAAAAGACTGAATTTCCTCTGGGAAACTCTCTCTTAGAAATCTCTGTACTGGATTCCAATCATCTCCATAGGCAGATTGCCGAGAAACTGAAGCGCAGATAAGAAATGTCATTATGTGTATTAACAGCATCATTTTTGAAAATAATTTCGCTATTCGTTTGTGCTCTTTTTCTATTTTGCTCCCGAATTTACTAGCTGTAAAATTCAAAACAATTCAATTCGCTTTCAAATTAAAATTCATGAAATTAATAAGACTTAAATTTAATCTGTCGTCTTAAAAATATAAATTATGGTCGTAAGAAATTAAATTTTCGTCTTAGGAATTTAAATTCTCGTCTTAAGAATTTAAATTCGCGTCTTAGGAATTTAAATTCTCGTCTTAAGAATTTAAATTCTCGTCTTAGGAATTTAAATTCTCGTCTTAAGAATTTAAATTCTCGTCTTAAGAATTTAAATTCTCGTCTAAGGAATTTAAATTCTCGTCTAAGGAATTTAAATTCTCGTCTAAGGAATTTAAATTCTCGTCTAAGGAATTTAAATTCTCGTCTAAGGAATTTAAATTCTCGTCTAAGGAATTTAAATTCTCGTCTTAAGAATTTAAATTCTCGTCTTAGGAATTTAAATTCTCGTCTTAAGAATTTAAATTCTCGTCTTAGGAATTTAAATTCTCGTCTTAAGAATTTAAATTCTCGTCTTAAGAATTTAAATTCTCGTCTTAGGAATTTAAATCCTCGTCTTAAGAATTTAAATTCTCGTCTTAGGAATTTAAATTCTCGTCTTAAGAATTTAAATTCTCGTCTTAGGAATTTAAATCCTCGTCTTAAGAATTTAAATTCTCGTCTTAGGAATTTAAATTCTCGTCTTAAGAATTTAAATTCTCGTCTTAGGAATTTAAATTCTCGTCTTAAGAATTTAAATTCTCGTCTTAGGAATTTAAATTCTCGTCTTAAGAATTTAAATTCTCGTCTTAGGAATTTAAATTCTCGTCTTAAGAATTTAAATTCTCGTCTTAGGAATTTAAATTCTCGTCTTAAGAATTTAAATTCTCGTCTTAGGAATTTAAATTCTCGTCTTAAGAATTTAAATTCTCGTCTTAGGAATTTAAATTCTCGTCTTAAGAATTTAAATTCTCGTCTTAGGAATTTAAATTCTCGTCTTAAGAATTTAAATTCTCGTCTTAGGAATTTAAATTCTCGTCTTAAGAATTTAAATTCTCGTCTTAGGAATTTAAATTCTCGTCTTAAGAATTTAAATTCTCGTCTTAGGAATTTAAATTCTCGTCTTAAGAATTTAAATTCTCGTCTTAGGAATTTAAATTCTCGTCTTAAGAATTTAAATTCTCGTCTTAGGAATTTAAATTCTCGTCTAAGGAATTTAAATTCTCGTCTAAGGAATTTAAATTCTCGTCTAAGGAATTTAAATTCTCGTCTTAAGAATTTAAATTCTCGTCTTAGGAATTTAAATTCTCGTCTTAAGAATTTAAATTCTCGTCTTAGGAATTTAAATTTTCGTCTAAGGAATTTAAATTCTCGTCTAAGGAATTTAAATTCTCGTCTAAGGAATTTAAATTCTCGTCTAAGGAATTTAAATTCTCGTCTTAAGAATTTAAATTCTCGTCTTAGGAATTTAAATTCTCGTCTTAGGAATTTAAATTCTCGTCTTAGGAATTTAAATTCTCGTCTTAGGAATTTAAATTCTCGTCTTAGGAATTTAAATTCTCGTCTTAGGAATTTAAATTCTCGTCGTAAGAATTTAAATTCTCGTCTTAAGAATTTAAATTCTCGTCTTAAGAATTTAAATTCTCGTCTTAAGAATTTAAATTCTCGTCTTAAGAATTTAAATTCTCGTCTTAAGAATTTAAATTCTCGTCTTAAGAATTTAAATTCTCGTCTTAAGAATTTAAATTTTTGTCTTAAAAATTTAAATTTTCGTCTGTTTTTGTTGAATATTTCGTCATATGAATAATAATCAAATAACATTTAAATCGTCTTATAATGAGTTTGCCATATTATTGTCTTACCTGAAAACTGGATCATTAATTGGATGAATACTTTTACAAAAACTACTATGTCATTTCCTCGGACGACTAACTGGATATCGCATAATACTACTAGGCTGGTGACAATATAGAACTGCAAATAAATAACTATTTTGTACGCTTGAAAAGTGGGACCTGGGTAATGAGTTTCGATCACCAAACGAATCGAAGAGTAGACTAAGGCCAGAAAGATCCACCAAGCACAGATTAGCCAACATAGATATTTCCTATTGGAATTCACGATTTTAATGCAAAGCTTCTTTTCATCCCAAGAAAATGGTGTTGCATTAAGATAACCGAATAGCTTGAAAAATTCAGCTGCCATTTTAAAATAATATTCGAGAGGACTCTGAAAAGAAACTCCCTTGCTATGTCTTTTCTTTAAACGCAACATTTTTCTAGTTTTTCTGTCAAATAAATGCAGAAGTTGTTCAAGATTTGCAAGCTTTCTTAGGAAGTTCCTCTTAGGGTAGTCGGAGGCCCAACGAATGTTTGGGGCAAAATTTCTTTTTTATATACACCTGAAAAACCAGTAAGTGTGCAAACCGGGTAGGACACAATATTTCCGTTTCCGGATTTCCAATGTTTCCATGAATTCAAGTAATGGACTGAATAGCTTGAAATGAATAAGGATTCCCTTCTTGAAAAGTCATTAAATTTATCATGTATACACGTGGACGAAATTAATGTTAGGTAAAGTCAAATGTTAGACCGCCCCTTCATTTCGTCCACCGCGACCTTGTTTTGGTTATAGTATGGAAAAAAAATATTTAGTTACCTTACCTAGTTGAACACTCATCGGTACTGGCCGTAGCCTTAGAAAATACGTACTAAAGTAGAGCATTAAAGTACTTCCTTTTACTTTTCAAATCAAAAGCGTTTCCTGTATGATAAATAAGATATATAATATTACCTATTGGTTTCTGCTGTATGATTCTTCAATATGGTTCATTTAATCGAAATCATTAGACTGTACTCGAATTAATCAGAATGATTCTTTTCAGGAAATTAAGGCAAGTCTTTAAGTTTGGCATGAATACACGTGGACGAAATTAATTTTAGGTAAAACCAATGTCAGCAAGTAGAATATTTCGTCCACAGCGACCTTGTTTTGTTTATAATAGAAAAGAGCTCCGTAAAGGTTTCACTTTTATTGAGTTTCACTTTTCAAATCAAAAGCATTTCCTTTCTGTGCGGTAAATAAATGAGATACTTAACATGGCGTATTCTTGTTTTATGGTCATGCAATACGGTTTATTTAATCGAAATGCAATTTACATCAGGTTTATAGTAAAATATTGTACATGTAAAATATAACTGACTTGTTTGTCCACGTGCTTAATGTTGCTCATGGGTTGTCCCAAGTTTATGTAGAACCAGCCATAAAATGACACATTTACAATGAGAATCAGATCCTAATGTAGGCAACCACTTGAATAAAACTTTGTATCGCTTTTAAAATTGAATGCGTTAAGTGTAGGAACTATGGCGCAGAATTTTCATGTATTTAGGCAACATTTAGGCAATTCTTACATGATGTTCAAGGTTTTTAACCAACTAAACGTTTTACTACAAAATTACAATGGTAATCTTTACTTCGGTTGTTCGGTTACTTTACTTTATGATGCAAATAGGTGCATTACTTCTGTTCTAAACATGCTAGCGCCATGACATCAATTGCAATCCAGACTTATTCATAAAATTGTCTATTATTTGTCTTGGGGAAAAAACTCAAAATTGGGTTTTGTCAAAATGGCTCATGTGTACATATTACCCTTTGCAACACTAGAAGCGTCATTTAAGTCTTTTGTGGTGATTTGTAGGACCGGTTTTGTCAAAATCTGATTTTGGATGTTTGAAACTTAATTGCATTTGGATTCATGGCGCTAGCATGTTAACAACTTGCATCGTAAAGCACAAAAAGTTAACCTTTGCAAGACTCCAAAGGCCAAACTATGCGGAAAAAATTTCAAAGGACAAAAACTGATCGCCATTTTAAGGCTGCAGCATATAAAAATTAAAATTTTTCTCTCGTGTGTCAAATGTTTGGAAAAAAGTTCAGGGTTCTTTAAATATCATAGCTTGGGAATACCTGAAAAGAGCGAAAACCGTTGGTATAACTACCTTGTTCTTCACAAGTACGGTAGTACATTTGAAATTTTGAAAAACATAACTTCCTATAAACATTAAAGACCAAAAAGTGATCTTACAGCCGTTTGCCGAAAGACTGAAATTTTAGTGATGTTCGACATTGTGTACCCTAGAAACTATAAATTAAATGATAATTGATAGAGCGCAGCGCAGCAGCCACTGCTGTGGAATTGCTGATTCTGTTTGTTAACTATGTTCGAGCAGATCAGCAGATCTGCCAAGTTCGACATGTCAATAAATAAGAATTGAAATTGATGAACGAACTGTTTTTCCTTTGCTCATTGTGTTCACTCGCTTTGACAAATATCACAAACTTAGATTCACATTAATTGTCATTTTTTCCCAAATCTTCTTTCCCAAATCATTCAGTTTTTTATTAAGATCGTCACATTTTAATTTAGTAATATACGTGGGTATTTAAAAAGATGATCGGAGTTAACACAAAGAGATTGTCTCAGTTACACGGATTGAAGAGAGTAAAATCTTCTTTGTAAACAAAGAACATAAATTGTAGGCCCCGGTTACTAGAAGCATTTTCTCCGTTTAGAGATTCTGTAATTTTAATTAAAAACCCTTGGTTAGAAACATCTTGGCAGCTTGAAATACAAAATTGGAAATCGATAAGAGTGTGCTGCGATTATAGTGTGCTGCGAAATTCATATACATTTTTCTGAAATAATTAGACATGAAGATGCCAGCTACTATATGCTTTTAATTCAGAATTAAGTGATCACGATTACAAACAATTGTAGGATAGCCAATTATATTTCTTTGAAAAAAAGCTAATACTTTTCATTGAGTTTTTTTACACTTTAGATGCACAAAAGGAAAAAAACATCATACAATATGCAACAATACATAGCTAGATTAGGGAATAAAAAGTAAGAAAACTACACTACATTACTTAACTATTGCATTTATTCTAAAATGTACTGCTTAAAACCAAAACATAATCATCTAAAGAATTTCCATTTCATTTATATAAGTTTTTTTGGACTTCATGAATTCTTTCATGTTTTTTAAGGTTACTACTGTTCACAAATGATTTGCAACATATTCCACATTTATAGGGCCTTTTCCCGGTATGAATTCTTTCGTGTATTTTAAGGTTACTATTGCTCAAAAATGATTTGTAACATATTCCACATTTATAGGGCCTTTCCCCAGTATGAATTCTTTCATGGCTGTTAAGGTTACTACTGCTCCCAAATGATTTGCGACATATTCCACATTTATAGGGCCTTTCCCCGGTATGAATTCTTTGATGAATATAAAGTGCACCTATGGATCTAAAGTGCTTACTACAGAAACTGCAACTGTACGGGCTTTCTCCTGTGTGAATTCTTTTATGATGTTTAAGGCTACTAAGGCTACCTAATAATTTACCACACAGGGTACAACTGTAAGGCTTTTCCCCACTATGAATTCTTTTATGTTTATTAAGGTCACCTCTTCTTGCAAATGATTTGAAACATATTTCGCACTTAAATGGTTTTTCCCCGGTATGAATTCTTTCATGGGCTTTAAGGTCACCGCTGCTCACAAATGACTTGCAACATATTTCACATTTATAAGGCTTTTCCCCGGTATGAATTCTTTGATGAACATTAAGTTCACCTTTGGATTTAAAATCCTTACTACAGAAACTACAACTGTATGGTTTTTCCCCAGTATGAATTCTTTCATGGACTTTAAGTTGAGAACTGGTCGCAAATGATTTCTCGCACGTGTTACAACTGAATGGTTTCTCTCCGCTATGAATTCTTTCATGTACTTTAAGGTCGCTATTCAATGTGAAAAATTTATTACACACAGAGCATCCATAAAGCTTTCCCCCAGTATGAATTTTTTCATGTTGTTTGCGGTTGCCATTGCTCACAAAAGATTTGCCACACGTGCTACAATTGTAAAGTTTTCCCTCTCTATGAATTCTTTCATGAATTTTAAGATAACTACTTTCGCTACATGATTTACCACAAAAACTACATTCATAAGGTCGTTCTCCAGTGTGAATTCTTATATGCGTCTCTAGGACTTCTAATCGGATAAAGGTTTTACTACAGAAATTGCAATGGTGAAATCCTTCCCTCGTGTGAATTCTTACATGCCTTTTCAGCATGTCAAAACGACTAAAAGATTTATTACAAAAACTACAACGGTAATGTTTTTCCCCACTATGAATTTTTTCATGACGTGCAAGGCTGCTACTAGTTTTAAACTTCTTACTGCAAATGCTGCACTTATACGGGGTTTCCCCAGTATGCATCCGTAAATGGTATTTCAGGTATCGATTCTCTGAAAACTGCTTACCACAGAAAATACAACTAAACGGTTTTATTCCTGTATGACTTCTTTCATGACGTTCAAGATGATACTTGTTCCCATACTGTTTCCTACACAAATTACAAGTATGAAGTTTTTCCACCGTATTTTCACGATTTCTTAATCCAGTTTCATTGTTTGGTGCTGGTTCATTGTGAGATAAAGCTCGCCGGGAACAGATTTTATTGGCTGTCGAAACGATTTTTAGATATTTAGTACAATCATTTCTACATTTATTTGCCATTTTGGAATTTATAAATTTTGGGTTACCATTTCCAGCATTTCTTCCTTCTTGCAAATCTACATGGTTTGATTCTGTAGATGTGCTCCTTTTACTGCTTTCTTCAAGAATCACCACTGTGATTCTGGTAAGCAATACTTTCGGTTGTAAACGGGAGTCACAGTCACGCATTTTCTAAATAAATATAATCGTCGATGATGTACAATTTCCCAATTAATTTAATGCCAATTAATGCAACACTGTATATACGCTGTTAAGTTTACAAGTGCATTGAACGCACTTTCGCAATGCTTGACACATTTTGGCGCAGTTACTAGTTGCAGAGAAATAACTTTGAACTTGTTCAAGTGATTTGTAATAATAATAATAAAGAGACTGCTAAAGTCGTTTAAAACATTTGGGATAAAATGATGAGCATAATTAATAATTTTTCACAGAGATATATTAGGCATTTAAAGTAGAAAGAAATGCAATTTTAAACTACTGGGTAAAATCGATTTTTCAGGGTTTTCCACGGGAAACCTCAACTATTTCACTTCAAAACAATGTTCAAAAAATCTTGCATTACAAACGAAACTCATTGTATTTTTTTGAACAGAGTTTGCCTTATTTAATTCATTTAAACACATAATGAAGCCTTGAGTCCTTTGCTACTGCCTTAATTTTTATTTAAATGATTAATGTGTTAGATGCTTTTGGTTTGCTTTTCTGGTTCCCTGGCCTTAAGAAATACAAGTGCCAATTTTCTTTTAGGTAAACACAAGAAGCAATTCATACATTTAATTTGAAGCATTATGGCATTAATTATTTTTATAAATATTAAAAGTCAATATAATAGGAAAAAATGAACAACGTACCGTAATGAAGCAGAGATTCACATTTCTGTGGACCATTCTAAGATCCTACCAATAACCGTTTTAATTAATATGACGCCAAAAATGAAAAAAAAAATTCAATTTGAAAGAATTCAAATAAAACTTGTATTCAATATTACTTTCTCTTACGATCTAATTAAGATGGATTAACACTGCGGCAGAATTTGGCTTAAACTTTAATATTTAAGTTAACATACAGTGAAAAATACGCACAATGCTTTTCTCCGTGTCTTGAAATTATTGTGATCACAAATTATATTGCACACATGTTAGGTTGTTAATAATAATATTGCAATCGTCAAGTGTGGATTGCTTACACACATTATGTGTTGGTGTATGTTTTTATGGAATGGATTTCGTTCCCACCTGAATGAGAAACCATGATTTACGCGGCTTCCAAATTGCGGTTGTTGAAATGTACCTTGGATAATAACACTAATATTTGGGGCATTGTGAACCAAGATTCAGTGAATGAATGACACGCAAAGTTAAAGCTTTATAATTTACCTAAAGTTTCATCAGCCTCAAAAAGCACCTCCAAAGAAAAAAAGAATATATATACAATAGTATACTTACAGTTTGCTTGCTTCTTATTTTTGAACAATAACTACTTTATTTTATAATTCGGAGGACATTTATAGCTTTAGTAAAATGTTTTTTTAGAAATATCTTAGTGTTAATATTGTATATACATATATTAAATATTTGCCCCGAAGCATTTCTCCATCTTTTCTGGATCACTCTTAAAGACGCTGTAATTATAATGTTCTTTAAAGAAGCTAAATAATTAAAATATGATAGGATATGGGAGCCAATAGAAAATTCTGGTCAATTAAAATAATACACACAAGTTAGGTTGTTAATAATACTTTAATAGTCACTTGGATAATGACTTGGACAATAATAAGGGATTGGAAATTCCCACTTTCAAGGGACCTTTGCATTACGCAATCTCGCGGGAAAAGAGTCCCTTTTTCCTTAAGGGGTAAGTTAGGATTGCATTATTACTCTGTTCTCTTTTTCTCTTTATTGTTTGTAACTCTGCTTCACTTATATTAAACTGATGTTTTTATCGTTAATGTTACTATGCACTGTGATTAAGTAATAAAAATTGTGCCTTGATATACTTTGAGTCTTCCTTACCTTACAAGGACACATTCTTGAACAATAGCTACTTATTTTACAATTCGAAAGACATTTATAGTTGGTTTTAGTGAGGAACTCTAAATAATTAATGTTTTTTTTTTAAATTTCTTTGAGTTAATATTACATACATGTATTAAATATTAAATATATATTAATAATTAGGAACATTTATGGCATGATCATTACAAAATATTCTAAATCTCTCATTGCATTAATACACCCGATATCAGCTTTGAAATTATCGTTGTATAACGGCAATTTCAATCGCAGTAAAAGCTCAAAAATGCTAAGCCCCGTGCTTTTCTCCTAACATTTGGCCTACGAAATAAAATTTTGAATTTTTGTGTTGTAGGCGTAAAATGGCGACCAATTTTTGACCAAATCTTTCCTAGGGCGCATAGTTTGACGTGTGGAGGACTGCAAAGGTCATTTTTGTGTGCTTTATGATGTAAATAGGTGCATAACTTCTGTTCTAAACATGCTAGCGCCATGACATAAATTACAATCCAGACTTCTTCATAAAACTGTCTATTATTTGTTTTGGGGAAAAAACTCAAAATCGGATTTCGTCAAAATGGCTCATATGTGTACATATTACCCTTTGCAACACTAGAAGCGTCATATAAGTCTTTTGTGGTGATTTGTATGACTGTTTGCAAGACTCCACGTTCGACATTATGCACCCCAGAAATTATAAATTAATTGATAATTTATATAGGTAGAGGGTAGTGCAGCAGCCACCTGTGTGGAATTGCTGATTTTGTTTGTCAACTATATTTGTTCTAGCAGATGTGCTACGTTTGACATGTCAATAAATACAAATTGAAATTGATTAACGAAAAGGTTTTTTTTGCTCACTGTGTTCATTCGCTTTGACAAATATCACAAACACAGATTAGCATTAATTGTCTTTCTTTCCCAAATCTTCTTTCCCAATTCATTCAGTTTTTTACTAAGATCGTCACATTTTAATTTAGTAATATACGCGGGTATTTAAAAAGATGATCAAAGTTAACACAAAGAGATTTTTTCAGTTACAGGGATTGAAGAGAGTAAAATCTTCTTTGTAAACAAAGAACATAAATTGTAGGCCCCGGTTACTAAAAGCATATTCTCCGCTTAGAGATTCTGTGATTTTATTTAAAAACCCTTGGTTATAGTGTGATTATAGTGTGCCGCGAAATTGATATACATTTTTCTGAAATAATTAGACATGAAGATGCCAGTTACCATATGCTTTTAATTCAGAATTAAGTGATTACGAATACAAACAATTGTAGGATAGCCAATTATATTTGTGCTGAAAAAAGGCTAATATTTTCACTGAGTTTTTTTACACTTTAGACGCACTAAAGGAAAATAAAAACACCATACAATATGCAACATACATACATAGCTAGACTAATAAATAAAAAGTAACAAAACTACACTACATTACTTAACTATTGCATTTATTCTAAAATGTACTGCTTAAAACCAAAACATAATCATCTAAAGAATTTTCATTTCATCTATACAAGTTTTTTTGGACTTCATGAATTCTTTCATGTTGTTTAAGGTTACCATTGCTCACAATTGATTTGCAACATATTCCACATTTATAGGGCCTTTCCCCGGTATGAATTCTTTCGTGCATTTTAAGATTACCACTGCTCACAAATGATTTAAAACATATTCCACATTTATAGGGCCTTTCCCCGGTATGAATTCTTTCGTGCATTTTAAGATTACCACTGCTCACAAATGATTAAAACATATTCCACATTATAGGGCCTTTCCCCGGTATGAATTCTTTCGTGCATTTTAAGATTACCACTGCTCACAAATGATTTAAAACATATTCCACATTTATAGGGCCTTTCCCCGGTATGAATTCTTTCGTGCATTTTAAGATTACCACTGCTCACAAATGATTTAAAACATATTCCAATTTAGGGCTTCCCGGATATTTCGGCATTTAGATACCACTGCCAATGATTAAACATATTCCCATTATAGGCCTTTCCCGGTATGAATTCTTTCGTGCATTTTAAGATTACCACTGCTCACAAATGATTTAAAACATATTCCACATTTATAGGGCCTTTCCCCGGTATGAATTCTTTCGTGCATTTTAAGATTACCACTGCTCACAAATGATTTAAAACATATTCCACATTTATAGGGCCTTTCCCCGGTATGAATTCTTTCGTGTATTTTAAGGTTACTACTGCTCACAAATGATTTAAAACATATTTCACATTTATAAGGCTTTCCCCAGTATGAATTCCTTCATGTTTTTTAAGGTTACCACTGCCTAGGTAGGAAAGGCCTCTACCGCCGACCGACTCGGTTTTTAAGTCTCTATCGCCGACCGACCGACGGTTTTGGCTGTGTTCCGTCACAGTCGGTCGGCGCTAGAGTCTTTGCCAACTAAAACTCAATACAAATATTGAGTAACGGTTCTCAGAGTTTTATGAGGAAGAAATACAGGAGCCTAAAGTTAGCCTTTACTTTTGCCGCCGAAAGCTTTGTACAAAAAGTGCTGCTGACATTTAGTCAAAGCATTTAGCGCTAAGTTCTTATTCCAGATGTTTTCTATCTATAGAAGAATTTTTGCAAAATAAAAACAAAAAGGCTTTCGAAGTCAAGACAATTTTGATGTCTCTTGTCTAATTGAAGTGGCCCAGTCACACGAAATATGAGGTCTAGCATATTGTTTTTTTAAATCATACTTTGCAATAAAAGTTTGTAATCTTTTTAAAATGTTACATATCCAGATTATCAAAACTTTATTATCTATTCAATAATATTATATTATATTTCAATTGTTGTCATTTTCTAAATTTTCAGCAGCTGGACAACAAGAAAGAGTGCCATAATTGTAGACGAAGATTGGAATACATGTTCTGAAATAGGAGATTTTACGAAAGAGAACTTTGTAGCGCAAGTTGCATTCTGCATTATTCTTTTTAATCCTCTTTGCAGTAAAAAGTTTTTAATTTGCTGAGTGTTAACATTAAAAATTCTATTCATCAGTCATTTTCTGTGTTTTCAGCTGCAGGATACCGAGAAAGAATGTCTTGTAGACGAAGATTACAGACGACATTCTGAAATTGGAGATGACGTTCAACTTTATTTTTTATAAGTACCCAATTCTACGTATGACAGAAATAAAAGAAATGTAAATAGAAAGGTAGTCGAATATATAAATGTGGTAGGAATGTATCCCCGAAGTAATCATTTTGAAAATATTTTTTTCTTTGCAGCTGTAACGTACTTTCAATAATAATAAATGTTCTCATTTACCCTGGTATTCAGAAGCCACTGAAAGAAAGGCAAGACCACCAAGAAGTGTATAATAAGAATCGCAGAAGTATGTAATTCTTCGAGGCTTCTTTATAATATTGGTAATATTAAATATTTTGAAATGCAAATAAAATAGCAGTAACATGTGACCACGATATTATATTGTAACTTGCAAAAAATTGATCATTGTTCACGGGGGGATCCACTTAAAAGATACACAAAAATTACTAATTTGTGCTAAGTGCGCAAAAGGGTGGTTTTCTAATGAAAAATCCATCTTTTTTAGAATTAACCAACGGGTTCTTAGCCCCCATTAAATACGCCCTTGTATTATACCATTATCATATTTATGCTAACGGTGTATTTGTACATTTACTAAATATTTGTGTTAAAAAATAAAACGAAGCTATTGATTTTTAGGTAAACATGAATTACAACAGAACTCTTGCAATAATCCTGCGGTTATCAAACGATCCTTGGGTTAACACTCTATCAGCAACCGAAGTTAGTTTTCTGAAATTGTCATTATTTATATTTGGTCAGGGATTTGTTTAGAAAAAAAGAATACTACTAATTGGTGTTCATTTTTTTAACGCGCATCTAGGTCCAGATGGCATTATTAAAGATTTTATACTAATGTGAATGTGGATATTCCAGGAATTGTACGATTCAGGAAAGTACAGACATGTATTACGTTTGTGAATCAGGGTTTTTGGGGGGATTTAATGTTGAGGAGAATAGTCGATGGAGAATAATCAATACTTTAAAGGAACAGCTCTGAGAGAATTGGGTGAATCGACAATTTAAAAGATGCTTTTGAGAAACAGAAAATGCTTTTGGAGACGAAGACGATGAATTTTTGAATACACCTCGATCATTGGGAGTAAATATGTACGAAGAGACTATGCAAACATTTGAATATGCTTCAGAAAAGAGGGAACTACTCTTTGGAAAGAGATATTTGGCACACTGGCTCTGAAGAATGACATGGCACTTGTACTGGATGCACAAGATAAGTCGCAGAAAGCAATGAAGCAGTGAAAATACCAATTTTGGGGAAGGATCATCGTTTTCCGTTTTTAGATAAAAATACTCTACGGCACTACGGCTAGTAAACTTTAACAAAAAGCTACCGTAAGACTGTCAGGGATTTCAAAATGTTCTGAGAATACAAGAAAAAATGCTGGAATTAAATAACCCTGACACTGATAGCCAAATAGGACATTTCTGTAGTAAATTGTCAATTGTGTAAATACGAAGAAAGTCGTATTTATATATTGTGCCAGTTTTCCGTGGTGGGTTAACACTTAGTATAAGGCGCATTTTTACTAACCTAACATAATCAAAGATAACTATATATAGTAGATATAATTTTATTAGGTTAGGTTAATAAATGCGCGTTACGCTGTGAGTAGTCATCAAGTATTATTAGCATGCATGGTGTAAGGTGCCTTTTCACGAACTTAACCCAATCAAAATGGACAAAAATAGCAAGTCATATTCGCAGAAATACATTACGATGTTCAGAACCACAAAGAATGATCAACCCGCCCAGCTCGTCCCGAATTTTATTCTACTAAGAGAAATGTAATCACACGACGCGAGAAATTTTATTCTGTAAAGGGAGATGCAACTATGACTGAAGAAATTTTCGTGGAAAGTCTACCTGAGCGTAAATACAAGTTGGAAATTTTATGATTATATGGAGTGGGCATTATTATTTCAAAGATATCATTTTCAACTTTTAAATGAAAAAATTCTGCAAACAGTTGCACATCTATTATTCTAGAATGGACCCCTAGAAAGCTGCGGTTCTGCATCGTTGCCTTCGGCTTAAAACGAAGAGTACGTCAATTTGGGATTTCTTAAATTAAAATATTATTTGGAAGCCAGGGTCCCAGAAATAGAACCGTGCTTTTTATTTTATTTTATTTTTTAAATAAGTTACGTCATTTAATTTCAACATATGGTAACGAAGGAAAGCCGATGTTTCACAGACTCCTTACTCAACATAAGGTTCTCTAATTAATTAGCTAATTAATTGAGAATTATATAGATACTAATTACTAATTAATTATACGCAGCGCAAAGTGGTAATTAACTAATTACTAATAAATTGGTTGCAGCGCAAAGGTGTGATTAACAGATTACTAATTAATTAGTTGCAGCGCAAAGAAGTAAATAACATATCACTAATTAATTAGCTGCATTTTGCGCTTTCGGATCGCAAAGGTTTTCAAAGCACGATTTACCATCTAATCCACTTAAATCTCCATTTTCCTTCCCTCCTTGCTGCACTAATTCACAATTTAATACAGATTTTGAACCAATGCTTGCTAATTAATTAGCTGATCTAATTGAATAACTAATTAATTGGCACCAGATGCCAATTACTAATTAATTAGTATCGCGGCAGAGAACTAATTAACTAATACTAATTAATTAGAAGAATGTTTTAAACTAATTAATTATTAATTAGTTGTCAGGAAAAATTACTCTAATTACTTATTACTAATTAATTAGGGCACCTATTCATTACAACTCCCTGACGAAAATTATATCGTATTGGGGTTTTAACTCACTTGGTACTTAGTACCCTTTCTTGGGGGCACCTTTCCATTGCCTATTTCTTTAAGTTGGCTTATTTTGTACAACGTAGTAATATTGAGAAATTGATATCAGTATTTCAGTATCAGTATCAGTAACCAAAGATTTGGTTCTCATGGTAGATTGGCTCTCAAAACGCAGAATAAGAGCCAAAATGAAAAAAAGCGGAAATTCAGTTTTTTATTTTCACTACAAGCCTACCTCTAAACGGGTTTTAATCCGTTGCTACAACGACATATCTTGAAACGAATTATATTAAACTGTCCTCTGAACCCTTGCAACGTAATAGAAAATATTTTAGTAATTACATCAGACCGTTCAGGAGTTGTACAATAAACAGAAAGACAGACAGGCAATTGTGTACTGGTGCTGAAAACCCACGTCAGTTGGGTGCTGAAATTTGACTTTAATAATGCTTGCGATGAAAGTTTACCTCAATTGGGTGCCGGTGCTAAAAGTTTATCCCAATTGGGTGCTGGTGCTGAAAGTTTACCTTAATTAGGTGCCGGTGCTGAAAGTTTACCTCAATTAGGTACTGGTGCTGAAAGTTTACCTCAATTAGGTGCTGGTGCTGAAAGTTTACCTCATTAATGCTGGTGCTGAAAGTCCACCTCAATTTTGCAGCATACACAATGCATTTAGTAATATATGGATAAAACTGAAGGCTTTATAGTGTTAAATTTTTTAGTGGATGTCATTGATAGATTGCTCCCATTTTCGCAGAGGAGCTTCCCAACAGCACACACAAAACGTTTTAACGAATTACACCAACCGTTCATGAGTTACCGAACCAACAGACGGACATACAGATTGTTCAGGGCATTCTTATACAATAGCTTCTGCTACTTAATAACAAGATTAACAAGTCATGGTACACTAAGCTGATATAAAAAGCAAACGTTCCAAATTGAAAGAATTAAACGCGCCGAAATACAATTACTTGCCCATAGGGTTAATTAGTACTGCTTTTCAATAATAAACTTCTCGTAAATACCGCAATATAGTTTCTTTGCATTAGGGTTTCATTGTTTCATGCATTTTTTGACCATGCAATGTGTGCTATAATTGCTTCAAGTGAAAAACGATTTCATAATGGTTGTGGATTGTGGAGCATACAATACCGATGGAACACACGTGCTTCTTTTAGAACTTAAATATATATATCCCAAAGAGCACACTCTTTGGGAGGTTCTTCTAGTAAGATGCGACAATGAACAGACTCAGTGAAGGAGATTGGTTTAGTCGTTAATAGAAAGTACAGATGCAAGTTAATTAAAAAATAAAATAAAATTGCTTCATTCCGGTTCGAATGTATTTGCTTGTTATTGTAAACTGGCACTGCCATAAGTGATAGCATACAGAATGTAAGTCCACAAATAAGGATAACAACTACCCTTCCTGACAATTGTCAAACATTGTATGCTGAACAGAAATGCTAAGCTTACTGAAGTTCTATGTAGCCAGATTACACCAGATTTCCAAAGCAGTTTAAAACCCATTTCCAGGTAAAACTAATGCATCTCGCAAGAACAAACATTTAAGTAGACAGATTGTTTGACTAATAAAACTTTATTTTATTCTGAACAAAATGTAAACTAAACTGTTAACTTTATTTTTATTACAATTTACGTGCCATAGCTATCAATATTTTGCAAGCTAAACTTGAAATCGAAGTTATTTACTTCAGGTACAAGGTTTTCTAATGGGAATTGGTAAACTGTCAGTAGCTACAAAATGGTGAAATAGAATGTCTGCATTATTTCACGACTTGGGATTCGTCGACCGTTAAAGTACGAGGTTAGCATTTTATACGTATCTCCTGTCAATACGAACTTACCTATGCACATACTAACAAGTTATATAGTTTTAAATGCCATAAGTGCTTTAGAGGAAAGGGTTTAAATTGTGTGTGCCTGTCTCTAAAGAAGGTTCCCAAAACAGTGGCAGATATGTGTATTAACAATCAAATTTAATTATCATCAATTTCTTACCCCGGACTGGTACGGGCTCTTTTGTCTTCGGAATATGGTCAATTCAATGACGAGGAATCCGAAAATGTCCACTTGGTTGCAGAGAAACAAAAAGGACATCGTCAAATTGTCTATTTAAATATGGACATAGGGATTTGCATGCTTAAGGTCGTGGATAAAACTAGATAAAACTGTTTTTTTTTACTTTATTTTTTGACAGTTTCGTTAAGTATAGCTGATACATTGTGCTATGTACAGAAAAATGGATTTTACACTCTGATATGGCGAGTAATTAAATGTGTTTTCCCAAGTAGTATATTTTTTTGGCTCCAGACATTTGCTTCACAAATCCACATTTGTCAGGATTTTGGAATTTTGTTTTGCTGAAATAAACATTTATAGTAATAATTTATATAATAATAGCATATCATTTCCACCCTGTGCATTTTGTTGTGCAAGATACATATGCATGTCATACCTGACAAACAAAAGTCTGCAAGAATTAAAATTCTTTAGTGGAAAACACAATCATGTAGTTTGTTGCAATTGCACACAAATATCACCAATGTCATCATAAATATTCACGTATCATTATTCATACATTTCATTTTTTCTATATAAATACAGGGTAACGTTGTACGAATTATCAGTTACAGATCAGACTTCCACAACTTCAACATTTACACGTACACAGATTTCTTGTCAGAGCCACGTGAGACGAACCAACCGATAATTAACTCTGTAAGTATATACAGCAAAATAAATTTCCTTAGTGCCTAAAATGTAATTGAAAGTTAATTCCTTGATTAATATCAATACGTCATATAATACACTGCCTATGTAATTAATTTAATATGTTGTAATAGATATATTCGGGCAATGAAGACCCTCCTGGTTGTCTTGACTTTAATTATGGCGCTACTAACAGTTTGTTCTGCAGTGTGCTGCAAAAGGCAAACCTATATCAGCTGCTGTGGTGTGGGCAGTTGTAACGTTTTCTGTTGCAACTGTGACGGAGGCTGCAGAAAATATTGCGTGGCTTCGTCTATTTTTGAAAGGAAAGCTGGAGATGATTAAAGTTATCACTACTGCAATTTTGAAAACTGCTACTATGCAAACTTGAATTGATCCACAAAAATTAACAATTATATCGATAGTGAATGCATTAGATACACAACATAAAATATTTTTCCTTATTGCATTGCAAACTGTTCCTATTTTTATTAGCAAAAATATTTAGTTAACTAATATCTAACTAAGAACTAAAAGTAATCTATATCTATTCTGTGATTCCTTTGTTAACGGTAATACTTTTGCATTTCATTCGCCTTATAAATAAACAAAAGCCTCTTAATGCTGTTCATGTTTTATATTTGCGAAAGTCGTCAAAGTCGCATTTTAAACATAATTTCGTTTACCAACTGACTACTGTAATCAGTACTGCTGCATTCATTTTAAGCCAAGCACTACTATCGTTATTATTTTTGCATTCCTTTTACGCCCTGAAACATTGCACAGTAATTAGTATTCACTCTTCAATCTTTGAAATTTTGTTTTCGTACATCTGAAGCTTACTATTAAAGGGTTTGTTATGGCTTGGATTTGTTGCAGTCAATAATTAGATGGTATTTCACAATTACACTAGATGCACTATTACAAAATTAAAATAAATCATCCAAAAATAGCTTAAAACGTACAACATAAAGATAATAATTGGCTGAATCTTGCATATTAAATTAAATTAGCCAAATAGAGGCTTAGCATTGCAAAAAGGAATATCAAATTATCAAAAAACTTGATTAACTGTACGCAACTTTATTAAATTGTCAAAAAAACGAGTTAACTTTACAAAATTAAAAAGCTTAAAGAATGGCTTTGATGTAGAAAAGAGCTTCAAATCACCCAAAAATGGTTTTGCTGTACAAAATTAAATTAAATTATCCAAAGAATAGTTTTTTGATTGATTAATTGATAACTTTGTTGTCAATAAGCCTTGTTCAGCTAATAAGCAAGCTGGTCTCCCAAAGATGACAGAGACACAAGGAAAACTTTAAAATTACACTAAGTAATCACAAAAGCAAATTCATGTTTGAACACATTGCACAATATTGACGCAGATCATATACATGAGGACAACGGAAGCATGTCCTATACCATTACTTTGTAGAATAAATATTAAAACGTTATTACGTTGTCCAAAAAATTGTTTTACTTTTTATATTTTCACCAACACTGTTTGCGTTACTTAAACGCTTTTCCAATCAATCGCCCATAGACCATTGGCTTAGATGGACTCTGATATTTGAAAGGTGATTTAATACGCCTGTTGCGTACCATTAATAGACAAAACAAGTAGAAGTTGGTTTTATTTTCTAACTAGAAATGAGAATCTGAAAAATTTCAATTCAGTCAGTTCAGTAAGACTTATTAAACGCAGATGTTCAATACTACATCTGCACTGCACATTATATGCAGTGCATTTTATGCTTGTGTACACTGCATGGCAGTACACTGAATGCTTCCAGTACAAGTTCCGCTATTAAAGTCTCAATTTTGCTGGTTAGCTCTATATATAATCCCTATCCCTGACAGCTAGTACGATCTCTGCATAATGGTAGTGAACTAGGAAAGTAACAGTTCAGTAACTTAAAGCTTGTTTAGCGAGTTTCCGTCTTGGAATTTTCTGATTTCGAGCTTCGAGATTATAAATAATTTTGACCACCTACGCGGATCCGTGGCCAAGGACACTTTCAATAAACAGTGCAGTAATATGATTTACACATGGAATTCGCTGAGCCCCTTTGTCCATTCGTACAAGGAACTTTTTGAGTTTTTCAACTTTGGTGCGCAACATGCTACTTAAAACTATAAAATAGGGGCCAACTCTGAAAGTTGTGTCTTTATTTTATAAAAGTACGCCATGCTTAGATCCGCGTAGTTAGCTTACGCCGACGCGAAATTTGGCGACAGCCGACGCGAAGTTTCGCGACAGCCTACGCGAAGTTTGGCGACAGCCGACGCAAAGTTTGGCGACAGCCGACGCAAAGTTTGGCGACAGCCGACGCAAAGTTTGGCGACAGCCGACGCAAAGTTTGGCGACAGCCGACGCAAAGTTTGGCGACAGCCGACGCAAAGTTTGGCGACAGCCGACGCAAAGTTTGGCGACAGCCGACGCAAAGTTTGGCGACAGCCGACGCAAAGTTTGGCGACAGCCGACGCAAAGTTTGGCGACAGCCGACGCAAAGTTTGGCGACAGCCGACGCAAAGTTTGGCGACAGCCGACGCAAAGTTTGGCGACAGCCGACGCAAAGTTTGGCGACAGCCGACGCAAAGTTTGGCGACAGCCGACGCAAAGTTTGGCGACAGCCGACGCAAAGTTTGGCGACAGCCGACGCAAAGTTTGGCGACAGCCGACGCAAAGTTTGGCGACAGCCGACGCAAAGTTTGGCGACAGCCGACGCAAAGTTTGGCGACAGCCGACGCAAAGTTTGGCGACAGCCGACGCAAAGTTTGGCGACAGCCGACGCAAAGTTTGGCGACAGCCGACGCAAAGTTTGGCGACAGCCGACGCAAAGTTTGGCGACAGCCGACGCAAAGTTTGGCGACAGCCGACGCAAAGTTTGGCGACAGCCGACGCAAAGTTTGGCGACAGCCGACGCAAAGTTTGGCGACAGCCGACGCAAAGTTTGGCGACAGCCGACGCAAAGTTTGGCGACAGCCGACGCAAAGTTTGGCGACAGCCGACGCAAAGTTTGGCGACAGCCGACGCAAAGTTTGGCGACAGCCGACGCAAAGTTTGGCGACAGCCGACGCAAAGTTTGGCGACAGCCGACGCAAAGTTTGGCGACAGCCGACGCAAAGTTTGGCGACAGCCGACGCAAAGTTTGGCGACAGCCGACGCAAAGTTTGGCGACAGCCGACGCAAAGTTTGGCGACAGCCGACGCAAAGTTTGGCGACAGCCGACACAAAGTTTGCCGACAGCCGACGCAAAGTTTGCCGACAGCCGCCAAACATGGATTTCGGCTGATGCGTCTGCTCATTGAGCGATTGGCACCGCTCAAAGTTTGAAAGCATTCTTCCTATTCTTTCCTAAGTTATACGCCGTACAGACCTACCAATACCTTTAAATGCTTACTGATCCGGTATTAGTCACCAACTATTCCGACTTATTGTCTTCTCATGCTTGAAATCAAAATTTTCTATAAAAACTTATGTTGCAAATTTGAAATTATGTATGTTCCAGACGTTCATAATATTTTGCATTCAAAAACAAGCGGTACCACAAGGATTGCAAGGCATATTAATAGTAGAACAGATGTATGGCGTTCTACTTTAGCCAATAACAGCTTATCATTTTTTATTCGGAGGTCAAAAATTAAAAGAGTGCTATTCCTTGAACTCCAGCAATCTATATCAATGCTTGATTTATTAAAAGTTTCATCAAATAATCTTAATGTTTTCTTGGATTTCTGAGTGATAGAACTTACAGACAGACAGAGATACAGACAGACAAAACAAAGGCATAAAGAGGACTTCGTCCACTTAATAATGCTAATCAGTGTATGGGTAGGCTACAAAATGATGAAACTTTCCCAGTGGGAGAGCGCTTACATGCCACCACTGGACATGTGTTTGGTCATGCAACTGGTATCTGGTTTTGCATGTAACACAATCAGTTCAAGATAGGCAACGTCCGATGCAGTCATTTGACGTCGTCTAACTTCGCTTCGGCTGGAGGCTAACTTCGCGTCGGCTGTAAGCTAATTTCGCGTCGGCTGTAAGCTAACTTCGCGTCGGCTGTAAGCTAATTTCGCTTCGGCTGGAGGCTAACTTTGCGTCGGCTGTAAGCTAATTTCGCTTCGGCTGGAGGCTACCTTCGCGTCGGCTGTAAGCTAATTTCGCTTCGGCCGAAGGCTAACTTTGCGTCGGCTGTAAGCTAATTTCGCTTCGGCTGGAGGCTAACTTCGCGTCGGCTGTAAGCTAATTTCGCGTCGGCTGTAAGCTAACTTCGCGTCGGCTGTAAGCTAATTTCGCGTCGGCTGTAAGCTAACTTCGCGTCGGCTGTAAGCTAACTTTGCGTCGGCTGTAAGCTAACTTCGCGTCGGCTGTAAGCTAACTTCGCGTCGGCTGTAAGCTAACTTCGCGTCGGCTGTAAGCTAACTTCGCGTCGGCTGTAAGCTAACTTCGCGTCGGCTGTAAGCTAATTTCGCTTCGGCTGGAGGCTAACTCCGCGTCGGCTGTAAGCTAACTTCGCGTCGGCTGTAAGCTAACTTCGCGTCGGCTGTAAGCTAACTTCGCGTCGGCTGTAAGCTAATTTCGCTTCGGCTGGAGGCTAACTCCGCGTCGGCTGTAAGCTAACTTCGCGTCGGCTGCAAGCTAACTTCGCGTCGGCTGTAAGTTAACTTCGCGTCGGCTGTAAGCTAACTTCGCGTCGGCTGCAAGCTAACTTCGCGTCGGCTGCAAGCTAACTTCGCGTCGGCTGCAAGCTAACTTCGCGTCGGCTGCAAGCTAACTTCGCGTCGGCTGTAAGTTAACTTCGCGTCTGCTGCAAGCTAACTTCGCGTCGGTTGCAAGCTAACTTCGCGTCGGCTGCAAGCTAACTTCGCGTCGGCTGTAAGCTAACTTTGCGTCGGCTGCAAGCTAACTTCGCGTCGGCTGCAAGCTAACTTCGCGTCGGCTGCAAGCTAACTTCGCGTCGGCTGCAAGCTAACTTCGCGTCGGCTGCAAGCTAACTTCGCGTCGGCTGTAAGTTAACTTCGCGTCTGCTGCAAGCTAACTTCGCGTCGGTTGCAAGCTAACTTCGCGTCGGCTGCAAGCTAACTTCGCGTCGGCTGTAAGCTAACTTTGCGTCGGCTGCAAGCTAACTTCGCGTCGGCTGCAAGCTAACTTCGCGTCGGCTGTAAGCTAACTTCGCGTCTGCTGCAAGCTAACTTCGCGTCGGTTGCAAGCTAACTTCGCGTCGGCTGCAAGCTAACTTCGCGTCGGCTGTAAGCTAACTTTGCTACGGCTGCAAGCTAACTTCGCGTCGGCTGCAAGCTAACTTCGCGTCGGCCGTCGCCTAACTTTGGGTTGGCCGTCGCCTAACTTCGAGTCGCCGTCGGCTAACTTCGCGGATCCGTCTTGCTAGCTGTTATCGTGAACTACAACACTGAGATATAACAATGACTTCTATTACTTTTATTATTACTATAGACTTCTATTATTTATTTTGGCCATGCATATCTTTGCAATTGTATGACTGTTCGAAAAATCATTATGGCCATTATATGCTTCCTACTATCCTATTGTTATGCTCAATGTTGAACTGGTTTATTATCAGTTGAATTAATAATTACTATTGCTATACTATAGGCAATCAATACCCAAACGTCAAAGACAAAATATTCCCCATTGAAGCCATAATATAAAGAAAGACAGTATACCTACACTTGCTTCTACTTTCGGTTTACGTTTCATAATATTCTTTGTGTGCAAAGTTGTCAAACTTGTGAAGAGAAGTCAGTTTCATTTAAAGTTGCATAAGTAGTGTTAGTTATAACAAATTAACTTTATTGTAGTCGTATGAAGAAGGCTACGCAATATCAACTTTAAATTTCGTACTTAAATTTAATCAGTTGTCTTTGATTTAATTTTTCGTCTTTGGAATTATTATTTACGTTGTGTTTGTGGATTGCTTTAGCTTATTGTTAGAGTGTGGATGCAGTCGGATGATAATACGTGTAAAAGTGTATGAGAATAAACTGCAGCAACATATTGGCAAGTTCCCGTAACATGTCACTATTTTCTGATTCCGATTCTGAAAAGTCAGTATCTGATGCGTAAATAAGGTTTTGAGTCATACACATCCATTACGTACAAGACGAAATATTAATCCCAAAAATAAAAAAATAAATCAAAGACGAAACATTCGTATGACGAAATATTCAACCAACAAGTCGACAATTAAAACTTTTAAGACGGCAGATTTTAATGCATTTAATTGTGTAATTTATATTCCGAAATTGCATTGAAATAGAAGGATGAGTACAACTACCTATTGTTTTTTATAATAATGAATTTCTATTGTCCTTGGTCTTAGAAATCGTCTGCTTCCATTCACTTTTGATGAACAACGAGTATATTCTTCTTTTAAAAATTATTTTCTTACAGAATATCATTGAAGAATTCAACACATAATAATCAAGAAAATGTTGAATATTTTCAGAATTCTTATTTATTTGTGGACAATATTGTTTTATGTAACAAATGCAAATATAGCATCATTAGGGTTACGTTCTGATAAAGAAATCCTGGGTAAGGCAAATTCAACAACTAAATATCCCAAAGAAATATCTATTATATTGAAATCAATTTGGTGGCACGCCTACACGATGATCTATTAAACTGGCTTTGTAAAATACTTTATGAAATTTTGAGACTGAATGATCAACGTGGGTAACCACGTAGTTGGATTGAATAAAGTGTATAAAGTACTGTGTTATTATTAATTTTACATAATTGAATATAATTAATTATTTGACATGTCCACAGATGAGTTTAAAAACTCGGGCAAGTATATCCGCAAAGACGATTACTACCAAAAAAACCGTACAGCTACTCCACGAGCAGATTTCTCGTTTCTTCCAAACTGGCCAAACAATACAATTCCTTTCATAATTTCGGAGGAATTGCGTAAGTTATAATTTATCTACCCTTTCCTAATGGGTGAGAATGGTCAATTTAAATTGGACATTTATTAAACGCAATTTTCTTTTCATTTTGATTATTATAGTTCTAATTTACACAGATTTATCGATAAAAATAAGTTTATTTAAATTTAAAATGCAAATTGCAAATGTTTAATTTTGCAAAAACTGGAAAATGCGATATGTCGGTTTACCAAGTAGCGCCTAAATCAATTTATAAGTGTTTCCTGCATTGTAGCCCAAGACCTAGTACCCGAAATAATAGGAGCGATCAAGTATTTGAATAATTATACGTGCTTAAACTTTCGTCCGTTGGATACAGAAAAAGATGAGTATTGGATACGTTTTCTAATGGATTCTCCAGAAATATCCGGCAATATTCCAGCAAGATTTTGTTCTGCTACGTTAGCTTTTCAAATGGAACAGGACCAGGTATTCTTAATTTTTACTAAAATTCGCAGACAGAATGTGATTACTATTTTGTAAGCATTATGCTAATTTGGTGTGGATAAAGTAAAGTGTCGGGATAAAATGAAAATGGTTTTATCCAGGTAATTTTCTTAATGAATTTATGAAATTGAACAAAAATTATATTTTTACCAAAAGCGACAAAGGATTGCTTTTAACTTTGAATTACTCTTCCTCTCATATTCAATCTTGTGCAATTTTGTTGATGCTAAAAATTAGTTTTTGAGGAATTGTAAAGTAGCTATGATTTTGGAGCACAACTCTCCCAATCTATAGCTTAATTCAGCTTTAGAGGCGGAATAAGTAAATTTCTGATTTTGTATGATTTGTTAACATATTGATAATTTTCGTTAACGGTGGTAAACTACATTGGGTAACATTCGGGTTATTGGAGACAGTGAAAAATCGGTGAAACTTTTTATGTTTCACACAATTTGGGGTCGTTTCAGAGAGGGTCATTTTTTTGGGTGTGGAGGGGTGCTTCCCTCTCCACCCAAGAATTTTATTTTTGTTTAGCATTAGCACTTTTCTAAATCAATGGCCATGTGGTGTGTCACTTTTTAGATGAAGAGGGACGATGATTATAATTAATAATTAATGACACTTGATGACTGACAATTTTAGGCTGTTCTTGTGGGGAAGCTGTGCAACGCTCCAATATTTGTTCACGAACTTCTTCATACCGTGGGATTAACTCATGAGCACCAAAGAAACGATAGAGATAAATATGTAACAATAAATTGGAAAAATGCAAAACCAGGTAATAAGTTCTCATAATAACTTGCATAATTAAGTTATTATCCATATTACAACATTGTTATTCTATTATCCAACATAACACTACGGTTTGGTATAAGACCTACTAAATGTGTTTTATACTCTAAAATGCGTCAGTCTGCAGGTGTCTTGTATTTCCTGTGTTGATTTTTGCTTTCAAAAATCTATAAGTCCTACAAATCAGTTCATTCTGGATTCTGATTTCTCAGATTTCCACTTTTTTCAGTTATAGCAAAATATATACGGCAGGTAGCAAGAAATGATAGCAGCAATAGACTTGGAAACTAAAAAATAGAAAAATCCGTATAAATTGTCAATTCTTTTCAGGGGTCAAGGAGGCCATAAGTACAAATTCGGAATACTGCCAGTTTCTACTGGAACTTCCAAATTGTACAACTAATACTTATGGCGTCCCTTACAATTACGAAAGCATAATGCACTATTGCGACACCTGCGGTTCCATAAACCCATCTGACAAGGTTTTTACCGCAGTGGTAAGTGATTAGATAATCAGTATTTTAAACAAAGATTATATTCTAAAATTCTTGGTATAGCAAAACTTCTTTCGGCTCCAACAAATTTGCGCGTAATGGCTTTGTGGTCAGTATATTGAATTGAAGGATGAAGTTTACTACGAATGGATAGCAATTTATACCTAGTGCAACAAATACAGCTTACTACAGCGAGACTCTAATATTCCGCAGCATAGACTAAAGTGCTAAAGTTTGTGACATGCTTCTAATGCATTTATATGCACGGGTGAACACATGAATTAGAAGCACGTCGCAAATTTTAGCACTGTCCTAAGTTGCGGATTTTTGAACCTCGCTCTGTACTTAATTAAGCCTTTTCCAATGAGTTTCTGTAGAGTGGCACGACGGATGCTATTGGGGATCCTGCTAAAATGGGACAATTGTACGGGCTCAGCGAAGGAGATTGGTTACTCGTTAACAGAAAGTATGGATGTAAGTGAAATGGGTGCTTACATTTGTTCCATTAGTTTTCATCTGCGTATATTGCAGATTAAAAAATTGTGTTCCAATGATGATTGAATGCATACTAAAGAAATAAATCGTCATTATGTTTGTCATGATGCACATTTAGGTGACCCGGATAAAAATCCACAAATAAAGAAGCCACCTCCAATTCCTGACAATCCTCCAATATCCCATGATAAATATAATACAAAGTATAACGAAAGTTCAATACAGCCAGATTATACTGGATTTGACAAAACGGAAGAAAACACATCGGCAGGTGGAGGTGGAAATAAAACAACTCACAATCAAAACAAATTGGATTTTTTTTACTTAAACAAATAATAAGCCTTTACAAAACGGATATATCACAGTAGTGCAACCGTAATATTTTTATTTATTTCAAAATATTCAAAAAAGTTTGAAATTATTTTAAAATATTCAGAAGAATTTGAAATTAGTTCAAAATATTCAAAAACGTTTTAATTTACTTTAATGTATTATAAAACAACACGTACTGGTGACCAGAGCAGACTACGACATATAGTGGTCGCCAGTGCAGACTACGACACATACCACAACATACACACAACATACGTCTAGCACGAACAGTTAAACCTTCCCCTTTAAGGGGAAGGTGTTACCCAATACCTATGCTTTCATAATAGACAGATAGCGTTTTGGCCAAAAAAGAGATCCGGACACTAGCCGGCTTTAATATCTCCCCGTAACTCATATGCGATAAGTACTCTATGTTGTACAGGACGTTGTCCTTGTCAAGTTTGGTTAGGAAGTTTTTTCAAAATAATCATATGGGTGACCTCCAGAGCCTACCAAAGGGGGCATTTTTGGTCACTTTTTGGTGTAAATGTGAGTGTATCTTAGGAATGGTAATGGGTAGAGATAAAAGATTAGTGCCATTCTACGGCTCTTTATATGTAGAACAATGCAGGGTATTCAAATCTTGACTACCCCCCATTTTGGGGTCCCACCCCAAATTCTCGTAATTTTATTTTTCATCTTGATGAGTTAATTTTGAAATAAAAGCATACGCAAATAAAATCTTCATTTTTAATTACTCAGAAAAATGCATAGCAATTTCATGGCATCTAATTAGTAATCACACCCCTATTGATAACTTACAATTTGGCATTTCAAGCTGCAAAAATTTTTCCAACAGAAGCAATATCTCTAAAATTGCAGACTAGTAAGCGGAGAAAATTTTTTAACGCGAGGCCTAAAACCCAGTTATAAATGCTATCAAAGTATCAAATTAAGAATTTTTGTTCAAAAATGTGTCTTCAAGAGGTAAGGAAGATTCGGTGTATATTATTGAATACAGTAATTGTTTTTATTTGGACGTACTTTTTGAGACGTGCTGACACCTTAATAAAGTAAATACAGTTTTTACTTTTCTTGTCATTCCTGTCCAGAATCTCGAGTCGCAATTCCCCAAAGCACAGTACTATTATCATCCAAGGTACATTTCAATAAGCGTAATTTGGCAGCCGCGGTAAATGTTGTTTACAGGTTGAGGTAGTAATGAAATTTAATTCTATAAAAACATTTTTGAACACTTTTTATGCAATTACCGCATTTTAAGTGAATACTGTAGCGTGGTGTCATTATTAACAACCTTACATGTGTGCAGTTTATGACTACGGTAGTTTCAAAACAGAAAAGTAGTTTTTCTTATTGTTCCGGTGCACTTTAATATTAAAAGTTAAAGAGGATTCTGCCACAATGTTTACTCATCTTAAGTAATGGTTTAGACTTTTCCAACCCAGGAAATGGTTAATAGAAATGGAATTTGAGAGTCTCTGGGTTAACATTTTTGAAAAACTTTTATTTAAAAGGTTTTAAATTGTCAAGCTTTCGACAACCACGGTTGTCTTCTTCAGGACACAAGATTATTTTGTAAAGTAAAAGAGTATAGATGGATGTGTTTACTTTATACTGAAGCATGTAGGTATGTGTGGCGAATTAAGTGAAGTGTGTATTACAATAAAATAGTAGTCGCTTTAGTTAGGTTCGTGTTTTTCATGGGAATCTGCTAGTTCATATTTTATTAGAGGTGATAGAGTTGGTAGCCAAATAGTGTTGATCTTCATGCCCATGTCAAGATTCATTTTTCTGTTAAGTTTTGTATGTATAGGGCTTCTTTGAATTTTCGTTGGAAAAATCTGGGTTCTTTTTCTAATAGTCGAGCATTGTTTTCATCTATTTTGTGAGAGGGATTTTCCGCGATGTGAAGAGCCACTGCTGAGGATTCCACTCGATTATACCTTATGTCTGCTAAATGTTCTTTGAGTTTGGTCTTATAATCTCTTTCCGTTTCTCCTACGTAGCTTTCATCACAATCTTTGCACGGGATTATGTATATCCTGCGTTTGTACTGGGTTTCAAGTCTTTGTGATTGCACAGTAAGTTTTGTAGTTTATAACCGGTCAGAAAGCCAAAATTCAAATCTATGTGTTTCTTGAGTATTTTGGTGATCTTGTATGTGTTGTCACCAAAATAGGGCAGGATAAGTCGTGGGAGTGCATCCATTGTCTTGTCATTTTTTGATTTAAGGTAGTTTATTCTCTTCTTTATCAGATGAGATGGGTAGTTATTTTCAATTAAAATGTTTTCTATGTGTTTCAGTTCTTCGTTTAGAAATTCATCGCTGCAAACCTTAAATGCTCTCGTTACTAGTGAGTCAATTACCGAGGTCTTGTGGCTACTGATGTGAAATGAATTATAGTCCAACTAACACTGGCAAATACTTGAACTATAATTCATTTCACATCAGTAGCCACAAGACCTCGGTAATTGACTCACTATTAACGAGAGCATTTAAGGTTTGCAGCGATGAATTTCTAAACGAAGAACTGAAACACATAAAAAACATTTTAATTGAAAATAACTACCCATCTCATCTGATAAAGAAGAGAATAAACTACCTTAAATCAAAAAATGACAAGACAATGGATGCACATAAAAATATGAACTAGCAGATTCCCATGAAAAACACGAACCTAACTAAAGCGACTACTATTTTATTGTAATACACACTTCACTTAATTCGCCACACATACCTACATGCTTCAGTATAAAGTAAACACATCCATCTATACTCTTTTACTTTACAAAATAATCTTGTGTCCTGAAGAAGACAACCGTGGTTGTCGAAAGCTTGACAATTTAAAACCTTTTAAATAAAAGTTTTTCAAAAATGTTAACCCAGAGACTCTCAAATTCCATTTCTATTTACTCATCTTGTTTAGATTATACAAGTAAGAACCCCGTACTTATTTCCAAACATTTGGCCTACAAGAGAATAACTTGAATTTTTTATATGATGTAGCCCTTAAAATGGCGATCAATTTTTGTCCTTTGAATTTTTTCCTAGGTCGCATAGTTTGACCTGTAGAGGCCTGCAAAGGTCAACATTTTGTATGTTTCACTATGTAAAAGTGTGCATAACTTCTGTTGTAATCATGATACCGCCATGAAACCAATTGCAATCGAGTTTTCTAGACATACTGACTATACTATAAAATGCCACTTTTTGTGCTACCCCTATTTGGGGGGACAACCCCCAAAATCGGATGTTGTCAAAAGCTGCTCATCTTTGGACACATTGCTCTTTTAAAACACGAGAAACGTCATATAAATCTTTTGTACTGATTGGTAGGGCCGTTTGAATTTGAAAAAGGTATAAAGTTTACATTATACCTAAGTCAATAAGGATACTATAACTGTAAGTAGGGGTAGTCACACTTAGTCACAAAAGTAATGGAATTGTAAATGTAATTCTATTCATTTAACAATCTGAAATATGTATATATATCCACAATGTATAATTGCGAAACAATAAATGTGATTTGTTTCCAAACATTGTGGTTTATTTTGTGGTATACTAATGCTATAGCTTGCAGCCGTATCCAGGCAGGAATAAAGTTTTGCAAAACGGCAAGTTCTCAAATGGCTTTTACCAGCTTGGTGCTTTAAAAATGCAATCAAGTCTGTCGACTGAAAGGTCTTTGCAGGAACTCTTGTAAAACTGACTTAACCTTATACTTAACCTCAAGAAAACACACTCACATGTCGCAAAATAAACAAGACAGGTTTGAAAATCAGTTAGGAAATCCCACTTATTGTTATTACAATTTCAATTCAAAGTATGTTTATTTTAGAAATCTTTTAGAGTTAGTATTACAGACATGTATGTATTAAATATTAAATATGTATTAATAATTAGGAACACCATTTATGGCATGATCATTACATATTATTCTAAATCTCTCATTGCATTAATACACCCGATATTGGCTCTGAAACTAATCTTTGTAACGGCAGTTTCAATCGCAGTAAAAGCTCAAAAATACTAAGCGCCGTTCTTTTTTCCTAACATTTGACCTACAAAAGAAAATTTTGAATTTTTGTGTTGTAGGCGTAAAATGGCGACCAATTTTTGTCTTTTCAAATTTTTCCTAGGGCGCATAGTTTGACGTGTGGAGGACTGCAAAGGTCAACTTTGTGTGTTTTTATGATGCAAATAGGTTCATAACTTCTGTTCTAATCATGCTAGCGCTATGACATCAATTGCAATAAACTTCTTTATAAATTTGTCTATTATTTGTCTTGGGGAAAAAACTCAAACTCGGGTTTTGTCAAAAATGGCTCAATGTGTACATATTACCCTTTGCAACACTAGAAGCGTTATATAAGTCTTTTGTGGTGATTTGTAGGACCGGTTTTGTCAAAATCTGATTTTGGATGTTTGGAACTTGATTGCATTTGGTTTCATGGCGCTAGCATGATAGCAGCTTGCATCATAAAGCACAAAAAGCTAACCTTTGCAAGACTCCTTTCCAAGATCAAACTATAGATGCGGAAAGAATTTCAAAGGACAAAAATTGGTTTCCATTTTAAGGCTGCAGCATATAAAAAATTGAAATTTTTCTCTCGTAGGTCAAATGTTTGGAAAAAAGTACAGGGTTCTTTAAATATCAAAGCTTGGGAGTACCTGAAAAGAGCGAAAACAGTTGGTATAACTACCTTGATCTTCACCACTGCTGTAGTATATTTGAAATTTAGAAAAACATAACTTCCTGTAACCATTAAAGACCTAAAGGTGCTCCTGCAGTCGTTTGCCGAAAGACTGAAATTTTAATAAACTTCGTGATGTTCGACATTATGTACCCTAGAAATTATAAATTAATTGATAATTTATTGAGGGTAGTGCAGCAGCCACCTCTGTGGAATTGCTGATTCTGTTTGTTAACTATATTTGTTCGAGCAGATGTGCCAAGTTTGACATGTCAATAAATACCAATTGAAATTGATTTACGAACAGATTTGCCTTTGCTCATTGTGTTCATTCGCTTTGACAAATATCACAAACACAGATTAACATTAATTGTTTTTCTTTCCCAAATCTTCTTTCTTAAATCATTCGGTTTTTTTATTAAGATCGCCACATTTTATTTTAGTAATATACGTGGGTATTTAAAAAGATGATCAAAGTTAACACAAAAATGATTATCTCCGTTACAGAGATTGAAGAGAGTAAAATCTTCTTTGTAAACAAAGAACATAAATCTAGTAAGCCCCGGTTACTAGAAGAATTTTCTCCGCTTAGTGATTCTGTGATTTTACTTAAAAACCAGTCGGTTAGAAACATCTTTGCAGCTTGCAATGCAAAACTGGAAATCGATAAGAATGTGATTACAGTGTGCCGCGAAATTGATACACATATTTCTAAAATAATTAAACATGAAGATATTATTTACTGTATGGTTTTAATTCAGAATTAAGTGATCATGATCACAATAGGAGGATAGTCAATTATATTTGTTTTTGAAAAAAGGCTAATACTTTCATTGAGTTCTTTTACACTTTAGATACATTAAAGGAAAACAAATACATCGTATTTGTACAATACGCAACATAGATACATAGACTCTAATAAATAAAAAAATAACAAAACTATACTATACTACTTAACTATTGCATTTATCATAAACTGCACTGATTAAAACCAAAACAATCATTTCAAGAATTTTCATTTCGAACATCTATATAAGTTTTTTTGGACTCTGTGTATTCTTTCATGTTTTTTAAGGTTACCATTGCTCAAAAATGATTTGCAGCATATTCGACATTTAAATGGCTTTCCCCAGTATGTATTCCTTCATGCTTTTTAAGGTTACCATTGCTCACAAATGATTTGCAACATATTCCACATTTAAATGGTTTTTCTCCAGTATGAATTCTTTCATGGCTGTTAAGGTTACCCCTGCTCACAAATGTTTTGTAACATATTCCACATTTATAGGGCCTTTCCCCGGTATGAATTCTTTGATGGTTGTAAACGTTACTACTGCTCAGAAATGATTTGCAACATATTCCACATTTAAATGGTCTTTCTCCAGTATGAATTCTTTCATGACTTTTAAGGTTATCATTGCTCACAAATGATTTGCAACATATTCCACATTTATAGGGCCTTTCCCCGGTATGAATTCTTTGATGAGGGCCTTTCCCCGGTATGAATTCTTTGATGAATATAAAGTGCACTTTTGGATCTAAAGTGCTTACTACAAAAACTGCAACTGTACGGGCTTTCTCCGGTGTGAATTCTTTTATGAAAGTTAAGGCTACTAAGGCTACCAAATAATTTACCACACAGGGTACAACTGTAAGGCTTTTCCCCACTATGAACTCTTTCATGGACTTTAAGAGTATAATTAGTCGCAAATGATTTCTCGCACGTGGTACAACTGTAAGGCTTTTCCCCAGTATGGGTTCTTAAATGCCTCTGAAGTTTGCTATTGGATTGAAATTTCTTACTGCAAAAACTACAAATGTATCCCTTTTCCCCAGTATGAATTTTGTCATGACGTTTAAGGTAAGCACTATTCCTAAAAGATTTTTCACAAGTTCTGCAATTGTAAACTTTTCCCTCTTCATGAATTCTTTCATGAGTTTTAAGATACTTACGACAGCTATACGATTTTCTACAAACAATGCATTGATAAGGTCGCTCTCCAGTGTGAATTCTTATATGCGTCTCTAAAACTTCAAGTAGGGTAAAGGTTCTACTGCAGAAATTACAATGGTAACGTTTATCCTTATGCATTCGTTCATGTCTCTTAAGTTGGCTACTAGTTTTGAACTTCTTACTGCAATAGCTGCATTTATACGGGGTTTCCACAGAATGAATCCAATTTGGTACAGCGTTGTGAGATAAAGCTCGCCGTGTAGATATTTGATCTTCATTGGCTGCTGAAAGAATTTTTAGATGTTTAGTACAGTCACTTCTATATTTATTCGTAATTTTGGAATTTATGTTATATTCGGTTACTGTTTGTAGTACACAGGGAAATGAAGGAAATGAAAAATGAAATCGGCCTAATTGCAAAACAAAACGAATACAAATATCAATAAATAACAGTTTGTATTTTGTGCTTTAAAACTCCAAAGATATGTTCAACCCGATACAAAACCATATGTATAACTTGCATATTTCAACTTCCTTCATCAAAGTTCTAATATTATCTAAAAAAAGTTATGGCTCAAAAACTGAAAACAAATTACAAAGTGCCTAGGCATTTTACAAAATTCCGGAATTTTGCATAATACCTGTAACATATACATAATAATATACTTCGAGCTTTCCTTACCTTTTAACGACACATTTTTGAGCGAAATTATTTTCAACACTTTTATAGCTAAGTACTTTAGTATACAGTCTTGTAGAAAGTTTTAGGTACGGCTTTTACCAACTTAGTGATTTACAATTTGACCTTTTCAATGTTCGGCTGAAAGTATCATGTAAGTATTACTTAGATTATTAAAGTAAAGAAATCACATTACAGGGCAAACAGAAAGAAACATTATTGTCCTATTAAATTATTTGACTTGAGTAGCAGAATTGTATGTATAGCAA
Source organism: Yoshiicerus persimilis (assembly GCA_020352615.2). Taxonomy (NCBI): domain Eukaryota; kingdom Metazoa; phylum Arthropoda; class Collembola; order Entomobryomorpha; family Tomoceridae; genus Yoshiicerus; species Yoshiicerus persimilis. The sequence continues at coordinate 2,451,579 of CM036941.2, forward strand.
GTAAATACATACTACAGAATTTAATCTAACTAAAAGTGGGCAACAGATCAACGATTTGATTTCCTAGAAATGTTTTCCTCAAGGAATAAAAAGGCGGTTGAGCTGCTTGTAGCGTTTTAGCAATATTTAAAATACAGCGAAACATCGCTAGGAGGCCCAACTCAAGTAGTATCTCTGAAAAATCACTAACAGTTTAATCGCAGCTGAGCGCCAGAGCTGATGGCCCTTTTATGATAATTCGACATTGAATGCAACATATTTTCAAAAAGCGCATTCAACCTATGTCGATCGTCATGAAAATATTTCTAGAGGTTTATAACGGAATCCTCTTTCAAACAATGAAATGGATATTTCTAAAAATAAATTATTTTCGCATGGAAAAGTTCCCAAATTATTATCCTTTTTGCTTAAAATGACAATTGACCAAGTAAATTTAACCTGATGAAACGAAGCGCTATAAATTATAAAATGGTATTCAAATGACTTTTAAGTGATATGGGATTGCCGGCTAGTTTTCCTATTATTCTTTCTTCCATTTTTCAATAAATAAAAGCTAAATTAAATTAGCAATTGAAATTACTTTATGAAAGTACTTTAAATAAACACGGAGTAAACATAAATTAACGTCAATTAAAAAGAAAACCTCATTTCGGAAAATATTTCATCAAAATTGATCACTGTGTGTTAAAGACATTAAGAGTTGTAATAATGCTGTCTGTGGTCGGGCTATCGAAGATTGCGTGTGTGGAATAGATTTCAGAATTGTTTAGCAAAATTAGTTCACTTGCTAAGTAATTGGAAAACTTCTAATACCAAACAACTCTTTTCCACTCATTTTTTCTTTTCTTACTCGTCTACGTGGTGTTCGTTTAGATCTATCCCAGTTGAGCAACAATAATGGAGTCCACGTGTCAAAATAAGCGAAAAAAGAGTATAAGAGGAAAAAATCTCGTCAAGGCTTTACAATATTTCCAATTATATGTCAAAATGGCAAACATATTCGGTGCATTTCCCGCTGTGTATAATAAAGGAAAGAAAATGTTTGTGAGGTCTGCATCAAAATACGCTAATTGGAGACATCGCATAACCAATGCGATGTGGTTAATTACTGGGGCTTACTTTTCGATACAATTCGGGATTCTATCAATAGCAGGCGACACTTCCTTTGAATATTGCTTTCTGTTCCTCGTCAACTGTGCGGTATGGATGTCAATTGTTGTCCAATTACTCCTATTTTCTAAGCTAGATATCATTCTTTCATTGGTCAACGATATCCGAAACACAATGGAAAACTTTGAAGGTCAGATCATTTCGTTGTACTACTGAAATCCACAAAATATTGATTTTATACGCTGTATTAGCTAGTATTGTAAACTTAATTCTGACTTATGAATTGTTCCACAATAAATTAAATTGAGGCACACTTTATCATATTGACTATTGAATAATAACACAGAATAATAATAACTTTAAGCATAATTACAATTCTTCCATAGAGGATTATTGCAAAATGGAAGCCAGCATGGACCTTACTTCAATAGATTCGGCAATCGTCCAATGCGCGGCTTTCACAAGCTGTGTTTACCCCTTTATATTGACTGGTCTTTTCGTCATTGGCAGCGATATGCCCATATTTCCTTATGGGCAATTGCCAGAAGAATATCGACATATCGGTGTTGCTATTCTCCAAGGAATTTGGATGTGGTGGGTAATATCTTCACTTTGGACAATTATCGGAACGATTTTTACGGCACTTGTGTTGGGAAATCGATATTTTCAGATTATTGGGAAAGAACTAAAGTAATTAAGTAATACATGGAAATATTATTATTCCTAGTAACTCCAATGAAAGTTAATAGGTAATACAATACATTTTCTATTGTTAATTTAGATTCGGAGAGTCGAAATATTTGACTCATGGCAATGTAAGGTCACCTGCGGCGTTTGTGAAGTACCACCGAATTTTACTTCTGCAAATAAAACTAGTTACAGAAATATCCACGGTTGCTGTACAAGCAATTTGCTTCATTGTCAATCGGTGCATCATAATCTTGAATATAATAGTATGGAAACACAGATCAAAAATACCAATAATCTATGCAGCCGCAATTTGCGCATCCTCTCCGCTTATCACATTGATGTGGTGTATCATCCTAATCATTATCAACATGGCGTCCGAGAGCTTCAATGCCATTACTCGGTCTGCATCACATTTTTCCTCGAAGAATCCTGCAGAGGTTAAATACATGAAGAAATATCAAGCCTCTTGCAAGAAATTCGTCTACAAAATTGGAAACTACACGGACATCACCAAGAAGAGCGTCCCCAACTTTCTCCTAAGCATTAGCCGTGGCACCGTTAAACTCAATATGGGTTTGTTGTGATGCCGATAAGAGAAATACGTCACTATCACCCAAAACGACTTATCGCCAATGTTTTCACCAGACAGGATTAATCAAACAGTAAGTTGTCTGATGATTGGACAAATATACCGTGTATTCGAAAATAAAGATCTGTAAATAAAATAACTCATCCCGGTAAACATAACAAAATGCTAAGGTTGATTTATTCCCAAATTAATTTTACCAATGGCTAAATATAAGCTTGCTAGAATACTATCCAGGTCGAAGCAATGTCAACAGACATCAAGACAACCCCTGGCTAGCTAAATCCAAAAATATTATCTAATTATTGATTTATTGCATTGCGCCAAAACCAACGGTCATTTGCTACTTAATGCGATTGCTGAGAAAAAAGTATTTAACTGAGCCCATGTCACAGCTATTGAATTTCTTTATGACAAAGTTGTATGTAAGGTTTTAAACTTAACTCGCAACTCAACTTATTGATTTACAATTTGACCTTTTAAATGTTCGGTTGTAAGTTTTATGTAAGTATTATTTAGATTATTAAAGGAAAGGAATCACATTGCAGGGACAACAGAAAGAAATGTAATGTTTTGTATTACTCATTTGCCTGAGAAGCAAAATAAATCGTTTGCCTTGTGTAGTAAAATTCTCTTTAGTGTGTAAATACATACTACAGAATTTAATGTAAATAAAACTGGTCAACAAGTTAACCATTTGATTTCCTAGAAATGTTTTTCTACAAGATAAAGGCGTTTTGGCTGTGTGTCACGTTTCAGCAATATTGAATACAGCTCTTTTTTTGTATACAGTGCGGAACATATATTGTGAACCACTTTTTATAAATTCTATATCACAAGAACCATTACACCTAGGACTTTGAGGTGAGCATCTTTAGAAATCCCAACTCAAGGAGTATCCCTGAAGAAATAGTCAACAGTGTACTGCAAAATATTGCCAAAAAACGCGACATTAAAAAAAGTGAATATTTTTGTAGAAAAATATTTTGCCCTGGAAAAATTCGTAAATTATTTTCTTATTCCAAATGATAATTGAAGAAGTAAATGCAAAACGATTTTGATGGAACAAAATTCCATAAAATGGTACTAAATTGGCCCATCAAGTAATATATATTCTTCCAGTCTTGAATCTGGTCTTAGAAAAGCTCTCAGTGCTGACGCTCAGGATGCAATAAATCGTTAGTGGTTTTCTGAGACACAACTTGAGTTGGGCATTTTAAAGAGTTTTGCATCCAGGTACTACGTACAATTGTTCTTGAGATATGGAATTTATACGCTGCTGCGGCTCACAATATATGTTACACCCTGTATATTGCTGAAATAAAATAATTTTGCTACAGTACAGGTCGGGCTGCCAAAGACTGCGTGTATAGAATAAAATTGTTTACCTAAACCAGCCCAATTGCTAAGTAATTGGAAAACTTCTAATGATACCTGTTACCAATAAAGTCTTTTCCGCTCAACCGTGATTTCTTTTCTTACTTTTCTATACGTGCTGTTGCTGTTCATTTATATGTATCCAAAAGATAACAGCAATGGAGTCCTCCTGTCAAAATAAGCGAAAAAAGAGAATAAGAGGAAAAAATCTCGTCACGGCTTTACAATGTCTCCAATTATTTGCCAAAATGGGTAATATATTCGGTGCATTTCCCGCTGAGTATAATAAAAGAAAGAAAATATTTGTAAAGTCAGCTTCAAAATACGCTAATTGGAGACATTGCATAACCAATGCGATGTGGATAATTTCTGGTGCTTACTTTTTGATACAATTCGTGGTTGGATCAATAGCAGGTGACACTTCCTTCTACTACTGCTTACTTTTCCTTGCGAACTGCGCCATATGGATGTCAATTGGTGTCCAGTTACTCCTCTATTTTAAAGTGGATATCGTCCTCTTATGGATCAACGATGTCCGAAAAGGAATGGAAATCTTTGAAGGTCAGAACGTTTTGTTGTGCTACTGAAATATAAAAAAAATTGATAAACAAGAAACGCTTCAGTACCATTGAATTTCAAAAACTTCATTACCATTAAATTTCTAAAACTTCATTACCATTAAATTTCAAAAATTTCAGTACCATTAAATTTCAAAAACTTCATTACCATTAAATTTCAAAAATTTCAGTACCATTAAATTTCAAAAACTTCAGTACCATTGAATTTCAAAAACTTCATTACTATTAAATTTCAAAAACTTCAGTACCATTAAATCTCAAAAACTTTAATAGTAATTACAATTTTGATTCTCCCATAGAGGAATATTGCGAAATGGACAGCAGTATTGACTTGACTTCAGAAGACTCACGAATCATCTAATGCTCGGCTTTTATATGCCGTGTGTACCCCTTTGTAGTGGCTTGTGGTTCTGGCATTGTCTACGATTTCCCTATTTTTCCTTATGGACAATTGCCAGAAGAATATCGACACATCGCAGTGGCCATTCTCTTCGCAATTTGGGTGTGGTGGATTATATCTTCAGTTTGGACAATAGTCGGATTTGGAATTGCGGGACTTGTGTTGGGAAATCGATTCTTTCAGATTCTCGGGAAGGAACTAAAGTAATAGTATACAGTGTTGGCCGAAAGTCACGCATCATAGGAAATAGGAAAACTTCATAAAAATTGGAAATGCTTCTCAAACAGTTTGAGAGACTGTTTCAAACACCAACGCCATTTCCTATGATGCGTGACTTGAGGCCAATACTGCATAAGGAAACATTATTAGTAGTTACTCCATGAAAATTTAAAAATAATATAATTAATTTGCTATCCTTAATTTAGGTTCGGAGAGTCGAAATATTTGACTCGTGGCAATGTAAGGTCACCTGCGGTGTTTGTGATGCTCCATCGTACTCTGCTGCTGCAAATAATGCTTTTTGCAGAAACAACAACGGTTGCTCTCCAAGTAAATTGCTTCATTATCAATCGGTGCATCATAATCTTGAATATAATACTATGGAAATTCAGTTCAACAATACCGATATTCATGACAGCCGCAATTTGCGCAACCTCTCCGCTTATCACACTGATATGGTGTATCATCCTGACCATTATCAATAGGATGTCTGAGAGCTTCAATGCCATTACTCAGTCTATATCACTATTTTCTTCGAAAAATATACAAGATGTCAAATACATGAAGAAATATCAAGCCTCATGCAAGAATTTCGTCTACAAAATTGGAAACTACACGGACATCACCAACAAGAGCGTCCCCAATTTTCTCCTAAGCATTAGCCGTGGCACCGTTAAACTCAATATGGGTTTGTTATGATACTGATAAGAGAAATACATCATTGTCACACAACAAGGATTTATTGCTAATGTTTTTATCAGGTAGGAAGTTGTCTTCCTTCCTATCATTGGCTAAATATATCGTGCATTCTAAATTAAAATTCTGTAATAATTCACATCTGATAAATCCAGCAGTGAGCTTACGTTGATTTATTATAAAATGTATTTTACCAAAGACTGAATATACGCTTCTCAGAAATCTATCAAAAGTCGAAGCAGTTTCAAACAATTAAATCTTGGAGATTGGGGATTTTAGAAATTTATCTACAAATTTTTGACCCTGAATTTTTCAAAATTTATTAATATTAAAAACTTAAAACTTTCCATTTACTCCAAAACCATTGGTCATTTGCTACTAATATGATTGCTAAGACGAAAAGTATAAATTGAGAACACATGTCACTGCTTTTGAATTTGTTTATAATACAATACAGTTGTATCTGAGGTTTTAAACTTTACTCGCAACCCAACTCCAACTTATTGATTTAGGACTGTAATTATCGGTACCCCTAATATACTTAATTTCACCCCAAAAAATAGTACTTCTCAAAAATACTAATGTTTTTCCCTATTTTCTCTTTTTACTCCCCAATTAATATGGAAATTTACCCTTTAAAAACTATATGGTCCCCTATTAGTTTGGTTAGGAAGTTTTTCCAAAAGAATCATTTGGGTGAACTCCAGAGCCCACCAAAGGGGGCATTTTTGGTCACTTTTTGATGTAAATATGAGTATCTTGAGAACGGTAGTGTCTAGAGAGAAAATATTAGTGCCATTCGACGGCTATTCGTATGTAGAATAATGCTGAATATTCAAAATTGAATACCTCCCATTTTGGGGTCCCACCCCTCCCCACCCAAAGCGTCCCGATGATGCTCATATTCACACTGAACACTCCTTGTAGCCTCCAAAGTCACACATAAATCGCATACATTACTTAAACGGCGCATTTTCCCAAAATCAGGTCGTTAAATATTAGAATTTTAGATATTAAATAAATATTAAATATTAGAATAATATAAGAGAGGAAAATTCCACAGGGGACCTGAGACCGACTTTTGCATTTAATGATGTCTTAGTACTAATCCCATGTATGTTCCTACTCAAAACTAGTTTTCTTCAAAACATGACTATAAATATTGAAATATAAAAAATTAAAAATATCATCCAAAAGTGCTCTTGTGAAAAGTATGAACGTTCATAACACATTCTATAATAATATACATTCGTAATACATTCATACTATATTACACCCACGACTTGTCAAGTTGAACCCGTTTTAATCTTTGTGCTGCTCGTTCACCCCTCCTTAAACCACATATCAATAGAAAGATACATCACTGTTCCCTTAATACTATTACCTTCAATACCTAACCTATTACCTTCACCACATATGACTTTCGGGGAGATATTAAAGCCGACTGGTGGCCGGCCCTCTTACCTGTGCTGCATGCAGATATGTTTCATTTCCACATTTCCATTTACTGTAATATCTATTGACTCATATCAGCAAACCATTTTTATTAGTATTTGTCTTTCACAATCTATTAATTACTCAAGGCTGATAGTACTACAAATAGGGGACCATATAGTTTTTAAAGGGTAAATTTCCATATTAATCGGGGAGTAAAAAGAGAAAATAAGGAAAAACATTAGTATTTTTGAGAAGTACTATTCTTTGGGGTGAAATTGAGTATAATAGGGGTGTCAATAATAATGTCTCATTGATTTACAGTTTGACCTTTTCAATGCTCCGTTGAAAGTATTACTTAAATTATTATAGTAAAAGAATCGCATTGCAAGGACAACAGAAATAAATATAATGTCTGGTATTACTTATTTGCCTGTTAAACGAAATTAATCGTTTGACTTGAATAAATACATACTACAGAATTTAATGTAAACAAAACTGGGTAACAAGTTTACCAATTTCCTAGAAAGGTTTTCCTGGAATAAAAAGACCCTCGAGATGTTTGTAGCGGTTTAGCAATATAAAATACAGTGAAACATCGTTAAAAAGCCCAACTGAAGTAGTATTTCTCAAAAAATCACAAACAGACATTGTGTGCGACATGTTATCGAAAAGTGCATTTAATCTTTTTCGATCGTCATGAAAACATTTCTAGATGTTTATATAGTCATCCCCTTATTTTTCAAATGAAATGGATATTTCTAAAATAAATTATTTTAACCTGGAAAATCTCCAAAATTTTTTTTATTCAAAATGACAGTTGACCAAGTAAATGTAAGCCGATTTTGATGAAACCAATTGCCATAAAATAGTATTCAAATGGCCTTTCAAGTTATTTGACGATGGAATTGCATACTAGTTTGTCCCATTCTCCATTCTTCAAGTCTAGTCTTAAAAGGCGCTCAGCACTGACTTAGCAGCAAATTATCATTAAATAGTAAATTAGCAATTGAAATTATTACGTAAAATACTTTATTTGAACACGGAGTATACATAAATTGTCGTAATTTAAATATACTTAATACATGTACGACTGCTTAAGAAAAATTACGGACCTCAATGTATACCAATGTTGTCTGTCTGTTTGTAAAAAGAATTCGGATTAAGGTAAACTTGTCTGCAAAATTTATCCCAAAAACCTGGTTTAATAAAAATGTAGTGTACTACCCGTGTAGTGTATCAATTCACTTGGATTTAAGTTTTGAATGTTGCAGACGGACCTTTCAGTTCATGGTTTATTTCTGTGTATCTCATAATAGAAAAGTATTGCCCTACAAATATTCCTACTTTCTTGTAACGAAACACATGATAGTATGTAGTATACGAATATATATTCTATGTACTTTTATTTTTGCTGCTGCCAGACTAGTCATTTGTGACTTTTCATTTCATATACTGAAACCTGTTAGGCTTATCATAATATTTTGAGTAACATAAATGTTGGTATAACTCGTAGAGCCTTCTGCTGTGTGTGTTTCTGGTTGGTAGATAGGACCCACATTGAATTATTAAAACATTCATGACATTACTAGAGACATTCGATTCTACTTCTCACCAAGCTACTCAACTACTTGACTTAGAGAACTTTCCTGTAAGTAGCGCGCAGACAAATGGGCAACTTTTTTTGAGGTTGTCCTTCAGACTACATCTAGGTTCACAGCGACAATATTTTTATGAATTCTAATTATAATATATATATATATATATTTTTAAATTTAGTATATTATTAAACATATAGAGTGAAATATTTTAATATGAATTAACTACAGAAAATGGAAAAGCAAAGAACTACGTTATCTAGAAAGGACTGCATATAAATTTCCTATAGTAATAGTAATTTCCAAAAGACAAATATGAAATGCTAAAAGATCTCATTGACTTTTTGGAGCATTTGCAGATATTTGAAACATAAAAATTTCTAAATCTACTTTCCCCGTATTGCGCTGCAATTTCAAATCTAAAATATTGGATTCACAGTTGGCACTCTCTTTATTCCGTGTAACATGCCATTTATTTTGCTTAGCCAATTCAATTAGAACGGAATAGTCCACTTGATCTTACTGCAAAATGTGAACCAGGAGCCATATATATAATTGCTCGTTATAGCTTAGCATGTCAACATTTCAAGGCATTCGTTGTTCGGTGAGCTTCAGTATATTAGTGATTCCACATTGACCTTCGTAAGAAAATAAATGTAATTAATTATGCACAAATGTAATCGATAAACTAATTCGCCCGAATTTCAGTTGCGTGTGTATGATATATAGAACTTAGAACTACGACAACCAGTTAACACTCTGTCTATGAAGGTTATTGTCAAAGGGCAATTTCTAATACAGTTCCAACACGAGTGATTTTTATAACATTTTCTTTTTCAATACAAATAGTTTTGATTTACTAATAATTAGCCATTCCTATCACCAATTACAAACCGTAAGCTGTGTTACTGAACCTCCATTGCAAAGAAACTTTGGCAAACTGAAAGTGTTTTACGGCGGCTGTTGGTTAGTTTTATAAGATATTTTAAGCAGACATGAAAGAAGCTATTTAAATTTGGAAATCGATAGACAGGCAGAGCAACTGCGTTAATAAAAGGCATTATGGCATATTAGCATTAGGAATTTTATTACATTCTTCTCTGTTTGACATCAGACGAGAAAAATACAGTTATGAATTCACACAAAATATATATCACGACTATTTTTTTCTCCTGTTTTATTTTCAGTGGAGAATGTCAAATTCTACAGCCACTTTCGAATTGTGATTTGGACATTGTTTTACATCCAAGTGAACTAAACGATTATGTTTTCGAAAAATTTGCCTTCTCTCCACGAACCCTAATTGTTTTTGCAACAGTTAATTGGCCTAAATGGAATACCATTATTTACAAAGGAAGGAATAAATACCCGAAATCATTGTCAAACACACAATGCACTGTTTTTGTAGTAGTGGAGCCACCAGAGAATGAAATCAAACTAATTACAGAAATCCCAATTGACTTTGGTAAGAAAGAAGACCGACCAGGTGACAAGATTCTAATAATTAATTCAAAAAATAAATTTGAGAAACTGAAACAGAATTTTATTGATTATTTGGGATGGAAACTGAGTGCAGTTTATTTTGTGGTCATCAATTCGAAGAAGGACATTGAAGTGCTAACAGTGTCGTCATTCACTAAGGAATTTGTTACAAGGATGCAATTTGAAACATCAGAAGTCCACCAGAGAGGATTTACAAGAAATGGCTTACAGAGAAATCTTCATAAAAAGAAAATCGCTTCTTTTGATCTTTATGCATTAGACAATAAAAACGAAAGAAGACGCCGATGTGCTTCGTCGCCATACGGTCTGATTAACAAGGGAATGCTTGGAGATTGCCTTTACGGTTTTCTGCAGTTGCCGGTCTTTGAAATGATGGCTGACTATTTGAATTTCACTTCTGTCTACGCTAATTCTCGCAGTCATAGTCGCTTTTGTGGCGCTGTATTACCGGAATCAAATTATGCAGGTTTGTTTAAATATAAGCGGCGCAATGTTATATATTTTACATTCCCAGGGGAATGGAGATTTATCTACTGTGTAGACAAAGAGACATATTATCGAAAGCCCTTATCGATCTGGATTGACATTATGGACAAGAGTACATGGCTAATATTGCTAACGATTTGTCTTATAGCTAATGCATTTATATTTCGCTTAGAAAAGAATAAAATCACGTTTGAATCTATTAATAATTTCTTTGTTTCCGCTATTGCGATTCTTCTCCGTCAAGATCACAACCAAAGGAAACTCGTCTTGTATGCAATTCTATCTTTGATGTTGAATTTTCTTGTAACTGAGTACGAAGAGTACATCACAACTGAAGTTATTGCTCCTGTGGACAAGAAAATAATGAGGAATTTTGGGGAATTAATTCAAAATAATTATAAAATTCTTTCCATCATTGGAAAATTAACCGGAATGTCTAAAAGTGGAGGTTATCATTTGTTGCAACCATACTTTGCACAGTATGGTATTTCTGACAAAAGCAATTCCAGTGTATATTTTTATGATACAGATCAAGTTAACGCTGTTTCATCTTTTGGTAAAATAGAAAACATGTGTCTTTCAAATAAAAAGCTAAAACTGTTTATTACATATGAAAACTCTGCCTCTGATTGGAAACTGTTTTATATACAACAAAGCCTCCCCTTAAGGAAATGTAAAAAAACATTGGAGTCTGCAGAAAGCCAACCGCTTTCCTGGGTGTTTCGTCAGTGTTTTCGTCATGAACTGCTGAATGTCGTTCAAGAACTAAATGAAATGGGATTTCTTGGTATTTGGAGAAATTTCCGACATTTCAGACCAAAGGTGTTGAGCTTCAAAGAAAAAGAGAAGCACGCTGAAGGAGAGTTTCACAGTCTTAGCTTTGATATGAAAATTGGGGCAATTTTTCATCTACTTGGATGTCTTATCCTTATTCCCTGTGTTGCTTTTCTACTTGAAAAGTATCTGACTTTACTTTATCAAAATATACATGCTGTTTATATTTTTTGGTTGTATTTCACAGATACATAACATTTATGCCAACATGACTCGGGATATTTACTTGGGTCCCTTGACATGGAATTAGGTCGGCATTTACTTACTTTCCGTGCCGATTATTTGAAAAAGGATCTAGATTTGAATGAATTCTTTGTACTTAAGTAAATATAAATACGAACACTTATTTTTCTTCCTCTGTTGAGCTGATGTAAATTATTATACATAATTAGGTATAGTCAGTGTCTTATTGCCGTAAAAACGGCAAAGATTTTATTTAGCTTTCAGATTGAGTACATTAAAAAGATTTTATTGTTATTAGGAGTTATTTTAAGACAGAGTGAATTTTTCAACCTCTTTGTACATAATGTAAAATAAATTATTGATGCAATTCTTGTTCTTTTTTATTCACTTATTTTATTATGGTCTGTGACAACAACCATTTTCATGTTGAGTATCATGCCCATGGGTGATATCGACATGATAAAGATAACCTATACAATATGCAAGATAAACTGAATTATAATTTAGAATTGAAAACTTGGATATAGAAAAAGAATGTCCAACTCACAATTTGGGGACAAATAAATTTGACATTTGTACTGAAGATAAACAAGAGAATAGAAGAGTCGTGGAATGTATTTCATTTAAAATTATTGCTATAATTGCAGAGACGTTGTCATAAATAAAATATGAATGTAAACTTAATATTTATCAGCATTATCAAATAAAATACCGATTTCTAAAACTGAGTTTTCTGTGCACATAGTATTTAAATATCTTTTGTGCAGTTAAAACACATACTGTAGACACGAATTGAAACGACAATTCTAGGTATCGATTTTAAATAATTCTATCTAAAAGTTTTACAATCAATAAAGTCACTTTCGTCCGTTTTCCACTCGTGCTAAAACATTCATAAGATTGGCTGGTGACCTTCCATTTCATTTCTGACCAAACGACTCAGCTACTTTCTTGAAAGTAGCGTAAAATATTGGACAACTAGATGCAGCATTCGTTTTCCATAAAACATCGTTCCGCTATAACTTGATTAGGTTGGCAATAAACCTTATACCAAAATATTTTAATAAGAATTAACTACAGAAAATGGAAAAGCAGCTACGTTATCTAGAAGTGACTGCATATATAAATTTACTAGTATTTCTTAAAAAGACAAATATGAAGTGCTAACAGATCTCATTGGCTTTTTGGAGCATATGTAGATATTTGAAACATAAAAATATCTAAATCTACTTTCCCAGAATTGAGCTGCAATTTCAAATCTAAAATATTGGAATCCCTGTTAGCACTCTCTTTATTCCGTGTAACATGCCATTTATTTTGCTTAGCCAATTCCATTTGCACGGTCTACATTTGATATTCCTGCAAAGTGTGAACCAGAAGCCATATATAGAATTGCTCGTTATAGCTTAGCATGTCAACATTTCAAGGCATTCGTTGTTCGATGAGCTTCGGTATATTAGTGATTCCACATTGACCTTCGTTAGGAAATAAATAATTAATTATGCACAAACGTAATCGATAAAGTAATTTGCCGGAATTTCAGTTGCGTGTGTATGATATATAGAACTTAGAACTATGACAACTAGTTAACACTCCGTCTATGAAGGTTATTGTCAAAGGACAATTTCTAATGCAGTTCCAATACGAGTGATTTTTATAACATTTTCTTCTTCTATACAAATAGTTTTGATATGCAATAATTCGCCATTCTCCTCACCAATTACAAACCATAAGCTGTATTGTTGAACCTTCATTGTAAAGAAACTTTGACAAACTGTGTTATGAAGGCTGTTTGTTAGTTTTAGAAGATATTTTAAGCAGACATGAAAGAAGCTATTTAAATGTGGAAATCGGTAGGCAGGCAGAGTAGCTGCGTTAATAAAAGGCAACTAACATTATTTTGATAATGGACTTGACAAGTCAGAAGTCTATTACATCCTTCTCTGCTTGACATAAAATTAGAAAAATACAGTTATGAATTCAAACAAAATATATATCACGACTATTATTCTCTCCTGTTTTATTTTCAGTGGAGAATGTCAAATTCTACAATCACTTTCGAATTGTGATTTGGACATTCTTTTATATCCAAGTGAATTTAATGATTGTGTTTTCGAAAAAATTGCCACCTCTCCACGAACCCTAATTGTTTTTGCAACAGTTAATTGGACTAAATGGTTTTCTAATCACAAAGGAGAGAATAAATACCCGAGTTCATTGTCAAACGTACGATGCACTGCTTTTGTAGTAGTGGAACCACCAAAGAAAAGAATCAAACTAATTACAGAAATCCCTGTTGACTTTGGTAGGCAAGAAGATCGACCAGGTGACAAGATTCTGATAATTAATTCAAAGAATAAATTTGAAAAACTGAAGCAGATTTTTGGTGATGATTTGGGGTGGACAGCGAGTGCAGTTTATTTTATGGTCATCAATTCTAAGGAAGAATTTGAAGTGCTAACACTGTTACCATTCACTAAGGAATTTGCAAGGATGGAAATTGAAGCATCAGAGGTCCAACTGAGAGCATTTTCAAAAACTGGTTTACAGAGAAATCTTCATAAAAGTGGAATCCCTGTTTTTGATCCTTCTCTATTAGATAACAAAAATGAAAGAAGACGCCGATGTGCTTCGTCGCCATACGGTCTGATTAACAAAGGAATACTTGAAGAATGCCTTTCCGGTGTTGTGCAATCACCGGTCTTTGAAATGATGGCTGACTCTTTAAATTTCACGGCTATCTACACAAATGCTCGCGGTCTTAATCGCTTTTGTAGTACTGCGTTACCGGAATCAAATTATGTAGGTTTGTTTACATATAATAGGTACAACGTTCTATATTTATCGTTCCCTGGACAATGGGGCTTCATTTACTGTGTGGACAGGGAAACTTATTACCAAAAGTCCTTCTCGATCTGGATTGACATAATGGACGTGAGTACATGGCTAGTATTGCTAACAATTTGTCTTATAGCCAATGCTCTTTTATTTCATTTAGCAAAGAAAAGAATGACTTTTGAATCTGTTAGCAATTTCTTTGTTTCGGTCGTTGCGATTCTTCTGCGTCAAGATCACAACCAAAGGAAACTCTTCTTGTATGGAATTTTATCTCTGATGTTGAATATTTTTGTAGCTCAGTACGATAACTGAAGTTATTGCTCCAGTTGACAAGAAAGTAATGAAGAATTTCGGAGAATTGATTCAAAATAATTATAAAATTCTTTCCATTATTGGAAGCTCAACAGCTATGTCTAAAAAGTCAGGTTATGATCTGTTGCGTCCGTACTTTGTGGAATATGGTATATCTGACAAAATTAATTCAAGCGTATATTTTTATGATACGGATCACGTTAATGCGATTTCATCGTTTGTTCAAATTAGAATAATGTGTCTTTCACATCCGAAGATCAAACTGTTTGTTAAATTTAGAAATTCTGCCTCTGATGTGGAACTATTTTATATACAAAAATTTCTCCCTTTAAGGAAATGTATGAAGACATTGGAGTCTGCAGAAAGTCAACCCCTTGCCTGGGTGTTTAAAGGATGTTTTAGGCATGAGCTGCTAAATGCTGCCCAAGAACTGAATGAAATGGGATTTCTTGATATTTGGAGAAATCTCCGACATTTCAATGCAGAAGCATTAAGCTTCAATGAAAAAGAGAAGCACGCTGAAGGAGAATTTCGAAAGCTCAGTTTTGACATGAAAATTGGGGCAATTTTTAATCTACTTGGATATCTGGTCCTTATTCCCTGTGTTGTTTTTCTACTTGAAAAGTATCTGACTTTACTTTATCAAAATATACGTGCTGCTTATATTTTTTGGTTGTATTTCACAGATACATAATACTTATGGCAACATGACTCTGGACACTTATTTATTTATTTATTTATTTGGTGTAAGTATCAATTTCCTTCAGATGAAGGCAGTTCCATTGTTACTGTACTTACAGCGCATTGTAATTGAACATAACAATTTGATTATCGATCAGAATATAATTACTTCAATAGTTAGTTTCTATAATTAGTTTAGGACATAATATTTTATAACCTCATTTATTGTTTCGTCGTAATTACTAAAATCACTTATATTATATGTGTTATCGTCAGACTCTTTTAACTGCATTTCTAGCAAGTATTTGAATAATTCATTTTTAAATATACATAATGTTTTGCTTTCTCTTATATAGTCAGGCACCATAAACCATTCAGTTACAGCTTGTGAACTAAATGCTCTCTCACGATATTGCGATTTATTATTATTATGATAAATTACATAGGTATATGACTTTGATCGAGTGCATCTAGTATTGACATTTTCAAAATTTATATAATTGTAAAAATATGGAGGACATTGCATATTGTATACCATACTGTACACGGTCTTAAGTAATTCAAATTTATACAAGTATTTTGGGAAGAGCCATTTAATTTCCGTAGATATGGAATATTTTACATTGTCATATTTTTTGATTCCTAACGTAAACCTACCAGCACTTCGAATAATACCCTCTACATTTTTAATATTATACTTATAGGTAGTACCCCAAATTGCACACATGTATCTCACAATTGATATTACATACGTATTCATTATTAGTCTTTTAGTATCTTGGGAGAACAAATTTCGTAATGGATATAGTGACCATATTATTGCATTGCACTTTTTGGTTACGTGAGATATATGTGTTGTCCAATTTAACTCGTTATCGATAACTAGGCCAAGAATTTTTAGCTCTTTTTCTGTTGTAATATTAACATCATTATATACAGTGTTGGCCGCAAGTCACGCATCATGGGGAAATAACATTACCTGTGGCCACAAATAACGCATCATAGGGAATTAACATTACATGTGGCCACAAGTCACGCATCATAATGAAATAACATTGGTGTGTAAGAGAACCTTCGATTTCATTCAATAATCAGCTCCAATGCACCTTTATTTGAGCAGACTAACATTTATTTCGTAAGTTCTTTTTATCGAGTAGTAAGTGTATCATTTGCGCAATGAGGCTTTCGAAAGATGAAAGAGTGGTAGTGATAATGTTGGCTGGACGTCCAGGCTTATCCACCAGAGCCGTGGCAGTGGACTTCGCTCGGAGACATCCTGATAAGGCCATCCACCAATCAACAGTTGTTAGACTGATTAACAAATTTAAGAAGACAGGTTCGACAGCTGATGCCCCTCGACCTGGGGCTCCTAAGACTGCTACAAACCCAGAGACTTCAATCACCGTTCTTGCAAAATTTGTTGCAAGTCCAAGAAGAACGCCGAGAGAGGTGGCCAGAGATCTGAACATTTCAAGAACCAGTGTTCGTGGCATCCTGAAATTACATCATTTTAAACCATATAAAATGAAAATTCTCCAGGCTCTTAAACCAGAAGATCCGGCAAGGAGAATTGGATTTTGTCGGTGGGCGCAGTCAATTTTAGAAGAAGAAAAACAATTCTTTTCAGTGATGAAACCAAATTTCATTTAAATGGAGTCGTGCATCGTCACAATTGTCGGTATTACTCCGATGAAAATCCCCACTGGATGGCAGGGCTACAGGAACAAGGGTCTCCTGGATTTATGGTGTGGGCCAGAATTCTGGACGACCTCATCATTGTTAAATTCTTTACGGGGACAGTAAATGGTCATCACATTGAACATCTTTAAGCCAGGTACCACTTCATCTTTCTAGCTAAAATCTTCAACTTGCAAACCTAATGTTATTTCATTATGATGCGTGACTTGTGGCCACATGTAATGTTAATTCCCTATGATGCGTTATTTGTGGCCACAGGTAATGTTATTTCCCCATGATGCGTGACTTGCGGCCAACACTGTATAAGTGATACTTTGTTTAATTTTTTTACAACATTTGGGCTTCCTACAATTAACATTTTTGTCTTATTTACATTGAGTTCCATCAAGTTTACACTCATCCATTTTATTACATTGCTGAGATCGTCAGAAAGCTTTGCTAATAATATTTCGATGTGACTAGGGTGACCAGATATTACAAGTTGGTTATCATCAGCAAATTGTATAATTAGGCTATTCTTTAAACAGAGTGGTAAATCATTTACTAGAAGAGAAAATAGTAAACTACCAAGGACCGAACCTTGAGGTACTCCAAGATTTATCGTTTTAATTGTTGATTTCGTTGAAATTTCGTAATTATTGCTAAAATTAATATTACTATTATCATTATCATTAATAATATTGCTATAATTAACATTACCATTATCATTAATAATATTGCTATAATTAACATTACCATTATCATTAATAATATTGTTGCCATTATTATTTATACAAACATAGTGCTTGCGATTAGACAGATAAGATTCAAACCATTGAAAATCAATTCCATACCATGACATCTTTGTTTCTAAAATCCTTGTGGTCACCTTATCAAATGCTTTAGATACATCTAATGACAGTATAATATTTACATGCCCCATTGCAATATTCCTAAACAAAATATCCGTTAATGCTATTTGAGCATGTAAAGTTGAATGATTTTTCCTAAATCCGAATTGCGTCTTATTGAGTATATGATTATCTTCTACATATTTTATAAGCTGATTAAATACACATTTCTCTAAAATTTTTGATATTATTGTTTGTGTGGTTATAGGTCTATAGTGACAAGGTTCACTTGGATTAATAATTTTAGGAATAGGGGTCACTTTGGAAATTTTTAATTTGTCGCATACATTATTTTCTATTATACTTTGATTAATGATGTCATGCAGACTGTCATATATGGTGGGTGTATTTAAAAGATATTTAAAAAATATTGGCGACATTTCAAGAGAATCAGTTGATCTTGAATTTTTCTTTTTCATTACTTTCCATGCATGAAACATGTCTGGTACGCTTATTGGTTTTACTTTAAATTCGCTGTCAACCTTAACAATACTATTTGGTTTAGCGGGGGGAATAACTATTTTCTCTTCGGATGTACATATACTAACAAAATAGTCATTTAAAACATCAGGTGCTATATCTATTACATTATCGTTTTTTTGTTTACCTATGGAAATAACATTCTTTAGTGCTTTATGGACTCCCAATTTTTGTATTTGGTTATTCATTTGATTTTTGGTATCAGTATTTATCGCTCTAGTCAATTCTTTGCTAATTTTACATAACAAAATTTTATTTGCATTGCAAGGATTCTTTTTAAATTTTTTATATGCAACATTTCTTTCTCGCTTTAATGCCTGTGTTGCATTAGTAAGAAATTTTTTATTACCAGTTTCTCTTATTTTAACAGTCTTATAAGGTGCATATTTATTCATGGCAGATAGAATATTATTACTAAAAGCATCGACTTTATCTTCCAGTTCGACAGATGTGCCGTTTATATTATCATTACTGGAAAGATACTCAGAAACACGTGACATCGTTTTATCCGTAATACTACGTAGAAATATTCTTTTCTTTGTGAGTTTATCTTTGCCAATATTTATACGTGCATTTATAAGACTATGATCAGCGAGAAATTTATTCTCAACATCTAAAGTTATTCTACTTTCATCACAGTTTGTTATAAACAAATCTAGGATTGCATCACCTCTTGTAGGTGTGTTCACAAGTTGAGAGAAGGAATAACTATTTAATAATCTATTAAATCTTGTTGTTAATCCTTTCACAATTTTATCGTTTAAATTAAAGTCTCCCATTACAAATACATATTTATCTGTTTGGCTTAGTTCTGAAAAAATCAAGTCAAAAGAAACAAAATCGTTTTCTAAACTTTCCTTGTCATAAAGCGGACATCGGTAAATACAAATTATAATACACGATTTGTTATAATTATGCTGTACAATCGTACCTTGATATTCAACATTTTTGTTTATACTGAATACATGCTCATTTTTAAGTTTAAAATTTTTATGTTTTAAATTATTGCTGATAAGAAAACAAATTCCACCGTTACCTTTGTATGCCCGATCTTTTCTAACTGTGTTATATCCAGAAAATTTTGGGGATAACATACCTTCCTTTAAAAATGTTTCTGTTAGGCATAATACGTCATAGTTTTCAAGCAGTAATAGTTCATTCACTAAACTTAACTTATTTCTTAAAGAACGAATATTCACATGTGCTAAATGTACTGATTTGTCATGTTTTTTAGAGTTCTTGTTCATAAAAAACCCGTGTATGTTTCTTGTGACGAAGAATTTTGATTCGAGATTGTTCCACTATATAGGTATGTAGGTCTTCCACTTACTTGTGTGCAGAGGCTTGTGAGTAGGTCTGATTTTCTTTCAGTGCTGACTATTGAAAGCAGAGCATCTACATTTGAATTAATTCTTTGTACTTGAATAAATATGAATGTAATCACTTGGCTAATCTTTGCTTTTGTTGAGATAATGTAAATTATTATTTTGTACTACTAAAATAGGGTTTAATACTAATACTAAAGCAAAGTGTAGTAATAGAAACGGCACAGATTTTATTTGGCTTTCAGTGTGAGAATAATAAAAAGTTTCTATTGTTATCGAACTTATTTTAAGACCGAATGAGTTTTTCCAGCCCACTTTGCCTTAAAATCCTTTGTACATAATTAGAAATAAATTACAAGTGTAATTCATGTCTTTTTACTTTTTAAAATCGTTTTTGTGATCAATCATTGTCATGCCGAATCCCAAAAAATAAGATCCATATGATAGAGATAACCTTTAGCACATGCATAAAACAGATAGAGAAATGATATAAAATTTAGAATTTACAACTTGGTTTCAGAAGGATATCCAACTCACAATTTGATTACGGGTACAAACTAATTTGAGGTTTCGTGAAACTACGTTGTAATTGCAGACAACATTATAAACAAAATATGAACATTGACTTAATGTGTTTTAGCGTTTTCAAAAAACGTACCGATTTTCTAAACTTTATAGAGCAGCTTTATAGGTGTAGAGCAATTAGGGCAATTAGGTGTAGAGATGGAATTTCCAACATCTTCCCCTCACCGTCTGTCGTTAATTTTATCAAGTATTTGGCATCCTTCTTCGCATGGGGGATTTCGGTATCCAAGAACTGATATCAATAGTTCACCCGTGTTTCATCTTTGTCTTTAAACTTTATTGTTAGTTTCAGTATGTATTTTTGATGCTCTTCAAAGTTTTTTTATAATTCTTCAGTTATCCAATCCAGTGACTGCTTTCCGATTCTTTATTCGATTGAACTGTCTGTCTGTGAGTGAGTCAGTCAGTCAGTACTAGCTTCAGTAAAAGTTTTTATTCAAAAACTGTGGACATATGAGTTTTTGAGCCAAACCCGCAAAACATGTACTTTTGAGCAAAAACCCGCGAACCATGAACTTTTGAGCAAATACCCGCGAACCATGAGTTTTTAAGCAAAACCTTTCGAACCGTGAGTTTTTGAGCAAAAACCCGCGAACCATGAGATTATGAGCAAAAGCCCGCGAAGCATGGGCTTTTGAGCCAAAACTCGCGAAGCATGACCTTTTTCTTCCATGAAATGCCGTGCGAAAGCAAACTCTACGGGACCCTAGCGAAAACTAAAAAATGGGCATCGTTTACGATGTCATTAATTTAAATGATGTAACTAAAGCGTAAAAAAGACATAACAGCGGAAGTCAATAATAAAATCATAAATGCCATGTAATTTACTTCATGATTTTAACTTCAATTTAATGCTTCATTGACAATAAATTGCACTGCGTGATATATGGGTAGGGGGTAGGTATTCGCATTGCTGAGTTAGAATTTTCAAATTATCATGCATCCGTTTTCTGGCTTGTTTTATGAATCATAATAAAAGTACAACAACTGAGCTACTCGTAACCCATTTATTATAATAATACCCCCATTAATTCTCATGTCACTTTTTGATTTATTTATGGAATGATTAGTAACTCAATTAATTTTATAACTCTCTCGTGTTGACCATGACCATTAGTTAAAAAGTATCATTTGTATTTTTTATTCGTATATAATTTCATGCACGTATGTACATGCAAATAAAACGATTTTATTCCCAAAAAAAGCATATCTTACTAAATCACCTGATTTTGAATCAGTAATTCAGTTTCTTGCCACAATGAAGTTTTCCTTTTGTAGCGTATGTTAGCAACAGCCCCGGTCCAGCTAGATTGAAAACATTTGTCTAACTGCATTAAATAGTTGCGGAATTGACGGACGTCTTGCAACTCCGAATTGGGGATTGTGGGAAGCCCTTTCAGAATTTCTTCTTTGGCCTTAATATATTCTTCAACAAAGGTATGAATGGTTTTAGCAGATATATTGATGACATCCAGAAAAGATATTGAAGGTTTATTCAAGGCAACAATCATCAGCAGATTTGAGTCAGCCTGGTTATCGACCACTTCATTTTCGAAGGAGAAAAAGTCGTTTAAGAGGCATCCAAGGAGAATTACATTCTGTTGAAGACATTTGACTTTTTCGTATAATCAACTGTTTTTCAGCCACTTTTTATTGAGAAATTCCCCATTCGCAAATTCAATACATTTGACTACGTATATCATACCAGAGTAATGAACACGTGACTCAATATACTCCGCAACAGTTGGAATTCTTTCTTTCGCAGTTGAATTACAATCCTGATGAGTGATACCAATATGGAAAGTATAATACTTGATGAAGGATTTGAACCAGTCTTTGGGACTATTTTTCTTCAGGGATTGTAATCCTTCTAAATTGGCATACTCAATTTTATGTGCAGTTTCAATCAAATTAAACGAAGTTTTTTCGCTGGACATTCTCTTAATTACTTGGCTTGCCATTGACGATTCCTCTTCATTCAAATGACCAAATACATCGCGACCCCAAAGCTGGTTTATGTAGTAATCCACAAGAAACACTTTTCCTATCGCCGCTACGCGAGATTCATTTCCTCCCGGGTACAGATAAATTGCTGTTGCACTGTGTTCTTCCGTTTGCTTAAGCCATATTCCGTGTTTTAAGG
The DNA here is from genome assembly GCA_020352615.2 of Yoshiicerus persimilis. Taxonomy (NCBI): domain Eukaryota; kingdom Metazoa; phylum Arthropoda; class Collembola; order Entomobryomorpha; family Tomoceridae; genus Yoshiicerus; species Yoshiicerus persimilis. The sequence goes on from CM036941.2 coordinate 2,474,225, forward strand.
CAAATTCTTTACACGATTTCACCAAAAACTTCTTTTCGTCATGTGGTTTGTAGTCCTGACAGTAATTTTCAAAGTTAAAATTCTCCAGTTTGAATAGTTCTTGAAGAGATAATTTTACGCCCTCAGAAATTAATGAGTCATATTCGTGTAGAATTCTTGCCATTGTATCCTTGCTCACTGCAGTGGTGTCGGACATCGTGGTAAAAGCACTTCGTTCCGAAATTAATTGATATAGTTCAATTTTTCCTGAAGTGGTGTGGAGAGTAATAGCAAAGAGGAACAAATGTACTGTCTAACTAACTACAAAAATTATTAAAATTGCTTATATAGTTTGGATTGACGTAATTTTGCTTGGAGAGCTTACGTAAAGGAAGTGATTAGATAATTCGTTCCACTAATTAAAATAAATTTTCATAAACTAGTGCATTAAATTGTAAATTAAATTATCTCTAATATGTTCTTGTGTTTTCAATAGTCACTGCTTTTAATATACTCACTCATACACAAGCAGAAACATAAAGTGCAAGTGGTGTCTGCTATAGAAAGAATAGCAAATGACTCTGTCGCTCGCCTACCTTAACTTTATACGTGTTGTGCGTGTCTGTCTTGATAACTTCTTTATTATTATACATGGTCTTCTATTATGAGAAAGTTAACTGCGATTCTGCAATTAGGTAAGATAAAAATGCGTATTTATTAAAAAATAACAATAATATAAGTCATTATGAATTGATTAGTGTTAGTTATCTAATTTCCATTATGAATATTCATTTAAATGTAGCATTAAAACAAAATGATGAAACTAAATATCTTCCATTAATATGGCTGCATGGAAAAGTATAAAAGAATGTATTCAAATAGCCCTGACAGAAATTGAACCAGTCAATCTGTTTGCTACATTTTAGCGTAGGCGTAATATAAGTTCACTCACCTTTACTACATTATATAATCAATTCTAAATGCGTATCAGCTCTATAATCGCTGATGACATAATTATTCAATTATTTATGTAACCAGTTTTTTCTGCATTACACGAATGCAACCCCAATAATAAATTTAATTGAGCGGGTCAACATTGGAAGATTGGAACTGATTACTTAAATTGTCGCAAACTTCGGTCGTCTGTCCTATGGTGCGCGACTTATGGTCAGCACAGTTTATTTATACAAATGATTCCACAGAATATTAACCTTTGTGTGGAGAGTCCATCAATCATCTCTTGCATAAATCATCCATATAAAAAACTAAATTCCTCATTAATCTTTCAGTCTGTAGGATATTTTTCTGCGGTAGGATGAAATAATCATATTATGAGTAAAAATAAAAACTACACAAATTGAAATTTCTTTTAAGTCTCTCCGTAAGATTTTCTCTTTCTAATAATGCAACCGCGACTGTTACAGACGATAAAAAAAAGAATAGGAGAAATTGGGCTGAATTCACTGATGATTGAGTGATAGGTCAACTGAAAGTGAAACTAACTAATTAAGTTAAACTAATTAATTAACTAACTAATTAAACAGGTTAACTGGTACGAAATGTATAGGCAATTTTATTTGCTGGCAATGCATGGAGCAATAGTAATGGAATGGGAACAATAAGAATGGTGCACCAATATAAAATAATATGGTCTACTTGCAATGCGATATTTACTTGCTATTGCTATGTAATAATTACACGTGTCAATGTTTGCGCATAGTAGTTAAAATAATTGCTATAATTAGAATTTCAAATTACAATCGTGTTTTATGAATCGTGATAAAAGAATCACAAATGTCCATTTATTATAATTACACTCCCATTAATTTTCACTTCATATTTTGATTTATTTAAATTATTATTAACTGAATTAATTTTATAACTTTCCCGTGTTCCCCATTAATTTAAACTGTACCATTAAGCTTCCTTAAATATAATTTCATGTACGTATGTACTACGTGCTAAATAAAACTATCTTCCCCCACGGCAAATGAACTTAGATAATTTAGAACGTTATTTTAATCTTGGAGTAATAAGGAGTATTATGGTACTGTACTGCCATAATACTCATTATACCTGGATAATTTCTTGTTAATTTCTATCCCTGCTGTTTGGGTCCTTATATCACATTACTGGGGATTTTTAATACATAGCAGTGTTCAAAGAGTGCTTAAAAATAGTTACAAGAAATGTCAATCACAATTTTATCAGTTCTACTATGTTCCAGAAGTAAAGTGCACTTTTAGCAAACTAGACTATTCAGATATTACGTCTTCAAAATGTTGTTAGAAATTTGTACAGTAATTGTGCTGTTTTTGTGCTTCGTCAAATGGAGAAAACGACCACAACGATTTCCCCCAGGTAATAAATTAAACAATTCCTCATTTTTCAAACGTAAATAAAATTGTAAATGGTTTTTGATGGCAAAAATTAGAAATACTAGATTGCATTCATTTCAGTGTCTAAGAATTTATTTATTTCCGAAAAACAAATATTTCTTTGCATGTGTGACCATTTTTAATTAGCTTTACGTCAGGGTCCATCTCTAGGATAATGGACGTGAATATTTGAAATTTTTTAATAGTTCTCTTTTTTGTGATAATTATAAAGGTCCCTTCAGCTGGCCCATTGTGGGGAACTTGGTACAAGTAGGAATGAAACCCTATAAAACCGTAATGACAATGAGAGAGAAATACGGTGATATAATTGGACTCGATTTCGGGCCTACACGGTAACACTTTAATAAACTTTTTAACAATTTGAGTATGGATACTCCATTTTGGTCTTGATCTGAATTTAGAATGACATTTTTGCAAGGCTGTGTTTATTAATGAATACAAACTTGTAAAGGAAGCTTACAATATGCTTGTCTTTTGCGGAAGGCCAAAAATGCACCATTTGGCAAATCCGGATGATGGGATTGTTAAAGGTCTGTTGACAGACAATCTGCTGGATAAATATACTTCCGCTTTTAAAGTTGTTATTCAATTCATTTCGATTTTTATAATAAATCATTTTAAATATTCTTTAGGAATTCTATTTGCTTCTGAAAAGAACTGGGTGGAACAGCGACGCTTTACATTTACTTACATTCAATCCAGGTTTCGTAATGGAGTGCCAGTAGAAAAATTAATATTACACGAGGCAACAGAATTAATTGCCTACTTAAATAAGAATCGTGGACAACCCATCTCAACTACAAAGCTGTTTAACCTTTCGGCTTTAAATTCAATTTTGACCGTTATTAGTGGATCGAGATTCTGCATTCAAGATAAAAAATATTTAAAATTAGTTGACAGTGTTCATCAGTAAGATATTTTACAATTCCCAAATTAGTGTGCACATATTATTTCAAAATTCATTTCGAAACTAAAATAGTAGTAGTATTGTATGCATTTGTCAAAATGATTTAATGTTTACTTTATTATTAGGATGGCTTCATCTCCAGCTACTCTTGGTCTTCTGGTGTTTTTTCCACGATTGTCGAAAATAATGCCCAAACTAACTAGTTTTGATATGTGCCGTGCTAATATGGCAGCTCTTCATAAATACGCACAGGAAGTAATTGATGCTCATATGGATTCTTATCAAGAGGGCGTAGAAAGAGATTTTGTTGATGGCTATTTAAAGAAGGTTAAAAGTACAATGGATACGCAATCATCGTTTTTTTAAGAAACTGGCAGTAAGTTCAAAAGACATTTGAATTAAAGTAGTATTTCATAGATTTAACTTCTAAGTTGAATAAATATTAAGTACATTAAATAAATTTTAGAGGGTATAAGCATATACAATTTTAAAAAAACAATTAGCATTAAATATTCAAGATGTCACGATCACAATTAAGCTAAATGGATGATTTTCTTTCTTTCCATGGGCTACCAAATTAAATAGTGGTGTTTATTTCATTTCAGTCAAAAATCTCCGCCATATACTTACAGATTTAATTCTTGGTGGAATTGAAACAGTCGCAACTACATTGAGATGGACCTTATTCCTTATGGCCCAATTCCCTGATGTACAAGACAAGTTAAGGCGCACTATCGCAAACCACACCAAAAATTGGGGTGAAATATCATTAAAGGATCAGCCCAAGTATGTTTTTCTTAAATTAGGTATTAATCAGGGCGTTTTTAATTAGTTGTGATCTAATTAATTGGTCGTTAGTAATTTTCTCGGAGAACTAATTAATTAATAATTGGTAATTAGTAATTTTTTCGCGCAACTAATTAAGTCGTAATTTGTAATTAGTAATTTTCCCGCGCAACTAATTAATTAGTAATTACCATCTGATTGCTAATTAGTTAGTTAATTAATTCAATCTCAGTAACAACATTCAACAGTAAATAATAGATCGGCTAATTAATTAGCAAGCGCAGCTTCAAAATCAAACTTAAATAGTGAGTTGGTGCAGCGGGGAGTTCAAGAAAAAGGAAATCTAAGTGGATTAAATGCAAATTGTGCTTTAAAAACCTGCGCAATCTGGAAGGGCAAAACTCACCTAATTAAATACTAATTTAATTAGTAATTTGTTAATTACATCTTACTTGTGCAGCAAATAATTGATTGTTAATTATTCTTTGCGCTGGAACTAATTAATGGGCAATTAATATCTAATTACCAATTAATTAGTTAATTAATTAGATTGCTAATTAATTATTAACGCCTTGGTATTAAAAAATCCGTTTTAACAGGAATACAAGCAAAATTTAAGTACTTGAGGATTAATGGATAAGTAAATCAGATTTACGTTTTTATTCGATGGTTTTAAAAACTAATTTCACAATGTGACTTTTTTCTAGGTTCCCTTACGTTGAAGCATTGATTTTAGAAGTGACGCGTTATTCTTCCGTTACTCCTGTTGGACTGGCTCATGAGGCAACTGATGATGTCGAATTTCATGGATACTTGATACCGAAGGGAACTGTGGTCATGGCTAACCAATTTGGCGTTCACCATGACCCATCCCTTTGGGGTGACCCTGAAAACATCCGACCAGAAAGATTTCTAACATATGGTGAAAGTGAAGTAATAAGACACCCTGCTCTTATTGCCTTTTCCGCTGGAAAACGAGCTTGTCCTGGAGAAGCCTTAGCAAGGGATCAATTATTTATTTTTACTGTTCATTTATTTTCTAATTTTGAAATTCAATTCGATCCTAGTGACCCTACTCCGCAGTTAAAACACGAAATTAACACCGCGTTGTCACCTCCTAAGCATAAAATTATACTTCAGACCGTTTCTATCAATAAGGAGAAAGAAGATAACATTTAATCATGCATGTAACTTTCATTCATTAATTTGCAGTTGCATTTATTTGGTAACATAACGTTAATAAACTTCATAATGCTTTACCTATATTGACATTAGACAGTTTGATTGGATATGCTAATAAAAATATTCATAATTTTATTGTGGATTTGGTACATAAATGCTACTCTATGCCATTCTGTCCATCAGTAGGCCATTTCTGATTTTGGCAATAGTGCTTCATTGGGAAGATAAACACAAAAACCCTTTAAGGAAAATTCGTGTAATAGTAATTATTATTTGAGACATCTGTCATATCTGTCATCTTGGAATTTGAAAAGAATATAAGGAAGCTTAACGTAACATCGTCAATAAAATTTCAAACACCGTTATGAGTAAATTAAATGTGTGTGAACTTGGGCAAAATTTGTATACAAAATTTTTGTACAAAATTTTTGTCCAACTTCACACACATCCTTCGCTTGCCACGCGTACTAAAATATAACCTTTATTACTAATTACTAGAGACATTCCATTCCACCTAACCAAACGACTCAACTACTAATAGAACTTTCTTATGAGTAGAGTAAAATAGTGCACAGATAGATGGAGCATTTGACTCCCATAACAATCCTTCAGCTATACCTTGATTAGTGGCAAATGTATGATTCTCTTTATTTCGTGGTCAACTACTCCAAACAAGAAAAGATTCTTCAAATTATTTCAATAACTTGATAATAATTACATGTCTGAAATCTAGAAATTCTGCTTCAAATTTTTATCTTTTCTCAAATCCTCACCTGCTAATAAGGCGAATGGTTTCAGTTTGTAGCCCACTATTCCGAGGCAACCGCGTGATAATTATTTTGCCGTTGTTTTAAAGTATCTTAACCTGCTGTGAATAAATCAATTAGCATATAGAATGAATTACCTAGTTTTTACTGCATGTTGTTCACAATGGAAGTGTAATAAAGGGGTTTATTTGCAAGACGAGTATTTAAAGCACGTGAGGATGAGACGAACAGCAGATATTTTATTATCACGTAGTATTACTCATCATGGTGATAAATGGCTTGGATAAGATAATAATAATGAGTCTATATACATTATGTGTTCACAAGTAACAGTCATTCTGTCCTAATTTCAATTTGTGATTACAACTGCCACGTAAGGAAGAGACTGCACTCGAAGCAGACACACTGTCCGCCATTTGGATTTTTCCAAAGTTAAATGAATAAAGACATATTTCACATCGAACTTTAAAATGGAAAACGAAATAACAAAGAATTTGGTTTTTCTGGCAAACAGCCTCACCAATCTGGAAAGCATTTTGCTGCATTTGGAAGAAAAGGGAATTATTTCTACAGATGAGAGACACGAAATTGTAAGTTGGACAAACAATCTTTTCTACAGTCGTCTATAATTATGACAAAAATAATTTTTATTATAAACAAAACCTATAAAAATTTATACTTTTATGTCAATACTTACTTCTAATATTTCTAAATTATTTTCGTTTTGTGAAAGAAAGGGTCAATATTCATTTTGGCAAATGTCTTAATAATAAGTTTCAAATTACTAATAAACTTAAACGTTTATATTGCAGCTATTACCCGGAACCCCGCTTGAAAGAAATATGAGGTTCTTCGATATGATTAGAAGAAAAGATTACAGTGCAAACAAGAATTTTATTATATACTACGGATGACAAATAATAAGCATTGCGCTGATAAGATTGAAGGAGAAGGAATTAAGAGACAACCGGAAACTGCACTACAGGAATCAAGTAATTATGAAGTTGCTAAATTAGGACAAATGCTGAGCGACGTAAATATTGCGGAATCATATAATCAACCGACCGTATTAAAAAGGCATCCAGCTAACATATAAATGACCCAACCGATTTGGTTTGGCGTCACTGCACCCAACAGATGCTACACAGGAAGAGAAACGGAAATGGAATTACTGGAAAACTACTGGAATGATTGTATAACCAAGAAGACAGTTTCAATAGCTGCTGTCACTGGATTAGGTGGTGTCGCGTAAGCAGATTATTTCTTGTATTGTATTTTGTGTGTATGTAGTTTTGAGCTTACGCCGTGTAGAATAATTTCTATGCATTCCTATATTGAATTCATTATTGTTGTGTGTGTAATGTACAATATTGATAATAGAATAGTAGTAGAGTTGGTGAGTAGACCGTATTGAAGATTGAACCTGACAATTGATTGATATAGTTATAAAATTACCTGTACGTTCTTCTTTAGCATTTCTTGATATTTAATTGAAATAAACTAAAGTTTAATTAGGTACATTTCGTTTTGAGCCTAATTATTACCGAGTCAGTTTAGGTCACATCACATCGTTAGTCATAAACATAAAATACACGTTGGGGTTAATTCGGAGGCTATCTGTTTTGTCGACCCCCAACATTTCTGGCGCCCCTGGTTAGGATTGACTGCGATTTCGAAAGTGATAAACTGTCAACTAACGACCACTTAGTGATTGAACTGTATCCAGTGATTTGAACGACTAAGTGTTTACCGAAACTGATAAAATGCAAGCACTGAAAAAAGAACGTACTCCTCTTCGAGCTAGTGCTACAAAAATGGCCACGACTCTTCGAGAGGAACTGAAAAAAGAAGATGCCAACACGATGGTCATCAACGCCCTGTTGAAGAAATTGGAAACAAAATCCGATAGATTGGCAATTGTTGACGGGAAAATTATGGACATCCTGAGAGAAACTGATGCCGAGACAGCAGAATTCGAAACCGAATTTGACGAAGCAGAAGTTTATCGCGACCGACTCCAGGACATCCAAGCTGAAGTTCAACAATTTTTATCAAAATTGAATGCCGATGCCGTGAGTGAATATCAAAGCGTCACCAACGAAGGAAGTAAGTCACCATCTTCAAAAAGAAAATTCAAATTACCGAAGATAGAGTGGAAGAAGTTTGGTGGCGAACCGAAAGACTGGTTAGGTTTTTGGGGACAATTTGCAAAAATTGATGACGACGAGGAAATGGATCCGGCTGACAAGTTTCAGTATTTGCTGCAGGCAGTGGAACAAGGTTCAAGAGCTGCAGACCTCGTCCAAAGTTTTCCCCCAAGCGGAAAGTGTTACCCGCAAGCGATCGAGAGCCTAAAAGACCGCTTTGGAAATGAAGAAACCCTCGTGGAAGTCTACGTGAGGGAACTGTTGAGGTTAGTGTTGCAAAATGCATTAAACCCTAAAATGAAAATTGTATTGTCAACGTTATATGACAAGCTGGAAACCCAATTGCGAGCTTTGGCAACATTGGGAGTAACCAGTGAGAAATATGCATCCATGCTTTATCCCCTTGTGGAATCCTGTCTACCCGAAGACGTACTGAGAGCATGGGAGCGAAACAGAAATCTTGGAAACGGAGCCAACAATGCAGACGAAAGTGCTCCACATCAAAACCAATTAACTTTAATGATGGCCTTTCTTCGTGGAGAAGTTAAGGGCGAAGAAAGGATTTCGATGGCACGTCGAGGTTTTGCAGTGGAAAAAGAAAAGAAAGACAAACCGAAAAGTACACCTGCAGAAGATTTCCCGACTGCTGCTGGATTGTTTAGTGGAACTGAATCCTCGAAACCCGGAAAGAAGAGTAAGAACTGTTACTTTTGTGATATGAGTAACCATCCAACTCAAGACTGTTATAAGGCTAAAAAAATGACCCTTACCGATAAGAAAAGCATTTTGCAAAAGAAAGGTGTTTGCTATTCGTGTTTTGAACCTGGGCATACTTCAAAATTTTGTAAAGCGAAACCCCAATGTGTGAACTGTAAATGGAAGCATTACATGATTATGTGTCCAGATCTTCCGGCGCATAAATCGGAAAAGAAAATTGAAAATGTTAAGGAATCGACTACAAAGGAGCAGATTAGTGACACGAGTGAGAAGAAGATTAGCACTTTGGCTAATCAAATGTGCACGAGTGATGTGTTGCTGGAGACTCTTATTGTTACCCTCCTAAATGGAACCCGGAAACTGACCGTACGAGCAATTCTCGATTCGGGTTCTCAACGATCATACCTGACGAAGAGTGCGGCCAAAGCCATTGGTTATCCTGTGGTTGGAACTGAAGCGATCAACCATAATCTGTTTGGTGGAGTCGAAAGTGGTAAGAAATGCCATAATATCTACCAAATTTTAGTGTGCAGCCAAGACAGAAATTATACTTGTACTTTCGCAATCTTGGACACCCCTGAAATCTGTGGGAATATCCCCAAAGTTCAAAATGGACCGTGGATAAGTGAATTGAGACAGGAAAAAATTAAACTCACTGATTTCGAAGAGAGCAATCAAAGAATTGATCTCCTGATAGGATCCGACATCTATGGAAAATTATTGACTGGCCGAGTAGTTCAATTAGCTAGTGGTCCGGTTGCAATACAAACACGACTGGGATGGACATTAAGTGGAAAGGTACCCCGAATGAAATCTAATAATGACAGTACCCTTCTAGTGACCAACCTTTTTGTAAAAGACGCCGAAATTCAAAATTTGTGGAAACTCGACACCATTGGCATTACCGACCCTGTAGAAGACAAGACTAGAGATGAACTCCAAGAAGCTGCCATGGAGCATTTTCTACAAACGGTAACAACCAACGAGGAAGGGAGGTATGAAGTTGCATTACCAGTTATTGTTGGACATGACGACTTACCCAGTAATAAAAGATTAACTGAAAAGAGAATGCAGTCTTCTACTCGAAAGTTACTTGCAGAGGGGAAGATGCAACCCTATCAACAAGCATTTAAGGAATGGAAGGATGAAAACATAATAGAAGAAATCCCTCCAGATGCAGTGGAAAAGTTTGGGCATTACCTGCCCCATCGAGCTGTATACAAGGAAGAAAGTACAACGAAAGTGAGACCCGTTTTCGATGCCTCTGCAAGAGAAAAGGGATTCCCCTCACTTAACGACTGCCTGGAAAAGGGACCGAATTTGCTTGAAATGATTCCAGCAGTGCTAACGAGATTTCGGATGAACAAGATCGGTGTTTTAGCTGACATTAAGAAAGCATACCTTCAGATTAGTGTCAGACCGGCCGACAGGGATTTCCTCCGTTTTTTGCTTTACGAGAAAACCGAGGACTTCGGAACAAAAGGAGAACTTCATCGTTTTAAAGAATTCAGACACCGGCGTGTAGTTTTCGGAGTTTCCGCAAGTTCGTTTATTCTTGGAGCAACTATTAACTATCACTTGGATCGTGCTCCTCCACCCTTACAAGAAACTGCCCGAAAATTGAAACCCTCTTTTTACATAGACAACTGTATTGCCAGTGTGAGTAGTGAAGAGGACTTGAACAAGTTTATGAACGAAAGCAAGGAATTGATGAGCTCTGCAATGTTTGATTTAAGAGGTTGGGAGTGGAGTGATAGTAATTTAAAGACTGAACGTGTTGTTCCAGTGCTTGGACTCACTTGGGATTTGGGAAAAGACGAACTATCTTGTGATTTACGCTATTTTCCTTTTGTGATGCCCACTGTGACTAAAAGAAGTATTCTTTCGGCTGCTCATCGAGTTTTCGATCCAATTGGCTTCAGTGCTCCTGTTACCTTATTACCGAAATTACTGCTACAGGAGACTTGGGGACTTAAACTCGGATGGGACGAACCTCTACCTGATAACATCGGGAAAAAATTTGTGAGTTGGCTGAAGTCACTTCCAATGCTGGCGGAAGTAAAAATCCCCCGATGGCTGTTTCAAGACACATGTGAAACCGAGAAAATGAGTCTTCACGTATTTGTAGATGCGAGTAAGTATGCATATGCAGCTTGCATATTCATACGTGGAGAAACTGCAAATGGAGTATCGACTCAACTGGTGTTGGCAAAGACCAGGGTGGCTCCTGTGAAACCAACAACGATCCCCCGACTGGAGCTGTTGGCCTGCTGCATTGGAGCCCGACTTGCAGAATCCGTAAAGAAAATATTACAGATTAAGGACGTTCCCATATCGTACTGGACAGACTCCTCGAATGCATTATGCTGGATCAAGCAGGAGGATAAATGGGGAACATTCGTTTCGAACCGGGTGAAGGAGATCCGAAGTTTAAGCAATAAGGAAAACTGGAATCACGTACCCGGCTCTATGAACCCAGCGGACCTGCCTTCTCGTGGCTGCAGTGTAAGTCATTTACTACAATCTGCATGGTGGGAGGGACCTGACTGGCTGAAAGAAGATGAGGAAAATTGGCCGAAAAGCCAAATTAATCCTAATGCAGATGTAATAAATTCTGAAAAAATGAAGACTGTTGCATCAAACTTATCGACATCTCAAAGTAAGAAATTTTCCGAAACCATTTTAAATGGAAAGAAATCGATGCACTTTGAAAGAGTTCTGCGAGTAGTAGCCTGGATGAATCGATTCTGGGAAAACTGTCGTCGCAAGAAAAACAAAGAACCACTCAAGTCTGGACATCTTACTGTTGCCGAATTGGAAAGTGCAGAAATTACTATTGTTAAAATAGTCCAGAGAGAGTCATTAAAAGAAAATCCGGACTATGCTAAAGGATTAAGAATTTTTGAAGATGAAATGGGAGTGCAGCGAGTGAAAACAAAAGTAATGCGAAGAGATGACCTGATGACTTTCAGGACTCCTGCTGTACTTTCCCCATCTCATACGTTGGTCAAATTATTGGTTACTTCCCAGCACCTGAAATTAAGTCACGCTGGAATCCAAGTTTTGTTGTGCACCCTCAGAGAGAAATTCTGGATTGTACGTGCAAGAAAACTTATCCGAACTGTCATACAGGGATGTATGAAGTGCAAGCGATTTGACGTGAAGAAATCAGAATCAGTTCCAGCACCTCTACCAATTGATCGTGTACGAGAGGCAGCTGTTTTTGAAGTAACGGGTGTGGACTTGGCGGGGCCTTTGTATCTAAAAGGAAGACAGAAATCGTACATCGTGTTGTTTACCTGTGCGGTTTATCGTGCGATTCATATCGAATTGGTGACCTCCCTATCCACTGACGCGTTTCTTCAAGCTTTGCGTCGATTTATATCGAGACGAGGACGACCCACTGTAATTTACAGTGACAACGGAACGAACTTCGTTGGGGCGGACAACTTGTTTGGAAGACTGGACTGGAAAAGCATCGAAACATACTCAGGCCTCCAAAGAATCCAATGGAAGTTTAATCCACCCACTGGGGCGTGGTGGGGCGGATTCTTTGAAAGAATGATACAGATGGTAAAAAGGATCTTGCGAAGAGTTCTGGGCAAAGCTGCTTTGAACTACGAAGAACTGGCTACCACTCTGTGTGATACGGAAGCCGTGATTAATACACGACCCCTGACTTATCTTTCTGAAGATACTGATGATCTGATGCCGTTGACTCCTTCAATGTTCCTGCAGGAGGTGAAGGAAATTGGCGTTCCCGATATGGACATTTTAGACGAACAAGGTCTAAACAAAAGATTTAGCTACCGACAGCGATTGCGAAGGGAGTTACGAGAGAGATTTCGCCAGGAATATCTCGGAATGCTGTTGCAACCTGGCGGAAAGATGAAGAATACGAAGCCTGTAGCCAAAGGAGATATCGTTCTCATTGGAGCAGATGGTACTAAAAGACTTGACTGGATCCTGGGGAGAGTTCTGGAAGTTTACCCGGGTCACGACGGAATTGTACGAGTAGCCCGATTGAAAACCGCTACTGGTGAATTGACTCGTCCAATTCAACGACTGTATTCTTTGGAAGTGTCCTACGATGATCGGAAGGACATTTTGCCAGAGAAGATTGAGGAAATAAGGGAGCCTGAGAAAGTGAAAGTTTCTCGTAGTGGAAGAGTGTTGAAAGCTCCGGCTCGATTTGGATTTTAGTTTAGTAATTTAGTATGAAGTAATAATTGCTAAATATTTGAGTATATATATATATGTTAATTAATTTGATGTAATTTCCTATTTTTAGAAATTCCATGGTGGGAGAATGTCGCGTAAGCAGATTATTTCTTGTATTGTATTTTGTGTGTATGTAGTTTTGAGCTTACGCCGTGTAGAATAATTTCTATGCATTCCTATATTGAATTCATTATTGTTGTGTGTGTAATGTACAATATTGATAATAGAATAGTAGTAGAGTTGGTGAGTAGACCGTATTGAAGATTGAACCTGACAATTGATTGATTAGTTATAAAATTACCTGTACGTTCTTCTTTAGCATTTCTTGATATTTAATTGAAATAAACTAAAGTTTAATTAGGTACATTTTGTTTTGAGCCTAATTATTACCGAGTCAGTTTAGGTCACATCACATCGTTAGTCATAAACATAAAATACACGTTGGGGTTAATTCGGAGGCTATCTGTTTTGTCGACCCCCAACAGGTGGAGTTGGCAAAACCGAATTGGGTAAAAACTTCGCCAAATGGTTTTACGAGAGCATCAATGGTCACTGCATTTGGGTGGAGGCCGAAACTCCCCAGTCAGTGGAGCAATCATTCAAAAATTTGGCTGAGAACTTAAAAATCTCCCTCAAAGACCATTTGGGGAGGGAAAGAATTTTTCAGGGAATTGTCGAAGAGGTATATGAGAAACTGTTTGGAGAGAAAGTACTTTTTGTGTTCGACAATGTGGAGAATCCCTAATTTTGCAACTGCTATTTGCTTTATCTTCTAAGAAGCCACCAACAGTGGTTAGACCTTTTGTTATCACAACTTCCAGAGTCATTGAAGCTAAAAAGTATTTTGGCACTCTGTGCAACCAAATAGACTTACAAGTACTCACCAAAATCTCCGCTAACCAATTGTTGTACAAATCCCTTAATATCGACGAACCTTCGAAGGACATTACGGAACTCATCGATAAATTATGCAAAAGATTGCAATTCTATCCCCTGGCATTGCAACAAGCAGCAGCTTACATTAACGAAAGGTCTGTCTACTACGGAAATGTACAAGAAGCCATTGCTCAATATTTGACTGAAATAGAAAAGCAAGCGAAAGCTTTGTTAGATTACAAGTTACCTAAATATGAAAAATTAGAAAAGATATCTAACACGACATTCTTAACATGGAGAATTACTGTTGGAAAGGTAAGGGAATCAATGACCGGTGGAGAGTTACCTATGGATATTATGAATATAATTTCTTTTCTGTCCCCCGATAACATTCCAACTCAGATGGTCACAAACATACTGCAGAAGATGGGAAAAGGTTCAGATGGTGTAGATAAAACCAATATCTTTGATCTCATTCGAAAATATCAATGATTAACTACTCAGCAGCAAATATCATATCTGTGCACCGTTTGGTTCAGGAAGTCACACGAATCGAATTGGAAGAACGAGGAGAGTTTCGCACACTTTTTAATGAAATAGCCAAAGTCATGACTGATATGCTAAAGGAGGATGCAGTTTTCTTCAAAGAACTTGTTCACGTGCAAACCGTCTGGCAACATCTAACCAATGATAAAGAATTGATGGAAGAACGCGGAGAATTGCTTTGGCAGATATGTGAAAATCTGGAGAGATCAGGAAGGTACCGAGATCTATTGGACTTCAGTATTGAATCGGGAGAATTCGTGGAGTCCACATTGGGACAAAATCATCGATGGACTCTGCAAATGAAAAACATGAAAGGAATTGCTCTGCGTTACTTAGGTGAGTACTCAAAGGCTCTTGAAGTGTTGAAAGACACTTACGAAAGGCAGAAAGATTCATTGGGCGAGGAACACGAGAATTGTTTGAATACAGCTCAAGATATAGGAGTTGTGTACTACCGGTTAAAGAAGTATGAAGAAGCCATGCAAATCTCTATAAATGCACTGGACAAGGCAGAAAGTTATTTTGGAAAAGAATACCCAGTAACACTGTTTTTAAAACACATCATATCAATGGTACTTCGGGCACAAAATAAGTTGACAGAAGCAATCGAAATCTATGCAGAAGTTTTGGAAGTGCAAGAACGATTATTAGGAGTGGAGCATCCTGATACTCTGACTACTAAACACAACATTGCGAATGTTAAACTTAAACAAGGAGACTACTATGAGGCCTTGAAGGATTTCAATGATGTCCTGGAGATAAGAGAAAAAGTATTGGAATTAAATCATCCTCAAACTTTGACTACGAAACATAACATTGCTGTCACATATGATCGGTTGGGTCGAAACGAAGAAAGTCTCCGACTATTCAAAGAAGTACACGAAAAACGTGTCCAATTACTAGGAACACAACACCCACAGACAATTAGGACAGAGAAATGCATAGAGAAAGTGGAGATGAAAATCAGAGATCTTTGACTTAATTACAAATTAATTTATGTGCTCTTAGAATAATATCCAATATAATCATTACTATATATGTCAGCGGATAATTATAAGAATTTATTGAAATTAAAGTCGACCATATAAGCAGTTTCAAAATGATAATTACTTTTTGTCAAAGTTGCATTAAAAGATATACAAAACTGTAGCATGAACTTCATACTAAAACACAAAAGCACTTTATTCATCATCCACTATCCTAGGTCTCATAATTATTTTATTCCTAATTACGAAAACTGACTATCTATCTACTCACTGTTTTCTAAAATAATTTTTAGAGAACATATTTATTTTTATTTATTTATTTTTACAACTTTATTCCACATTTCTTACATCTCTTGTGGAGTAATTGTATCAATCATAATACTAGTAAATTAGTTTTTTCAAGTCACAGTGCAGCAATATGTCAATGCCATGAGTTCGAAAATGAACAGGAATCGTTTTGTCAAATTTACAACTTTTGCAGATGACCACTGAAAAATACAATTAAACTCCTTATTTTATCCTTGTGTGGGAAAAGAGCATTTCCTTCTATTCTTAATACTGCATACATTTTGGTAGCAATCTGTGTTGATAATTTTATACAATGCTTTATCAGACAGTAAGAATTTCAATAATGTAGTTTTATATATCCCTATTTCGTGGCTTGAAGCATCTTTAAGCAAAGCCATTGGTATTTAAAATTGCAAACTAAATATTGTTAGTGAAAAGCTATTCCACAAACAATAAAGGAAATATAAGATATACCTTTAAGATATAACAGTTATTCCTTCATCTGATTTTTCCCATGGACTTCAACTTCTTAACGTACACCTTTAAATCACTTTTCCGTCTATATTTCGGTCGGACGATATTTGGCTAATAAAGTGCTACGTTTACTTCGCTCTTGGATTGTCGTTCGTGTTATTTGTTGGACGTTTTAAAATTCGAAAGGTGAAAGTTTAAAAAAGATTAAGGTATTATTATTTAAATAATAATTATGTCTTGTCACCAATGATCATGATAAACTCAGCCCACCCCTTGTGAGATATATATATATATATCTGTTAATAACCAGTAAGAGAAGTATGTATGTATGTCACCGAATAGAACTCCGTAATCTAACAACCCAAAACTATGATTTTGGTTTTAAACTTATTGGTATAACCCGTAGTTGCACCAAAACCAATTTCATGACAATACCTCAATTCCTTCACTGATTAAAAAATCAACCACTGAAAAATATACGATTCTGGG
This sequence comes from Yoshiicerus persimilis, assembly GCA_020352615.2. Lineage (NCBI taxonomy): Eukaryota > Metazoa > Arthropoda > Collembola > Entomobryomorpha > Tomoceridae > Yoshiicerus > Yoshiicerus persimilis. The sequence continues at coordinate 2,490,989 of CM036941.2, forward strand.
CAAAGTGAGACGCATTACGCAAAACCCAAGGAGTGGCTAAGCCAAGGAAACTGTGCTGCATTCAAATGCTAGCAATAGCCATCAAATCCCAATTCAGTCCCACACTCTACTAACTCCATTATCGTTGTCTTCGTTGTCAACTGTTTCTCTTGGCGTTTTCATCCACTTTTTTTGGAACTTTTTCGTTTGTCCAGTCACTCCTGTTGTCGTCGTCGTCATCATCTCCGTCAGTGTCAATGTTCCAGCGATTTCAAATGTTTGACTTTTATGGAAACTGCATTTACGACGGAAGATCTTTTTTGTGGAAGCTGCATTTACGATGGTAGAATATTTTCTCTTAGGGAAGTTGCATTTACGGCGGGAGAATATTTTCTCTTAGGGAAGCTGCATTTGCAATGGGAGAATATTTTCTCTTAGGGAAGCTGCATTTACGACGGGAGAATATTTTCTCTTATGGACAATGCATTTACGACGGGAGAATATTTTCTCTTATGGACAATGCATTTACGACGGGAGAATATTTTCTCTTATGGACAATGCATTTACGACGGGAGAATATTTTCTCTTATGGACAATGCATTTACGACGGGAGAATATTTTCTCTTATGGACAATGCATTTACGACGGGAGAATATTTTCTCTTATGGACAATGCATTTACGACGGGAGAATATTTTCTCTTATGGACGCTGCATTTACGACGGGAGAATATTTTCTCTTATGGACGCTGCATTTACGACGGGAGAATATTTTCTCTTATGGACGCTGCATTTACGACGGGAGAATATTTTCTCTTATGGACGCTGCATTTACGACGGGAGAATATTTTCTCTTATGGACACTGTATTTACGACGGGAGAATATTTTCTCTTATGGACGCTGCATTTACGACAGGAGAATATTTTCTCTTATGGACAATGCATTTACGACGGGAGAATATTTTCTCTCAGGGAGGCTGCATTTACGACGGGAGAATATTTTCTCTTATGGACGCTGCATTTACGACGGGAGAATATTTTCTCTCAGGGAAGTTGCATTTACGACGGGAGAATATTTTCCCTTACGGACTTTGCATTTACGACGGGAGAATATTTTCCCTTACGGACTTTGCATTTACGACGGGAGAATATTTTCCCTTACGGACTTTGCATTTACGACGGGAGAATATTTTCCCTTACGGACACTGCATTTACGACTGGAGAATATTTTCTCTTAGGGAAGCTGCATTTACGACGGGAGAATATTTTCTCTGAGGGAAGCTGCATTTACGAGAGGAGGAATATTTGTCTTTTAGGGAAACTGCATTTAGGACGCGAGAATTTTTTCCTTCTATGGAAACGGCATTTACGACGGGAGAATTTTTTCTTTTATGGAAACTGCATTTAGGACGCAAGAATATTTTCTCTTAGGGAAGCTGCATTTACGACGGGAGAATTATTTCTTTTATAGAAATTGCATTTAGGACGCGAGAATTTTTTCTTTTATGAAAACTGCATTTAGGACGCGAGAATTTTTTCCTTCTATGAAAACTGCATTTAGAACGCGAGAATTTTTTCCTTCTATGGAAACTGCATTTACGACGGGAGAATTTATTTCTTTTATGGAAACTGCAATTACTACGGGAGAATTTCTTCCGTTTAGGGAAACTGCATTTACGACGGGAGAATTTTTTTATGGAAACTACTTACGACGGGAAATTTTTTAAAGGCATAACGGGCATAACATACCTTTGAATTCTAGACCTTAAGGCAATTAGTTTATTCAACAAACAGACACACACACAAAGTTTGGTTATCGCTAGATATTGTGACGGCCCCGTCCGTAGGACGGGTGGTTTTTCTAGTATATATATATATATCTGGGTGGAAATGTTTTAATAAAGAGCAAGATATTTATCAATAGCGGGGAACGTTTTCCATGGTTCCAGGTATATCCATGAATATTTTAATCGTCTGTGTATTTCTATTTTGATAAGAGGCAAACAAGTTGAAAACTAAGCAGCTGAATGTTCTTAGGTAGCCTAAATATTTTAAATCCTGTTCACATAAGCTAGTACACATATTTTCTAAAGGATTCTTTTAGTTATAAATGTCTTCTTAGGTTTCAGGTCAAGTCATGAATATTTAATGATCCGTAGAGGTTCTAACTCGGCAACGGGCGAACAACAAAGTGGGAAACTACGCAGATGGAGGTTATCAAACCTACAATATTGGCAGTATCTCAAACTCAAAGCTATCATTTTAAATTCAGTCTTAACCAACACACTCTAAACGGCGATATCATACTGCTGTAAAAGGAGAAAATGGTTTGATTTTCATTCGTCGCTACCCACAGACTTAAGGCACAACTCAACTATTGATATCTGAAACTCCAAAGTTAAATTAAAAGACAAACCAAAGGATGAACTTTTCTTATAGGACGTAAAAGTGTTATTTTTATAACTAGTGTGGTGATTAATATCTTTTAATTAGGGAAGTAACGGAGTAAGAGAATTTATTAGCATATTGGAGGATGAAGTGAATATCTATTTGTTTAAAATGCTAAGAACAACTTTTTAAATTATTTTGTTCAGTACACACATTACAATAGATCAATCATTTACAATGTTATTTCCAACAAAAATGAAATATTAGAATGACAGTCTGCACTGTGAAAGTGGCTCTGTAAGTTGTGATTTTCCTGAATATTGGAGATCATATAATTCTATTGCATTTTGCAATTCCATAATTGTACCGTATATCCTGAGTGTCATTTTAGACTCTTATTACATGCAGTGGCAACCAACGTTGCTGGCAAACGTTAAAGTCTGTAGATATTAAATATTGGTAGACTAACGATTGGAAACAATTCTCATCCTACTCTACACATTTGTATTATAAGGTATGAACTATAGAACTATTTAAAGTCGATATTTTCTGTAGAGAAGAAAGAAGCTATTTAAATGTGGAACGAAAATGTCCTTCTTTCAACATTGAAAGACCGTCAAAGTAACTGCGCAAATACAACTCAATAGTTCCATTAACATTATTCTGACAAATGACTTTATAAGTCAGAAGTCTATTACCTCCTGGTCTGTTTGACATTAAATTAGAAAAATACAGTTGAATGATGAATTCACACAAAATATATATCACGACTTTTCTTCTCTCATGTTTCATTTTCAGTGGAGAATGTCAAATTCTACAAGCACTTTTGAATTGTGACTTTGACATTATGTTATATCCAAGTGCACTGCAGGATTACGTTTTCGAAAAATTTGCATTCTCTCCACGAACCCTAATTGTTCTTGAAACCGTTAATTGGACTAAATGGCATGATAATTACAGGGGAAAGAATGACTACCCGACTTCATTGTCAAACACACAATGTACTGCTTTTGCAGTAGTGGAGCCACCAAAGAAAAGAATCAAACGAATTACAGAAATTCCTGTTAACTTCGGTATGGAAAAAAATCGACCAGGTCACAAGATTCTAAGAATTAAGACAAAAAATACATTCGAGAAACTCAAACAGAATTTTATCGATTATTTGGGATGGAGAGTGAGTGCAGTTTATTTTCTGGTCATCAATTCCAAGAACGACATTGAAGTGCTAACATTGTCACCATTCGATAAGGAATTTATTACAAGGATGGAAATTGAAGCATCAGAAGTCCACAAGAGAGGATATACAAGAGATGGCTTACAGAGAAATCTTCATAAAAGGGAAATCCCTGCTTTTGATCCTTATGTATTAGCCAATAAAAATGAAAGAAGACGCCAATGTGCTTCGTCGCCATACTTTATAATTAACAAAGGAATACTTGAAGAATGCTTTTACGGTTATGTGCAATCGCCGGTCTTTGAAATAATGGCTGACTATTTTTTCACTTCTGTCTACACAAATGGTCTCGGTCTTAATCGCTTTTGTAGCTCTGTATTACCGGAATCAAATTATGCAGGTTTGTTTAAATACAAACCGAATCAAGTTCTACATTTAGCGTTCCCTGGGGAATGGAGATTTATCTACTGTGTAGACAAAGAGACATATTATCAAAAGCCCTTATCGATCTGGATAGACATAATGGACAAGAGTACATGGCTACTACTGCTAACAATTTGTGTTATTGCTAATGCACTGATATTTTGTTTAGCAAAGAATAAAATCACCTTTGAATCTATTCATAATTTCTTTGTTTCTCTCATTGCGATTCTTCTCCGTCAAAATCACAACCAAAGGAAACTCTTCTTGTATGGAATTCTGTGTTTGATGTTGAATGTTCTTGTAACTTGGTACGAATCTTACATCACAACTGAAGTCATTGCTCCAGTGGACAAGAAAATAATGAGGAATTTCGGGGAATTAATTGAAAATAATTATAAAATTCTTTCCATCATTGGAAACTCAACTGGTGTATCTAAAAGTGGAGGTTATGATTTGTTGCAGCCATACTTTGCACAGTATGGTATTTCTGACAAAGTCAATTCTAGTGTATACTTTTATGACACGAATCAAGTTAATGCGGCTTCATCGTATGGTAAAATAGAAAACATGTGTCTTTCAAATAAGAAAATTAATCTGTTTGTTGAATTTCGTAACTCTGCTTCTGATATTCATCTATTTTATATGCGGCAAAATATCCCCTTAAGGAAATGTATAAAGACATTGGAGTCTGCAGAAAGCCAACCGTTTTCCTGGGTGTTCATTGAATGTTTTCGTCATGAACTGCTGAATGTTGTTCAAGAACTGAGTGAAATTGGATTTCTTGATATTTGGAGAAATCTTCGACATTTCAGACCTGAAGTGTTGAGCTTCAAAGAAAAAGAAAAGCAAACTGAAGGAGAGTTTCACAGTCTTAGCTTTGATATGAAAATTGGTGCAATTTTTCATTTACTTGGATATCTGGTTCTTATTCCCTGTGTTGTTTTCCTACTTGAAAAGTATCTGACTTTACTTTATCAAAATATACGTGCTGTGTATACTTTTTTGTTGCATTTCAGAGATACATAACATTTAAGCTAACATAACTGTCAATATTTACTTGGTGTCTTGGCTTGAAAATAGGTCTGCATTTACTTACTTTCCGTTCTGATTATTTGAAACTGGGCATCTACATTTTAATGAAATATTTGCACTTAAAGAAATATAAATACGAACACCTACTGTCCGTCCTTTGTTTTTGTTCAGCTAATGTAAATTATTATAACGCATTTAAAAATTTGGGCGATCGAATACTATTACTATACTATACTATTACTATAACAAGGTACAGTCAGTTTCTTATTACCGTAAAAGCGGGAAAGATTTTATTTAGCTTTGCTTGAGAACTAGAAAGTGTTTATTGTTATTAGGAGTTATTTTAAGAGAGTTTTGCAACTCTTTGCACATACTTTGATATCAATCATTTTCGTGTTGAGTCCCAATGTCTCATAGGGTAATATCGTCATGATAAAGATAACCTGTACAATATGCATAGAACACATAAACTGAATTCAAATTTAGAATTGAAAACTTGGATATAAAAGAATAACCAACTCACAATTTGGGAACAAAAGAATTTGGCATTTTGAACTGAAAATAAAACAAGGGGATAGAAGAGTAGTGAAAAGTATTTTATTTGAACTTATTGTTGTAATTGTAGAGACGTGGTGATAAATCCAATGCATTAAATGCAATATGAATGTAAACTTAATATTTTTCAGCATTATCAAATAAAATACCGATTTGTAAAACTGAGTTTTCTGTGCACAGTCATTCGATTCCATCTCACCAAACAACTCGACTACTATTAGAACTTTCTTTTAAGTAGCGTAGTATAAAGCATAGTTAGATGGAGCATTCGACTCTCATAAAACACAGTTCCGCTATAACTTGATTAGGTAGGCAATAAAACATTAAAATTACATCACACAATTTCCCATGCTTTCATGTCAGTATCATGGTATCCTTATCTTTAGTTTATTACAGTGAACTCTTATCAAAAAATCCTTATTAGTAAATGCCACTTTAATACAGTATTACTATACTTTACAAAAACACATAGTGATTGGTTATATATGAATCAAAAGTTCTACACCATTGACACGTGGTGCTAAAGTTTGCGACATTCTTCTAATGCTTACGTTTATGACCGGGTAAATATTTCAAATGTGTTAGAAACTGGTCGCAAACTTCCTATGGTGCGGAAGTTCTGAACAGCGCCGTATTTCTGATAATGACAGCTTAAAACGTTAAATAATAATACCATATATTTCACTTTTTCATTTTGGTTTCATTAGTTTACCGACCTGTCAGCGCCATATACTCAGAAGACACAAATTAAAAGGCGCATCCCGAATGCAATAAGTCTCATTTTTTATCTTATTGTCAGAATCCACCAAAGCAAGTTTCTTGATGTTTTATTTAAAGACAACCTCAATTGTCTCTTTGTTGCTGACAGCAAAGCAAAGGTGTCTCCAAAATAAAAACCTGAATATCTCAATATCGTTTTTGAAACCAGATCTTTCCACAGGTCGGCCCGAAAATAAGTTTTCCGGCTGAACTGATATTTCGGAAAATGAATAGATATTACAAAAAGATCTAGGGCTTCCGATTTTTAAGTGATATTACAAGAAGACCGAAGGCCGTTCGAAAAAATTCAAAGGGATCCGAAATCTGGCCGAATTTTGTTACGTACGAACTGGGGGCTAGCGGAAGGTAGGCCAACCAATTTTTCCTAATGACTGGGACTGAAGGTTTTCAAATCTAATTCATCGATTACAAATTTTTCGGTGCCCAGCGCTGGTTTCTTTTGTGCAAGAATTTATTCTTTAATCTTATTTAATTGGGGCATATGTTTTGCAGATATTTAAAAGTATCATTATCATGGTCGACAGTTATGGATATAACCAGCCCTATCTAATCTGAATTACCTTTGTTTTCGCTGCATACGGAAAGTATAATAGGTGTGCTTTCTGTATTTGCAGTGACGAGTATTCAAAGAACGTGACGATGAGATGAACAGCAGGTATTTTTATTATCTACATATTACTCATTATGGTGATAAATGGCTTATAAAGGCTTAAATGGAGTAAGATATAACGAAACTACTTTAAATGGGTGTTCATAAGCACCAGTCCTTTCATTCTGTCCTAGTTTTAATTCGTGATTGCAACTGCCACGTAAGCAAGAGACTTCACTGGGAACACACACCCTATCCTCCATTTTGAATTTCTACTTAAGTTCCAATAAAACCACACAAACACGCCGCATTTTAAAATGAAAACCGAAATTACTAGAAATTTGGTATTTCTGGCAGACAACCTCACCAACCTAGAAAGAATTTTGCTGCATTTGGAAGAAAAGGGAATTATTTCCACAAATGAGAGAGATGGAATTGTAAGTTGCAGCAATCATTTCTAAATGGAATTTATTTTCTTCTTCATTTATAACTGAAAGTAATTATTCATTACAAGCACAAATCTGATAGGAGAATAGTTTATTATTAATTCAAAATTGACATCAAATTTATTTTTAACTTTTCTGGTACTGTTCTTTACTTACCTATAAGCAGAAAACTGATTTACGTCAACAATTACTTCTAATTTTTCTAATTTATTTCCTTTTTCAAATAGAGGGTGAATATTTTGTTTCGATAAGTGTCCTAAAACTAGTTAGTCTCGAAGTATTAACTTAACGTTTACATTGCAGTTATTACTCGGAACTCCGCTTGAAAAAAATATGAGGTTCTTGGATATGATTAAAAGAAAAGATTGCAATGCAAACAAGAATTTAATTATGGAAATACTGCGGATGACAAATAATGGGCATTGCGCTGACAAAATTGAAGGAATTAAGAGACAACCAGAAACGAAAATTAGGGAATCTAGGAAATGTGGAGTTACTAAATTAGTACACATGTTTGAAGACGTAAAGATTGATAAATCAGGGAATCAATCAACCACATTAAATGGGCACCGTGCAGAGAGCGAAATGCGTCAACAGATTGGGTCAACAGTCACTGCATCCAAAAGATGCTACACAGCAAGAGAAAAGGAAACACTTTTAACATGGAGAATATCTTTTAACAAAGTAAGGGAATCTGGAGGCGGTGGAGAATTAGTTGTGGACATAATGAATATAATTTCATTTTTATCCCCTGATAACATCCCTACTCAGATGGTCCTAAATATACTGCAGAGGATGGGAAGAGGTTCAGATATTGCAAATAATTCGAAAATCTTTGATTTCATTCGAAAATACTCCATGATAAACTATTCAGGAGAAAATATAATATCTGTGCACCGATTGGTTCAGGAAGCCACACGATTTGATTTGGAAGAACGAGGAGAGTTTCTCACACTTTTGAATGAAATAGCCAAAATCATGAAAGATATGTTGGATGCAGAAGAAATTTCCCTGGAAGAACTTGTTCACGCACAAACTGTATGGCAACACCTAACCAAGGAGAAGATATTTACTGAAGAACACGGATTACTGCTTTGGCAGATATGTGAAAAATTGCTGGATTCTGAGAAGTACAGGGATTTGTTGGACTTCTGCATTGAATCCGGAGAATTGGTTGGGTCTGCCTTAGGACAAAATCATCGACGGACTCTGCAAGTGAAATATATGAAAGGAGTAGCTCTGCGTTACTTAGGTAAGTACTCAGAGGCCCTTAAAGTGTTGGAAGAGACCTACGAAAAGCAGAAAGGTTTATTTGGTGAGGAAATCAAAGATTGTTTGGATACAGCTAAACAAATAGGATATACATACCATCTATTAGAGAAGTATGAAGAATCCATGCGAATCTATAAAGATGCACTGGTCAAAGCAGAGCGAATCTTTGGGAGGGAACACCAGGATACACTTCATTTTAAGAATAGTATCGCAATAGCACTTTATGGACAAAATAAGTTGAAGGAAGCAATTGAAGTCTCTGCAGAAGTGCTGGAAGTGAGAGGGCGATTATTGGGAGTGGAGCATCCTTCTACTCTGATTATTAAACACAACATTGCTTATGCCAAACTACTAGCAAAAAGACTACGGAGAGGCTTTAAAAGGGTTCCAAGAAATTCTTGAAATACAAGAAAGAGTTCTGGAGTTCAATCATCCGAACACTTTGAATACTAAATGTTTCATTGCTGATATATATTATCATTCGGGTAGACACGAAAAAAGTCTACAGCTATTCAACGAAATTTACGAACATCGTGTTCAAATGCTCGGACCACGACATCCACAATCGATCATGACACAGAAAGCCGTGGAGAAAGTGGAGATGGAAATAACACTTTGTAGATCTTTGACTGACTTATAAATTAATGTTTTCTTAAAATAGTATCCAACTTAATTAGTACATAGTATATCTCTTAACGGTTAATTTTAAAGAACTTACGAATGTAGGATGCACGAAACCATTTTATAAATTGAATACTAAAAAGCATAATATTCCACTCTGGGACGTTTTACGCATTTTATTTTTAATTACCGAAATTGACTTTCTATCTACAGTGAGGTTCCAAAGTCAGGCAATATAGACACGTGGTGCAAAACTTTGCAGCCAGCTTATTAAACACTTGAAGTGCTTAACTGGTCATCCACCAATGTATCAGACACATGTCGCAAACTTTAGCGCCCCGTGCCTATGTTGCGTGACTTTAAAATTTCACTGTTACATCCTTCGTTCTCCAAAATAATTCTTTTACTGAATTTCATATTTCTTGGATCTCTGAAACAAACTATGTTTATACAAATGATTGCATAGACCTTGGAGAGGAGAGCACATCTCTTGCATAAATCATCATTATAGAAAACTAAATAATTCCTCCTTGACTTCATGTCCTTGACTTCATGTCCTCGCTAAAAAAGACTAATATAATATCGATTTGGCCCCAAAGACAAGTGACCCGCCCAATTAGGGTTACTAAATTTCTTCATGGTACACAGCATTAGCACAAATGCATAATGCATTTGGCAAACCCTAATATATTGGCGCCTCGTAAATTATTTGGCCAGCTCTCATGTATTTAGCGCCCTATATAGTGTCCTTGGTGTTACAATAGGATTTGTTTTAGGGGATGAATTTTGGTGCCCTTTGAGCGGTGGTGGTGGCTCCTTTGACAATTTGGGTAAATGTGAGATGAGAGAAATCATGGAGTTTTTAAAGTCAAGATTAAAGATTTATTTTGTTGAATTAGAAGGAGAATAACTAGTACATGAATGCACCAGTGACCACAGAGATGTGATACTGGTTACAGAATTACATTGGCCTTAAATACTAATTTTGAGAGCTTCAATTTAGGTACTTTGAAGAATTATTTCTAAAAGATGTAAAAACAAAGTTGTAAATATTAAGTGGAGAAACTTGTCTAAGTGGAGTTGAAGGTTACGGTAAGGGTACATTTTGGAGAGTTGAATAATAATACAATAGCAGAAGAAGTGAACTGAAAATAGGTACACTTTTATAATAGTTCTAGTACAGAGTAATAAAAGTACATAACATATTCGTCATACCAAAAAGGAAGTGGATGTCCTCATCCTGTTAATACATTTTTTTGGGGTTTTTTCTGAGTTTTTGCTTTAGAAAATACAATAGTATAGAGAAAGTTGTAATTTACAGTGTTTTTAGAATTCAATACATTGTATACAATTTTAACGTTTGAATTATAATATCAATTACATATTAATGGTTGTTAACATTGAAAACATATTTATAACAATTCATAAAAATGCAGGTAAATTCTTCCGCTTAAAATAATTCTTATTATATAATACAATATTCTTTGTGTTCTTCCCTCAATAAATAATGATTTTACAAATTTCACATTAATATTTTCCACTTTGTATTAAATATCGAAGTATTGTTGGTATTTTCACTGTTGATGTTGAAATTTTGAGAAAAATTCTTGAAAATTTTGGTCGCGGGGTTTGAAATTTCCTTCGTGCCTCGGGTTTACGGGGTGACCGGGCACACCTCATGGGCCGCCAATGTTACAATAGGATTTGTTTTAGGGGATGAATTTTGGTGTCCTTTGAGCGGTGGTGGTGGCTCCTTTGACAATTTGGGTAAATGTGAGATGAGAAAAATCATGGAGTTTTTAAAGTCAAGATTAAAGATTTATTTTGTTGAATTAGAAGGAGAATAACTAGTACATGAATGCACCAGTGACCACAGAGATGTGATACTGGTTACAGAATTACATTGGCCTTAAATACTAATTTTGAGAGCTTCAATTTAGGTACTTTGAAGAATTATTTCTAAAAGATGTAAAAACAAAGTTGTAAATATTAAGTGGAGAAACTTGTCTAAGTGGAGTTGAAGGTTACGGTAAGGGTACATTTTGGAGAGTTGAATAATAACACAATAGCAGAAGAAGTGAACTGAAAATAGGTACACTTTTATAATAGTTCTAGTACAGAGTAATAAAAGTACATAACACTTGGCCAACCCAATGTATTTGGCTCCCCCTAATGTATTTTGCCAACCCCAATATATTTGGCCTGCCCTGATTTATTTTTAGGACGTAAGGACAGGTACTGAAAACAAGGAGACCTTCTTTTCAGCCTAGCAAATGACCAAAACATTTTCGTTTAACTATGAGTAATATAGCCGAATGCCACAAAATAATATTTTTATGTGAGAGATTATTTTATGATAATATTACCTAGTGTACGTCCAAAAATTTAGGTGGGGTCTCAGCCCACAAGCCATCCCCTCCAATACGTGCCTGATTACTACAAATGTAACTTGCTGTTCGCTAAACAAAGATGGTAGGATGTGGTGCCGCATTAAGCAGCACTAAGTTTTTCTGTTAACAAAATAATAATTGGACTAATCAGTGTCCGCACGAAATAGTATTGTATACACACTGCAAAAATTGCATAAAATGCTGAAATTGAAAATATACCAGATTATGGCGTTCTACTAAGACATGAAGCCTAAAAATACAAATTGAACAGATGTGAACAATATATTTACACCAGAGATTATATTATTTTCACAATCATACAGTCCCTTTAGCTTATAACTTAGCTTTCTGCGACATTCTCAGATGTACAAAACGAAAGAAGCCTTCATTTATTTCATGTCATTAAACGGAGACCAATAAATTAAAAATGCGAATGCAAAATAACAAGACTTCCATGGGTAAATTTTAAATTATGTACAAACGAGTTAACCGCATGCAGTGCAACCTTACACCGATATGACCCAGGTGTTAAACCACAACTGGACTTACGGGCTGCCTGCAATCAACCTCACTATCCCAGAGAAAAGCCTTCTAGATAAAATTCGTACTCCGCATTTAATACATCGGTCGGTAATTTTGTATCTTCCAACATTTTCTTTTTTGTGGTCATTAATTATTTCTCTTTCCATTATCTACTTATGTGTTAAAATACGGTCTTCCGGACCTATCTATGCTCTAGCCGCACATCAACTACCAGGAGCTGAAGCTACAGAATGGACAGATAAATTCTTTCTTTCTGTTTTCAATTTTATGGTTTTTATTAATGGTTTAATGATTATCGGTTTAATTGTTTATTTTTGTTATTGGATATTTAAGTTCACTAGAACGTGTCGTCCAGGTACTAAAGCTCGGCCTCGTGAAAATACGGGAGCGCAGTCATCATTACTAGATGCGCCTTCCAGAGATGCAAATACGCAGTCAACTTTCACATGAAATCCATTGCAATAAACAGGCCAGCTCTATAAATGGATGGACATAACACAAACTCCTGCTTACACAAGTCATCCCAGCTCACACAAACACTTTTGGTGAAGGTTAAAACTAAACGAATAAATAAATAAAAATGTAGACAGTAATTCATTCTTTCTGTTATTAAGGTTTCCTTTATTATAGATATAAGATAGTGTTAATAGTACCTAGTATGTAAGATAGAATTTTTATATAAGCTTTTACTACTTATGGGACGCCTGAGTCTCGCACTATTTTACACTGGGATGATTTAGTTAAAATTATCTAGGTTAAGTTAGCTAAGTAAGCAGCATAAAATTACGACAACGACGATTGTTATTTCATTTATTGATTTTTGTTACAAAATTTTGGGATTAGAGGACTAATCCCATCTGAATGATGAGGTGATATATTCATTATTTCAAAGCATATTTGTTTCATAGATTCTACTGTGGATTATGAAATGTAGAAACAGAAATGTTAGCCTTCTTGGTTTATGATTCTATTTGTGTCATTGATGTGAATGTCCTTCTTGTCTTGTAGAGCAGCTGCATGCCCTGAAGGATTTTGTCCAGTCAGCAATCCTTTTTGTGTTATTCTTATTTCTGTTTTGTGCTTAAAATATGGTCGGCCTTTCCGTTCTCCTTCTTTTGTTTATTACATTTTAGGTCACTCTAAAGTATTCTTAGTTCTTCATTAGTCCTTACAAATACATTCGGCATTCCACATATAGATTATTGTCAATGAAATTCAGTCCACAATCCATTCTATAAATATGGGAACAAATGTTTTGTACATCAGTCAGATTTCTGCCTTTGTCTTAATAAAACTCCAAATTGTCGTTGTCAAGTACTCCCAAATACTTTTATTTCTCATAATCTTTAACCAGGTCAACATAGGATACCGATGTAAGTCTAGATATAACAATATGATAATTTCCTATCAGGTTATATGTGCATGTGCATGTTCCGTTTGTGCATAGCTACAATGCACCCTCACTACCTTCAGTTGCCATAAGCATCAAGTAGGTGCAAGACGACACATTAAATCGAAAGACGACACATTAAATCGTTAGACGAAAAATTCCTCTGACGAAAAATTCCACCAAAAAAATTCAATTCAGACGAAAAATTCAATCATTAAGACGAACGATTAAATCGCACCCGTTATTTTAAGGCAGAGTGAGTTTATATAAACTTGTTAATGTTCTCAAACTGAAAGCTAAATAAAATCAATGACGCTTTTACGGTATAATAATATACTAACTACTATTTGTTATGGCATTCGTATGGAATCGCATTCTGCTCGAACAAAATGATCAAATATTTTTTAAATAATGTTCTGTTTTAAATAATGAACTCCACAGGTAAACTGACTCCCAAGTCAAGGCGTCCTAGTAACTATCGATAGTCGTGTTGGTATACAGGCTACGTATCAACTGAAATAACCAGAAATAAACAGAACGTATGCTTTGATAAAGTAACGCCAGATACTTTTCAAGTAGAAAAGCAACACAGGGAATAAGGATCAGATATCCAAGTGGATTAAAAATTTCACCAATTTTTATATCAAAGCTAAAACTTTGAAATTCTCCATTAGCGTGATTTTCCTTTTCTTTGAAACTTAACACTTTAGCTCTGAAATATTGAAGACTTCTCCAAATATCAAGAAATCCCATTTCATTCAGTTCTTGAATAACATTTAGCAGTCCGAAAACATCCTCCAAGCATCCAAGAAAGCGGTTGACGTTCTGCAGTTTCTAATGTTTTTAAACATTTCCTTAATGGGAGCCATTGTTGTATTTTAAACAGTGTCAATTCAGATTCAGAATTTCTGATGCTAATGAAAAGTTTATTCTCCATACTTGACAAACACATTACAAGTATTTCATCAGAATTTGAAATCGCATTAACATCATCCTTATCATAAAAATAATAAAAATATACACTCGAGTTTTGTTTGTCAGAAATGATGTATTGCGCGAAAAATGGATGCACGAAATCAAAACCTGCACTTTTAGACATACCGAGCAGTGCCTTTGGAATGATGACTATTTTATAATCATTTTGAATTAATTCCCCGAAATTTCTCATTGCTTTCTTGTCCAGAGGAGCAATGACTTCCGTTGTGGTGTAAGATTTGTACTGAGTTTCCTTTGGTTGTGATCTTGACAGAGAAGAATCGCAATGGCGGATACAAAGAAATTGCAAACAGATTCAAATGTGATTTTATTCTTTGCAAAATGAAATATTGCAGTAGCTAAAAGGCAGCTTGTTAGAAATACTAGCCATGTACCCATGTCCATTATATCAACCCAGATCGATAAGGACTTTTGGTAATATACATCTTTAGTTACACAATAGATGAATCTCCAGTCATCAGGAAAAGTTATATATACAAGTGTGCGCCATCTGTACGCAAACGGAGCTACTAGATTGAATTCCGGTAATACACTGCCACAAAAGCGATTAGCACTCCGACTATTTACGTAGACAGAAGTGAAATTTAAATAGTCAGCCATCATTTCAAAGACGGGTGATTGCACATAACCGTAAAGGCATTTTCCAAGTATTCCTTTGCTAATTATAATGTATGGCGACGAAGCACATTCGAGTCTTCTTTCCTTACTTGTGCCTAATACCGAAGGATCAAAAACTGGAATTTCCCTTTTATTAAGATTTCTCTGTAAGCCATTTCTTGCAAATGCTTTCTGTTCGAATTCTGATCCTTCAATATCCATCCTCGTAAATTCCTTTGTGAATGGTGACACTGTTAGCACTTCAATGTCATCATTGGAACTGATGACCATAAAATAAACTGGAATCGCACTAAACCACAATTCATCAATGAAATTCTGTTTTAGTTGTTCCTCAAACTTTTTCTTTGTGCTAATTATTAGAATCTTGTTATTTGGCCGATCCACTTCTCGACCAAATGGAACTGGGATTTCTGGAATTGGTTTGATTTCGTTCTTTGGTGGCTCCACTACTACAAATACAGTACACTTTGTGTTTGATAATGTACTCCGGTGTACATTTCTTCCTTTGTAATTATCATGCCATTTAGTCCAATTAACAGTTGCAAAGTCAATTAGTGTTCGTGGAGAGAATGCAACTTTTTCGAAAACGTAATCGTTCAGTTTACTTGGATATGAAAGAATGTCCACATCACAATTCCAAAGTTGTTGTACAATTTTACATTCTGCACGAAAAATTAAACAGGAGAGAAAAACATTGTGATATATATGTTAGCGGCAATAAGGAAAATCAGGCAATTTCAAAAATGCCTAGGCAAATAGAGAAATTTGTACTGATTTTTGGTTTTTGTGGTCAATTTAATGGAAGACAAGTCACAGGGCCATTGTACACCAATTGGCTTAATTCAAAAGTCACTTCTTCATCAGAAAAACCTCACTTCAAGTATGTGGACCATTTCATAAATTTATTTCTTCGTTGAAGAGCTACGTCATATTAACTGATGTAACTTAGAAACGAAATGGTCCACATATTTGAAGTGAGATTTTTCTGATGAAGAAGTGACTTTTGAATTAAGCCAATTGGTGTACAATGGCCCTGTGACTTGCCTTCCATTAAATTGACCACAAAAACCAAAAATCAGTACAAATTTCTCTATTTGCCTAGGCATTTTCGAAATTGCCTGATTTTCCTTATTGCCGCTAACATATATATTATGTGAATTCATAATTTTCTAATTTTACGTCAAACAGGAGGATGTAATATTCTGTAGACGTCTGACTTATTAAGTTTAAATTATCAGAATGATGTTAGAATTAGAACTATTGAGTTTTATTTACGCAGTTACTCTGGCTCTATATCGATGTCTAAAGAACATTTTTTCTTAATATTTAAATAGCTTCTTTCTTCTCCCCTGAAAATATTGATTTTAAATAGTCCTATTGGTTATGGCTTATGGTTATAATACATACTATATGTGTAGGATGTGAATTGTTTGCAATCCATTCCAAAAGGGAGTACTAATCCATTCTAACGTAACACGTAAGGAGCAGCACATTTGCCTGCACGCTATTTTCTAGAAAGTTCTCTAAGCAAACAGTTGAAGGTTTTTTAAATTACGTCTTATATACTATTGTGGTAAGCGTAGCACCCAACTGAGTTGATTAAATAAAAAGGAATGTTACAAGACTGGTCTTCCAGTAGCAATAAGACAATTTCTTTTGTCAAATGTAGTTTGGAATAAAACTTTGTAAGGTATTTTCTTATATATACAGATTAATGTCATGTATTTCGATAGGAAGGAAGTTGAGATTTTCATAGGAAAAACCTCTTCTATTATGAAATACACTGAAATAAAAAATGAACTGAAAGGTCCCTCTGCAACTTTCAAAACTTAATGGATTGATACACTGCACGGGTAGTAAATAGTAAATGACAAATTTTTGAGAACTTAATTCTTTCGTTGATGGTTATAGATTTAGTAAAATTTGCAGACAAGTTTACCTTACATCCGAATTCTTATTTCGGATCGCAGACAATATTGGTATACATTGAAGTATGTAATTTTTCGTAAGCAGTCGTATGTTTTTCGAGTATTTGACATTTGAATTAAAAAGTATATACCTTTTGGAAGCGTTGCAATGTAAGGGATTGTGACTTTATTGATTGTAGTAAACTTCTAGATTTACTACTAACTATTTAAAATGGATATTTCAGTATACGAAAAGAGTCGGCTGAATTCTTATCTTATCTGTGCGTTTTGGCTGTACAAAAGATCTTTAAATATTTGGTACACTGAAAACTCAGTTTTATAAATGGGCATTTGAAAATTTTGAAAAATTAGTTAGTTTATAAACGTCTCAAATTCCAGCGATGTTTTCAAAGAAAATATATATCACGACTTTTCTACAAATTCTACTCTACTATTTCATATCGTGCACAAAATGCCAAAAGCTTTTGTCCCCACATTCAAGTTGTGATTTAGCTTTTGTCTTGTATCCAAGTAATTTGCAAGATTTCGAAGAAATTTTTTTCTCATCACGAACAATAATTGTTGCTGCAACTTTTAATAAAACTAAATGGGTTGCTAAATACAAAGGGAGGGGTAAATACCCAAATTCATTGTCAAACACACAGTGCAATGTTGCTGTAGCAGTGGAGCCACAAAATGAAGACATAAAACATAGCTTGGATCCATACTATATTTGGTTAAGAAACAGATCGACCAAACGGCAAAACTCTAATACTGAGAACAAAAAATAAATTAGAGAAGAAGAACAAGAAAATGGGTTTCCTTGACTTCAGTCGACAGTTGAAGTATTTCAACCCTTCGGTATTACGACTCAAAGAAAAAGAAAAACACGCTGAAGGGGAATTCCGTAGTCTTAGCTAAGATATGAAAGTAAGGACTATATTTCCTCTACTTGGATATCTGGTTCTTCTTCCTTCGGTTATTTTTGTACTTTAAAGATACCTGACTTTACTTTTCCCTGGTCCTCAAATTTGTATATTTTATTTCGCGATAATTTCTTGTATAAAGAATGAAAATCAACACTGGGGATACGTAATTGTAATTATCGAAGTATGCTACCATTATAAAAGTATTACATTGCTATAGGATTTGCTGCAAATGTGCTGCTAACAATCATTTCTGTTATTATTCGTCTATCAATATGATTATTGTCTATAAAATTTATTGGGGAGAGGAGAATGCATTAATTAAGTCCCATTTATCTTTATTTATCTATAAATGTCCAGTAAAATCTTATAACCGTTTCTATAAATCCAAAATATTTTGCTTCCCCAAATAGTTATAGATTGCTTATGTTCCCTTTATATTTACTATTTTGTATTGTATTTCTTGGTGCAATTTTTGAAATAAATTTGGTCTAAATCGTTGTTTTATAATTAGTCAATTATTTTAGGATTTAAAACTAGGTTTTTACAGACTTTTTAATTGCCTTTAGATGTAGTTATGCCAATCTTCCAACCTCATAGTTGGAGAAATGCGAAAATGAAATGGCTCATTTAAAAGACTTTTATAATAACAAATGTAATAGGGCCGATTTTTGACCTCAGTCTATTTATTCTTTGTTTCGGGGATTCAATTAAGTAGTAAATTATGATCAAAGTCTTTAAATAAAACTGCAATTTTATTTTGTATATTATATTTTATTTATATATTTTGCAATTAAATTTGATTTGTACTTCGCCTGCGTAAACAATTTGTAAACAATGACGAATTCTTATTACCAGTTAACCTCATCAATGAGACGTTTTTGTTGTACGATGTAAATATTGGCTCATCTCTATTCTTTCTAATATTTTAATAGCAACGGCATTAACATTGGCTGATTTAAAGATATGCATTGTTTTTGTATTCTTGTATAAATAACTGGCCCAGGACTGTGATTGTGTAATATAATCTATACCTCAAGGTGGGTCTGCTTTGCAAAAAGAATGTTAAATAAAATAATATAATGAAAAATGTGGTCATCATATATGGAGGATTAGTAATACTTAAAGGAGTGAAAGTAATAAAGGTTTCCCTAGTCAATGAAATATTATTTTTTATAGTTAAAAATGAGCTTTTACAATTTTGAAATGAAAATGGATAATATTTAAAGGAAATTCATGAGCAGTACTCTTAAGTATATTCTACGAAATGCCAATTTAGTAAACAAAAATTTTGTGAATAACGAAAACATTAATCAATGTGATGAAATTCTGTTAGGAAGACCAGACTACTGAACTGCACACTTTCGCTTTCATTTAGACTCACTCTCTGCACTCTTGGCCATTTCTGTCTCCACTCTCTCTACACATTCCTCTGTGTTGATTGTGTGTGGATGTCGTGGTCCGAGTATTCGAAGACAATGTTCGTGTACTTCTTTGAATAAAAGGAGTTTCTTCCTGTCTCCCTAAATGATAATATGTAGTAGCAATGAAAGATTTAGTAGTCAAAGTGCTTGGATGGTTCAATTCAAGAACTCTTTCTCTTATTTCCAGAACTTCTTGGAATAACTTTAAGGCCTCTAAGTAGTCTTTTTGTTCAAGTTTAACAGCTGCAATGTTGTTCTTAGTAGTCAGAGTATCAGGATGCTCCACTCCCAACAATCGTTCGTTCACTTCCAACACTTCTACATACAATTTCAGTGCTTCTTCCTTCTTGTTTTGTGCTTCAAGTACTAGAGCAATGTTATGTTTCAAAACAAGTGTCATTCCACCTTCTTTTCCAAAGACTCGTTCAGTATTTTGTAAGATATTGCTATAGGTCTCTAAGGCTTCTTCATTTCTATTTAATCGCCAATATGCAATCCCCAATGACTGAGCTGTATCCAAACCCAAGCTGCATAACGGGCGTTGGGCCACAGTCGGCATAATATCGGCCAACGAGGTTAGAATGTAGCTATAATATATTTAATGCGTAGAACTCGAATATTGGAACGGCGTTGGCCCTAATTTATGGGAAGACCTTTCCCGGATATTTCCCAACATTTTGCCAATGATGGGCCATCAGAGGTTCTATGCAGTTTTGTCCGCCCTCCCGACTACGGCTAGCTGGTGGGTCTCAGGTGGCCCTAGTATGGGCCGTTCTGCCGCTATGTGGCCGATGAAGGCCCGGCGGACAAAACATGTGAATGGCCAATGCGTCATTTATGCAGCTTGGGAAGAATACCCGTCGTCCTCACCAAACGTCTCTTTCTGCTTTTCATAAGTATCTTTCAGCACTTCCATTGACTCAGAATATTCACCCAATCCTTCCAGAGCTACTCCTTCCCAGAATTCCATTCTTAATGCAGACCGACTATTCTGTCCAATAACGGATTTCAACAAACCAAATGATTCCATACTGAAGTCCAACACATCCCGGTACTTTCCTGAATGCTTCAATTTATTGCAAATAAAGTTAGGAAGTCTTGCATGATCTTCAATCATGTCTTTCTCTCTTCCTAGATGTTGCCACACAATTTGGGCATGAATCAGTTCTTTCAGAGGTATTTCTTCGTCTTCCAGCATAGCAATCATGGATCTGACTATTCCAGTCAAAACTGATTGCAACTCTCCTCGTTCTCCCAACTCTATTCTTGTGACTTCTTGTACTAAGCGATGAACAGACATCTCTTTTATTTTCACATCCGGGGAAGTAATCATCGAATATTTTCGAATCACATCAAAGATAATTTCAACGTTTTCTACATTTGAAATGTTTTTTGTCTTTTCCAGTATTTTTATTACAAGATTGCCAGGAATGTTATCCGGGGCTAAAAAAGAAATTATATTCATAATGTCCACAGCTAATCCTCCAGACAACTCTCGGAGTTTTTGAAAAGTAATTCTCCACGTGACAAGTGTTGTTTTGGAAATGCTTTCCAATGCATCATATTGAGGTAGTTCATAATTGAGCAGATCTTTTGATATGTTTTCCATTTCTTCTAAGTATATTTGGATTGCTTCACTCAAAGCGTCGTTAGCAGGAACCTTTTGGGTGATAAAAGCTAATGCTTGTTGCATTGCCAAAGGATAAAACTGCAATCTTTCGCACAAGTTATCAATGAGTTCTTTAAGGGTTTCTTCTACAGGTTCACTGATACTCAGAGATCTGTAAAAGAAGTTGACAGCGGAGGATTTGGTTAGTACTTCTAAGTTTAATTGATTGCTTTGAGAACCAAAATGCTTCTTAGCTTCAACAAGTCTTGAAGTTGTTACAACAAAGGGTTTCAAAACTGTCGGTGGCTTCTTGGACGATAAATCAATCAGAAGTTTCAAAACTGGCAATTCATAATTCTCCACATTGTCGAACACAAAGAGTACTTTTTCTCCAAACAGTTTCTCATAAACTTCTTTGGCAATTTCCTGAAAAATTCTTTCGTTCCCAAAATGATCTTTCAAGGAAATTTTTAAATCTTTAGCTAAATTCTGAAAACACTCCACGAGTGACTGAGGAGTTTCAGCCTCCGCCCAAATGCAGTGACCTCCAACACTCTCGTAAAACCACTTGGCGAAGTTTTTAGCCAATTCACTTTTACCAACTCCGCCTAACCCAGTCACGGCAACCATCGAAAAACTTTTCCTGGTTAGACAATCATTCCAGTACATCTCCAGTAATTCCATTTCTTTTTTTCTTCCTGTGTAGTATTTGTTGGGTGCTGTGACTCCACACCAAATTTGTTGCAGCATTTCTTTGTCTGCTGGTTTCCTATTAAATGTTGTTGGTTCATTATTTGATTTATCAATCCTTACATCCCCCATCATCTGTCCTAATTTAGCAACTCCGTATTTATTTGCTCCCCGAAATGAAGTTTCTGGTTGTCTCGTAATTCCTTCAAGTTTGTCAGCGCAATGTTCATTATTTGTCAACCGCAGTATTTCTAAAATCAAATCCTTGTTTCCACTACAGATTTTTGTTTTAATTATATCGAAAAACCTCATATTTTTTTCAAGTGGAGTTCCGAGTAATAGCTGCAATATCAAAATTTAAGGTTGTAAATACTTCAAGACGAATTAACTTTTGAGTGATTTATCAAAACGAAATATTGACCCTTTAATTCGCAAAACGAAAATAAATTAGCAAGTAATTATGTATACAAAGACAGGTTTGCTGTTCAGGTAAGTAACAGTATTTCCAGATCGGTTAAAAATTAATTCAGCGTCCATTTTGAATTACTAATAAACTTTATTTTTTTGGTAGTTTTAATGTTTATAATGGACTAAAAGGAATAACTTTAAAAAGGAAGTGAATTCCCCTTTAGAAGTGATTGTTAGTCCAACTTACAATTGTGTGTCTCCCTTCTGTAGAAATAATTCCGTTTTCTTCCAAATGCAGCAAAATGCTTTCCAGATTGGTGAGGTTTTTAGTCAGAAAAACCAAGTTCTTTGTTATTTCGTTTTCCATTTTAAAATGTAGCTTGAAAAACCGTTTTATTAGAACCTTAATACAAATAGAAATGGCGGATAGGATGTGTATTGTGCACAGTCTGACTGCTTCAGTGTGAATCGCATGTTCGCATGTAATCATAAATTGAAGCCAAGGCAGATGAACTCTAGCATAGCTGGGCAACGGCCATTACTGACTGGCTTGAGGATCCATCTTGATTGTCAAAAACAAGAAGTATTTTTCATCCAAATGGTTTCCAATAAATTTCAATAACAATTTCCAAAAATACACAAAACGAACATTATTCTGTCCTGACGAGTATCTTTCAATGTGCATAACCCAATGTTCTGGTGTTTCAGCAAAAAATTTCAGATGTTGGTGTAACGGTTCACTCTGTCTCTTTTGCCAAGCAATATTGTCATCAGTATTAGGAAAGGAAATGAGTCAGCAGGACTCAACACTATGAAGACAATAAATATTTGCTAAATATTGCAAGCATTAGGAATAAACCAGTGCAGAACTGGGTAAAAAAGTATCGTAGTAGATAACATGTAGAAAACGGATTTTAATATTTAAAGAACAAAAACATTGGAAAACGAAAGTATACTGAACGAGTCAGTTAAAGAATTCAGAATTCTAATACAGGTGGTGCAACGATTCTTACATAGGAGTGACTGTACATAAAAACAACATGGAACTATTAATACATACAATTGTAAGCTCTATGTTCGGGACTCAATTTTCGGATCTGACACCGTTCTGGAATTTCGACTTCGAACCTCAACTACAGACGTAAATGTTCCCAGTTTGAAACTATTATTTAAATATTTCCGAAGTTTTCCCTAGGCGGACAGACACACTGTCGGGGGCATTTTTATAAAGTATCTACCATACTTAATAATGTCATAAGATAAACCAGTGCAGAAAATAGTGGATAAATTGGTTGACTTAATAGAGTATCATTCCTTAAATTACCCATGTTGTGATAGTGGTCGTACCGTTTCGTATCGCTTTTTCCGTTTCGGTTCGTTTATTTTTTAAAAAAGATTTAGTTTATTTTTCCAAAGACCGTATCTTTTCGGTGTTTAAAAAAACGATGACCGATTGACATAAAGTATGACCAAACGAAGTACATAGAACATTTAATCTTCTAAGTTACCTATATATAATTTTTTGTTAAGGGCATATCTAAATTTATTTTATGATTAAAACTGAAGCGTAGTCAAACTAATTATTAATTATTAATCTTTATATTTAAACCAATTTCAGTAATTTTTGCAGTCTGTTGACCATTGACTACGGTTCTGACAGTTGACATCGGCACTTGGAGTGGTCTTTGATGATTGTATATTAATTCACTAGTAGTTATATTCAAATACTCGAATATTTTATTATTTTCAAAGGGGAGTACAATTTTTCGTTTTTAAAAACGAAACGATCCGACCTCTGTTTGTGATATATTGGAATAATAGTTGCAAAAGAAATGACTTGGTTAACATTGACTGCAAAATGAGCATGCCAGCGGATATTGATAAGGCTTATCCAAATACAAACAACGGATGAACCCTGACCACAAGCTTTATGTTAATTCTTATGAATTGATGATTCTTATTAGTGTGTGTCTTTGTTGAGCATTTCTTTCCAACTCCCAAGATTTATATTTGACGATATAGATATATGCATTTTCATTGCGATAATTGTTGTGAAAATAATTATTTGCTGAGCTGTCTCATATATCTCAAAGGTGACATTAAAAGTAAATATTTTACAAAGTGAAAAATTGTTTGGAGAAGGGCCACAATTTTATTGACCAACTTCACTTCACGAGATCTATAGCAGCAATATCAATTTTAATTTATATGTGATCCTTTTTGTAAATTCTGTCTGCTGATCTTATGATGTAGGAGAATTGGAGTTACGTCCAGCTAGAGGTAACCTTTGACCTGAAATAAACCTGATTCCCCTTTCTCTCCTCTTTATCCATATTATATATTATTATTATTATATATCTGATAATAAATATGCTATACAATGTGTTACGTGCTACTCAATAAAATACCCGGAATTCCATTGTGTGTAGTTTGTGGCTTCGATGGATATCTTGGACATCACCACTCCTTTTTCACTGTGTTGTTTTTCTAGTTGAAAAATATCTGATTTTGCTTTATTAAAATACACGTTCTGTTTATCAATTCTGGTTATATTTCAAAGATACGTAACAAAATAAAAACTACCAACATAACTCTGCATACTGCTTACCATATTTATTTACGTTTTGTGCTGATTACAGTACTGAAAACAGTAAAGGATATATCTATGTATGAATTCAGAATTCTTTGTAGATTAATAAATATGAATTTTGAGCGCACACTAAGTTATTAATTCGGTGAACATTTTGTATTATTGCAAAACTATCTGCCAAGTAGCTTTTGTATATGTAGTGAACTATTATGTTTAATTATAAATGAATAAGGAAATACATTCAACTTTAGAAATGAAATACATTGTGAATAATAGAAATCCCTGCTGCTTATCTCATCCACACGTGTTTTAAATACTCGTCATTGCAAATAATCTAATTTATTATGATTTTCAGAGTGAACAGATTGAAACCGGAGTAATTGATCAAGAAGTAAAGAGAATCATATTTCATTTGAATTGTGCATTTTGTCGGAGAAGAATGAACAGTTAGCGTGAATGGGGAGCTTACAGGGATTGCGAAATAGAAAAAGTTCTACAAAAGCTGAACAAAAGAGTCAGTTTGCGATTACGTGAACAAAAAAATGGTTATGTCACTAAAATCTTCATTTTGAATCGAATTACCTCCAACGGTGACCTCATATCAAAATATTTTTATAATCGTTTTGCTAACAATATATCATATTACCTTGTAATTTCTCAGAATATAGGCGCCTGACCTCTGACCTCCACCCTTTATGCAGTTTTTAGTTTGTTGGACCAAATAGTTTGCTATTTTTGGAAATATAAATGAGAAATGCATAGACACGTCAAAATGTAAAGACGTGCAACACAAAAAATTATGATTGACGCCAACAATTATTTCAGCTGTTAAGGGTAGAAAAATGCCGCTGATAGATTCATTTTTAGAAAGAAATCAAATGTTTTACTGCATTCCGGTTTTTTCACTCTTGGATAAATACATTTAAAGATATAATTTTACAGAATGTAAGAGTGTATTTATAGAGACATCCCAAAGCCAGTGTCTTTGAGAAACTCTAATATATCAAGTATATTTTATTTACTGCTTTGTACACAGCAATCTGCATTTCTAGTTGTCCTTTATGAGTTTGTCAATGAAAAGGCAATGTATCATATTCCGAATTATTCGAACTACTTTTTTACCATTTATTAATCCTAGAAGGAATTAACTGCAGGGTGCGCCGCTTGCGGCGCACCATATGAAATAAGGAAATGCCTTAATTATTGAAAATGCCTCTCAAACAGTTTGAGTGGCATTTTCCTATGATGCGCGATTACTCCTTTTCAAATAATTTATAATCGCGATTTTCTGATTATTTTTTTAATCGTCCCGAGTGCGCTTGGTTTCCTGATTATTTTTGCGGATTATAATCTCTCAAAAATAATCGTCCTCGGAAACGATTTTATTTGATTATAAATTATAATCACGGCTACACTCACGTTTTGTCCGTTGAAACTGTACACTGAATGTACTGTAGTATGCCAAAGTGAGCCTTGCTATGTGTCTCGTGTTTCAATAAAATAATTTTGCTATTGCAGAAAAATAATAACGGCACTTCAATCCTCGGAACAATTAAATTAAAACTTGACGTATTTCAATCCTTCGGTATTACGATTCAAAAGAAAAGCACGCTGAAGGTGAATTTCGCAGTCTTACCTTTGACATGAAAATTGGGACAATTTTTTCTTTACTTGGATATCTGGTCCTTCTTCCCTGTATTGTTTTTATGCTTGAAAAGTATCTGACTGTACTTTATCAAAATATGTTTGCTGTTTATATTTTTTGGGTTTATTTTAGAGATACATAACTTGTATAACTTTTGATAATTACTTGGGTGCCGTAGCTTGAGAGTAGGTCTGGCTTACTTTCGGTGCTGATTATTTAAATCAGAGCATCTACATTTGACTGAATTCTTTGAACTTAAATAAATATGAATTCAACACTAATGACCTAATGAAGAATATCATTTGTTGACTCAATGTAAATTATTATTATCTGAACGATTGAAATAATGTTTACTGATAATAATGTATAATGCTAATATTATAGCAAGGTGTAGCAGTAGAAACGGCAAAGATTTTATTTGGCTTTCAGTTTGAGAATAATAAAAAGTTTTTATTGTTATTAGAAGCTATTTTAAGACCGTGTGAGATTTCCAAGCTCACTTTGACTTAAAATAACATAATTTGAAGTAAACTGCACACGAAATTCATGCATTTTTATTTTTTTAAGTCCTTTTTGCCTTCAATTATTGTCATGTCGTGTTCCAATGTTTCATAAGATAAGATCATGATATAGATAAATTCTACCACATGCACAAAGCAGATACGGAACTGATTAAAATTTAGGATTGAAAATTTAAATGCAAATGATATCGGACTCACAGTTTGATTATAGGTACAAACGAATTTAACATTTTGTACCGAAAATAAAACAAGAGAATAAAAAAGTCGTGATTTATAAAACCCTTTTGAAAACCTTTTTGTAATTGCAGAGACAAGAGGACAAACAAAATATGAATATTGACTTAATGTGTTTCAGCGTTTTCAAATAAAATCCCAATTTCCTAAACTGAGTTTTCTTTGCATATTTAAAATCTTCATAGTATCCACACAGACAGATCGATTTGAAATAGTTATATCTAGAAGTTCTATAATTAATTAAGTCACCTTCGTTTCCTATACGCGTTCTAAAATATAACATTCTTGGCATTACTGAAGACATTCGAATCCATCTCTGACCAAACGACTCAACCACTATTAGCTTTCTTTTTCTTGTACGTAGCGTAAAATAGTTCACAACTAGATGGAGCATTGGATTCTCATAACACATCGTTGCGCCAACTTGATTAGCTTGGTAATAAAACAGTAAAGTTGCAACACACTATTTTCGAGCTCCACTGATACAATAACATTGCACTGTGCTTTTGATAATGAACTCCGGTAATTATTTCTACCTTTGTAATTATCATACCATTTAATCCAATTAATAGTCGCACAAGACAAGCAATTCTTGTTCGTGGTGAGAATACAGAATACAATTTCTTCGAAAATAAAATTGTTTGAATTACTTGGATACAAAGGAATATGCAGATCACAAGTTGAATGTGGGGACAAAAGAGTTTGGCATTTTGTACTGAAAATAGATAGAAAATATCAATGTGCTTCAAAAAAGGAGAAGTTGCCCCCAGCAACTTCCCCTCCTCTGCCTACCAGGTGTTGACATACGGGAAATAACAAGAAATTGTCACCCAGTTTCTTCATGGAACATTCCACAAAATGGGTACTGTGGAACACCGTAGTGCAATACGTGAAGAAACTGGGTGACAATTTCTTGTTATTTTGCGTATGTCAACACCTGGTAGGCAGAGGAGGGGAAGTTGCTGGGGGCAACTTCCACTTTTTTGAAGCACATTGGAAAATATAATAGTCTTGATATATATTCTATTTGAAAACATTATTGTAGTTGTGGAGACTTTGTGGTAAATATTTTTCTAAATTTTTCCTCAATATTTAGGACTAATATTTGGTCATAAAAACCTTTTCTATAGTTGTTTTCACCTATAATAGAAAATAAATCCTACATTTCCAAATAAGTTTTTTCATATTTAAAAAAATGTAAATTACTGTGCAACCAACTTGCTCGTTTAGAAATCACAATACAAAAATACAAAAATTGCTGTCATAAAAATAACTGATAAATTATGGATGTGGCACTTAAGAAAACATTGCTTCTCCTTATAATCAAATTATTATTAGTAAGCAATTTCAAAATAGCCTAATTTCCATAAATGTAGATCATGCTAATCAGAGGGAAATGACTTAATATTTTCTATTCACGTTTTAAGGTATACCTAGATTGTAGATGTAATAGAATTACTCCAGATATTTTCATTAACAAATGTGTTGCGTGACTCCCTTAATCCTTGGCTTACAATTTACACCTACAAACCGCTTTTCCACCTGTATTTCGGTTGGACTGTATTTGACTTTTAATAGAGCGCTGTAATGGTTGACTCGTTTTTCGATTGTCGTTTGCGTTATTTTTGATATATTTTAAATTTCGAAAACAAAGGTTGAAAGTTAAATAGAAAAGAATATTTTTGCAATAGTTATAGTAGAAACCGGTGTATTATTATTTGAATAAAAATCCAATGATGTCAGCCCTTCCTGTGACATAAATGGGTGCAAACTATAATAGCACAATATTTTCCAGAAGGTTCTTCAGTATAGAAAAGTCTTTAATGGTGCCAGGTAAATTCATAAAAATTTTAATCGTCTGGGAATTTCTATCTTGGGAACAAGCAGCAAACAAGTACAGTGTTGGGCACTAGTCACGCATCATTGGCACATAACATTAGGTTTGGGCACTAGCCACATTTAGTCACATGTCACATTGTCATTTAACATGTCGTATGATGCGTGACTAGTGCCCAACGCTGTAGAAAGCTAAACTAAGCAGTTGAATGCTATAGAGTAGCCTTCGTATTTAAATCTTGTTTACATAAACTAGTGGCGTCTGGCGTCTACTGCTTATATAAATTGCTTTCGTTCTGCTGCTACCATTCGTTTCGATTCTGTCTAATTTAAGTAGCCGTTAGCTTATGTTAGGAGCACGATTTGACTGTACTGGCGTAATGTATTCTAGTAGGTTCTTTAAGGTAGAAATGTCTTCTTATGTTTCATGAATATTAAATGATCTTCTCAGCAACAGGCGACAAACAAAGTGGACAACTAAGTAGTAGGAGGTTATGAAAGTTATATGTAAACATGTGTCCCAAGCAATCATATTTAGTCGGTTTAACCAACACACCCTAAATGGCGAAATCATACTGCTGTAAAGAAGCAAATGGTTTGCTTTTTTCCGTAGCAACTTACAAACTTTCCTACTTATTTGTAGCACTTACAGCAAAAGTCCACGTCATGTCACGCATTTTCTTAAAATGAGTTCCTTCTATAAAAGAGATTTTCGTCTATCAGCGTTCGGACATTAACATAGAGAACTCGTAATTGCGTAAATAAAAGTCAATAGTTGTAGCATAATTCTGATAATTTTGACTTAATAAGTCATGTCATTTTTTCGTGCTCTGTTTAACGTAAATTACAAAATTACTGTTATGAATTCACACAAAATATATATCACGATTATTCTTCTCTCCTGTTTAATTTTCAGCACGGAATGTCAAATTCTGCAACACTTTTCGAATTGTGATTTTGACATTTTTTTATATTCAGGTAAGCTGAGTGATTATGTTTTCGAACAAATTGAATTCTTTCCAAGAACTAATGGTTCCTGCAACTGTTAATTGGACTAAATGGCATGATCATTACAAAGCAAAGAATGACTACCCGAGCTCATTGTCAAACAAAGCTAAAATTTTTGAAAATATTGTCTTTTCTCCACTGTTTGATAACATTTTAAAATAACCAAATTTTTCGAGTTTGGTTCTCCTCGGATCCCTTGATAATAGAAGCAATATGTTTTTAACATGTAGTATCGAAATCAGTCGCCAGAACAATTTTTGTTGCGTAAGGTGTGGGACTGAGAAGGTAATGTTTTTCCTAAAATTGTATTATGTATTAACATAGCTAGTAGAGTAAATAGTTGTGAAACTAAGAGTTCAAACATTCCCCTTCTTCCTGTTGTGTTCCACAGAATTTCACTGCGCGCCTCGATCTCGATGTCGTAGACTAAACACAGACCCTTCCGTGCACACGACTATGCAGACACATGTTTATGAAAAGGTTCGAAGCCATTTCTGTTTTAGTTTTGGTTTGAAAAAATTCCTGTGGGTTTCCCATTGGTTTTAAAATTTCAAATTTTGATGAAAATGAAGGCAAACTGAATGAAGAACAATTTAAAGGGGTTCTATCAATTTTGGGTATGAGGGTTCGATTAGGGGAGCTCTTATAAGAGTCAAAACCTCCAATCTCAGGCTTGCATAGGAGTAGGTGTAGCGACTTCGAGATGATGCGATCGTAGTGAGATTTTTTGGTAAGCAACAGATGCTTGGAAGTTGTAGCTATTCTCCCCAATACTCTTAGTTTCACCACTATCTAGGAAGCCAACCCATCTACTCGCTATGGTATTAATCATATTTTATTTCCCTTTTTTAATACTTGAAAATATTGTCTATTCTCCACTGTTTTATAAGAACACTTTGATTAAAGTATGGAAGACATAACGAGAAATATTAAAATATCAGAAATTTTCGACTTTGGTTATCCTTGAACCCGTAAAGAAAGGAAACAATTTGTTTTTTAAATGTATTTTAGAAATCATTTACTTGAACAACATTTGGTGTGTAGGTTGTAAGGTTTGAGAAGGGATTGTTTTTCTTAAACTATTTATGTCACGCTTTGTGTAATATAAGCTTTCGTTCATTTATTAATATTAAAATGAGCTAATTAGTGTACGCGAAACGTATTTTAAGGCTGTATCGGCTATGGATAGATGAATACGGAGACTGCCTATGAATACTGAGGTATAAAGGTGATTAGAACATAATTTACATAAAGTAGGCAGACTTATCTTACTAATAAATGAAACTGCATACTGCTTAATACCGGTTACGCTATAACATGCTGCATGACTATATTACTACTACATTTTGCCAAACGGGTCGCACAGACGACCCGTTTGGCAAAATGGGGTTTAGAAAAAATTATTTCACAACTTTTGCTAAACCGGTCGCTCCCTATTTTTGCCAATCGGGACTTGCCAAACGGGGTTTTGCCAAAAAGGTAGTCAACCTTTTTCGGAGGATGTAATAGTCCATTTCAGCTGGATATGCAAACAAAGATACACAAAGCCTTTAAGGGCATCACATTGAGTTCTAGGCCGTAATGTACAAACGCACACACTGGTTATTTTCTAGATATTGTGACGGGACTGAACGTATGGGGGCGCAATTTTCAAGTACTGAAAGTACTGTATATTTTTCATATGGCGTTCCATGATATAACATTGTTTAAGTTGTATAAAATGCACACCTGTCGAAAACAACTTAGTTTGATAATATAAATCAATCTATAATTTTTTCCAGTACTGCACTGCCTCCATGACATCGAGTGTCAGCAAATTTTACGGAACTCCGGTGACAACAATATAATGGGTATCTTTGATGATGTCACTAATTTAAATATCTGTTTTATGACTTGTTTTATGAATCATAATAAAAGTATAGCAACTTTACTACTCGTAACCCATTTATTATAATTCCACCCCAGTAATTTCCATGTCATTTTGTGATTTATTTATGTAATTATTATTAGCTCAATTAATTTCATACCTTTCCCGTAGTACCCATTACCGTTAATTTAAACTGTGCCATTTGTCTTTTTTAATTTGAATATAATTTCATGCACGTAGGAATAGAATGTTTTGCGCTAAAGGAAAATATTACTAAATCACCTGATTTTAAATCATTAGTTCAGTTTCTTGCCACAATGAAGTTTTCCTTTTGTAGCGCATGGTAGCAACTTGCCAGGTCCAGCAAGATTGAAAGCATTTGTCTAACCGAATTAAATAGTTGCGGAATTGTTGGACACCTTGCAACTCCGAATTTGAGATTGTGTGAAACCCTTTTTGAATTTCTTCTTTCACCGTAACATACTCTTTAACAATGTCGTGAATAGTTTTAGCAGCTATATTGATGACATCAAGAAAAGATAGTGAAAGGTTATTCAAGGCGACGACCATTAGAAAATTTGAGTCAGCCTGGTTATCGACCACTTCGTTTTCAAAGGAAAAAAAGTCGTTTGAAAGACTTCCAAGATTGATTACATTTTTTTGAAGGCATTTGACTTTCTTGTATAATCCCACGTCTTTTAGCCACTTTTTATTGAGAAATTCCCCATGTGCATATTCAATACATTTGACCACGGGTATCATTGCGGAATAATGAGCACGTGACTCAATATATTCCGCAACAGTTGGAATTCTTCCTTTCGCAATTGAATTGCTATCCTGATAAGTGATGCCAACATGGAAGGTCCAATACTTCATGAAAGATTTGAACCAGTCGTCAGGACTATTTGCCTTCACTGATTTTAATCCCTCTAAATTAGCATGCTCAATTTCATGAGAATTTTCAATCAAATTAAATGAAGTTGGCTCGCTGGACATCCTTTTGATTACTTGACTTGCCATCAACGCTTCCTTTTCACTCAGATGACCAAAAGCATCGCGACCCCAAAGCTGGTCTACGTAATAATTAACAATTTGCACTTTTCCTAAATCCGCTATGCGAGATTCATTTGCCCCCGGATATAGATAAACTGTCACAGTACTGTGTTCTTCCGTTTGCATAAGCCATATTCCGTGTCTTAGGGCAAACTCTTTACCCGACTCCAACAACCCCTTCTTGCCTTCATATGGTATATAGTTTTGGCAGTAAGTTTCAAAACTAAAATCCTCCAGTTTGAATAGTTCATTAAGAGTCAATTTTTCATTTTCAGAAATCAATGAGTGGTATTCGCCTAGAATTCTTGTCATTGTAACCTTGGTCACTGTAGTGATGTCGGACATCCTAATTTCTTACATCAAATTGTCCAAAAAATACAAGCAATGCTTATGATTTCTTTACGGGAACTGATGCTGAACAGTATTACAGGCTACAGGGTTTTCGTTTACTTCAAGCTCGAATTTAAACCATGGGCAGCACCTCCTTTTTCTACCTACGGAACAACAGGACTAAAATTATTTAGTGAAGGAAATATTTAAAGCTATTTACATTTTATTTACTGAACAGCAGCAAACCAAGTTTTTTAAATTCGCGTAATGATTTAGATTATAATTCATCAATAGGAGGCATGGTAGTTAACGAAAAAATTCGTTCCTTCCTAAATTGTCGCTTAAAGGTTGAGTATATAGATCTTTTTACTCAGAGAGAACTCAAGAAAAATTGACATGATTCGACCACCTTGAAGAGTCCTGTAATTGTAGCTGTTAAAATCAGGGAACAAAAAAGCAATACCTTTGTAGAAAAAAGCAAAATAGTACTACTTTTTTTTAAAAAGCAGTGCTTTTTTGCTTTTTTACCTTTTTGCTTTTTTAATATAATAAAGCTATTACTGATAGCCAAATGGAATTGAAATTAGTAGCAAATATTTCCCAATTAATGTGAAATGTGGGTCAGTGACTGATATATAAGTTATATTAGGCACTCTCAAAACTTTAATGAAGTACACAAAGATACAGATATTTTATTCAATTTACTGTCATAAAACAGTTGAAGTGTAAATGCTATACCTCTAAATGCTTAAAATTCAACATTTCACATTTATATTTTCCTAAATTTTATTTCAAAATATATCTTAAATAAATAGAAAGAGAAACATGAAAGACTACGTATAACTGTCACCATTAATTTTAAAGCTTTGTTTTGTGAAGGTTTCTGTTGGTCATGCAAAGTTTGGCAGCTTTTTCAATACTATATATCACGGTTTGCAAATCTCTCATTATTGGCACATGTTTCCCAGTTTTGAAAAACATCTCTCAACTCCATTCGACAATGCAGGAAGTAACGTGATTTTTAACATGTTACATCTAATAATCTTTCTTACCAAACTCATGTAATATTTGAGATGATGTCAATGACGTCTCCAATTTTACGTTCTGTAGTTTCCAATGTGACATAATGGGAATTTTTTCCATAAAATAGCCACGTTTAGTATTGTTGTAGGTAATTGACAGTTAATATTAGAGTAAATATGAAGTTTTTGGCTTTGTTTTGATTGCAGTTGTTGTAAAATACTATTTCCACGCATACAATTCAAGAGCCAATGCATTGTTAGAAAAAAGCAAAAAAAGCAAAAAGGAGTCCTTTTTTAAATTTTGTTTTCTACCTTTTTTATAAAAAAGGTAAAAAAGCAAAAAGCAAAAAAGTACCTTTTTTATTCCCTGGTTAAAATACATCATCTGCCGTCACTAGAAAATATTATTAATAAAGCACTAATGTACAGCTCTGTTAAGTAATAATTTGGGCAAAGTAAAGTAGTCAATTTTGTGTAAAATTCACTATTATATCAGAATCAGGAGTATTTAAAAAAGAACTACTGTAGTATTTGATACATTATTTGTGTGAAAGTAACTTATGCAATGCAGCACATTTTTAACGGTATTACTACTTTGAATAACGTGACTTGCTGAATGGTTAAAGCAGTTATAAGGTTAAGTTATTTTGGGTTAAGTCGTGATGGTTTTAACAAAATACCCCGAACCCAAAATAAAGCATACCCAAACCTTGTTTGAGTTTCTCAAAAGTAGCGATTAATCATTCCATTAGTTGCCGAATGAAATTTTGCACTGCGAGTTAATTTCAAAGTAGTAATTGCCACAAAGACAATATTGAAGAAAACTTATGAGAAATCCCTCAGAACGCCACAATGAGGGCGATTCGAACACGTGCCATGAATGTGAAATCCAGCAGCTCGTAGCAAATATTTGCTAATTTAAGAGTGTACAACCTTTAAGGGTTAAGTATTGACTGTTCAGATTCACAAGTAAAATATGTTTAGTAAGTGTTGACTTGAAAATGAGGAGCAAACCTACAAAATGCACTCAGAAAATTATTTGATAAATCCTATCTTTCTAGAGTAAAAATTTGCCCCATAGAATATAAAAAATATGAACATTTGCATACAAAGGGAAAACTTCCCTTTATTCGGGTAAAATCATTTTCTTTTTGCTAAGTTAATATTTCCCATTTACAAGCGAAAATTACCCTCCCAATGGGTAAATAACAAGGGCTTGCAGTTATGGAACTCATTTCCTGCTCACACTCACACATGTGGATGGCGGATTGCTTTCCTATGCCAAACCGACATGTTGAAGATTTGTGGTATCCTGCTTTATGGATTATTTTACATTTTACGAAATGTAAAATTTCCTTTAATAAAGGCTACCAAAAAAGAGATTGCCTTATATACGTGATATTTATCATTTCCCTTACCGATTTTCCCTCTCTGTTTTCTGAGTGTGATAAACTCTTGTCTGTAACTCTATTACTTACACATAATAAATCATATGAATTCTAATACATCTTTCAGGGAATTTAAACGCACTATCTGTGATGACGGAATCGCCTAATAATTTCACAAGTACTCGTCTTCGTAGTTGTGCTGAGCTTTTTACGAAATTTTATGAAAATACAACAGGTTTAAGTTTTTCAAATAGATGGCATTTCATTACTCATTTACACTCATTCATAAGAAATACATATTAATAAATTACACTTGCAAAAGTAGCAGCGACACTATCAAAAAGACCGAAAATTTCATCAATAAAAATTCCTGAATACGCTACCTATATACTAATTGATTTATAAAATGGAGACAGGTGTACCTTTACTCAAAGCAGACAACTGAACTATGGCCACCTATGAAAAGAAAAATTGTCAGTTTTATTAATTTTGTGGCTGAGCAGTAGTAAAATGTGGCTGCGCTCCTTCCCCCTACTTTAACTCAAATGTTATTTATGCTATTGGTGGAAAACGCAATTTCCACAATAGGCACTTGCATTAAAGTCGAGTGATTTAACTGTTACACGGTCATGGGATTCGTTTAAAATCACTAAATCTATTTAAGTATTTTAATACGAAATATATCTTACTCTTTGTATGTCCAATGATCCTTTATGGAATATTCGTGGAGTACTGACTTAAAAAATGTGATAGTGGTAAAAGGACCCGGCTTCAAAATGGATTTGTAATGTTTTAACAGTAGTAGAGGAAGTTCAATAGCAATGGAGCACAAAGCTACTACTCACTGATTTACAAAATTTATTAAATTTGCTTATATAGTTTGGACTGACGTAAATATCTATCCTTCAGGAGAGCCTACGTAAAGCAAGTGATTAGAGTCATTCTATCAATAAGGAAAACTTGTATATTTATATATTGCATTACTGCGTCAACATTGCTGAAGACTGGTTTATGGCAGGCATGGCTGAAGAACTCCAACTTCAAACTGGAAACTGAGATAAAATTAGGAAACCTTGTTATTAGTCAAATTCCTGGGGGAATTAGTGATACCGAGCAACAATTAAAAAGTAAACTAGACAAGCTAGCACCGATTCTCGCAATACCAATCTTGAATTTTGACACCGTATCAAGGCAAACCGAATAAACCTTAAATCAACGGAAATGATAAAAAATGTATACATAAATAAGGATCTGCCACTCTCAACTCGCATAGCACACAGTGCACTCAGGAAATCTTACAAAGATGCTGCGCTACAAAGAAGACAAAAAATTCGTTTAAAAACTGCAGTATTGAAATCGACGGATTATTCTATGTTGTCGTCAATCGGTCCTTGCAACAGTCTACAAACGTGCGACCCAAACTCTACAACGATTCACAACCGGGACCTCCACCGGGAACCAGCTCTGCTTGAAAATTCCGCCGCCCGCCCAATAACCGAATCCAGGTTCTGATTATTATTGAAATATCGATGGATTAAAATATGTGTTTACACAGTAATTATAATATATAGTATTAAAAGGTAAAAAACAGGAATTTCTCAAAGACCTAATTAAGTGTGACGCAACAATTTTTTGTTTATGGGAAACATCCTACGACGTAAATTCCACTGGGAAGCTTACGTCAAACAGCAAGTGATTAAAATAATTCATTCAATCAATTAAAGCAAATTTTTATAAACTAGTACATTAAGTTGCATCATTATTGTGGAATACTGCTTAGTCAGCACGTGTTCCACGTGTTCCACGTGTTCCAGTGGGATATGCAGTGTGAGATCAAAGCAAGGGAAAATTCCATGAATCTACTGAAATGAAATGCAGTCGGATTCGGACGAACGCAGACAAGATTCATGAAGTCAGTATTTGCAAGTTTGTGAAATAAAACTGTAAGCATGCATCTCTCTTCTTATTCATTGTTAATACTTGCAAAACTCCTTTCACACCGCATTCGTATATAACAATCTTGGCTACAACACCTATGCATTTATATATCCATACAATTAATAGAATCTAAAGAATCTAAAAAAAATCTGCTGCAGACTATTCTGAGATGCTAAAACTGGTTTCACAAAAGTTGAGAAATTAAAGGTAATTCTTGAAATAATTAATTATAGTAACCAAGTTAAAAACTAACTAAGTATACAAAACAAACCTTTGTAATTTAAATGGCGTTATGAAATTTTGAATGACAATAAGGAACGAACAGTGATATACTCAGTACTATTGGTTTAATATATTTAAAAGGTTAAAAGATGTTGATATTAGTAATTAATTATTATTACCATACAAAGACCGAAATATAATTAATTCTTACGGGATAAATAATTACAGATTCATGTTCAGATTAATAAAGTATAACAGTTAAGTTATTATTATTTATTATTAAATAAGGTCGCCCCCTTCGGGCAATCGCCCATGGAGCCAGAAATAACAGTCCTTAGTCTATTTGAATTTTTTATTTGCTAACCGTTTAATAAGCCAACTGGACATTATACTCGAACGAATCATCATGATTCAGAAGTTTCAGAATTTCATCATCTGCATAGACAATTAATTAACTCGTAAACATTTAATTTACAATTATTTAAAGCAGAATCCCATAAGTAGAACAGTAATCAACAAACTATTGCTAAATGATAAGATAAAATGCAATTCATCAAGAATTGAAATATTTATTAAAGGAATTATTAAAAGATGAGAGATTTAAACACCCGTGAGAAGATTTCTGAGTTGCCTCAAACATTTGATGGCTTTTTCCTTTTCTTCTACCCTTCTTGTGTGTTTTTAGAGTTGTGAATTTCCATAGCTGATTGAGGTGAGTGTCGGATCTGAAAGGTCGAAAGAGAGCAACTAATTGGAGGTAACCAACAGGAGTTAAAGAAAGGTCCAGAGAAATAGCACGAAACATTTCATCAGAGAGTGGCGTGTCTCTTTTCTGACGATCTGTCGGCCTACTCCGTGTCAGCAATATGTGCCATTATTTTAGAATTTTGGCCTATTGCCTAGTAAGGAGTAAGAATTCTTTCGCCAAATTTAGCAGCACTGACACCCGAACGGAAGCATGCTACACAACCGACACTGTAGCCAAAAGTCACGCAAGCACACCCGACAACCCTAATAGCACAATCATTGTAATTTAAGCAACCTTGTTAGGTTGCACAGTCCCTTAGTATTACTTAAAAATACACTATTTTATTTTAAATTTAAATGCACTATTTTATATTTATTTAAAATACACTAAAGTTCTTTAGGTGTAAATAGAATATTCAAAAATAAATACAATATTTTCGTTAAAAATGGGGTACTATAGACAAAAAAGTCTTCTTTTTAAATTGTGTTAAAGGGATTTAGATGCAAATACGGCATCTTAGAAATAAATGACGGTATTTTAAAAATACAGGTTTATTATAGAAATAAATAAAAGTATTCTAAAAATACTAGTGCATTGTAAAATAGTGTATTTTAAATGAAAAATACAGTGTATTTTAAATAAATATAAAGTTTATATTTTATACATGTGGAATCTAAAGCATGCCAGTGATAATTCGGTTTAAGATTCAAGATATCTATATCTTAAGTATTAAAAAGGAAGCAATTAAAAATATTCATTACATATTAAATGAATGCACTGTCTAGTATAGCAACAATAACAACAAATCCTATAACAATAGCGTAAATCCTTGCAAAAACGCAAAATCGCAAAAACTTGCGTAAATTATATAAATGACAATTTTATGACGCAAAACAGCTTTTTACAATGAAATTTAAGCATTTAAAATAGTTATGTAAGTAAATTGACGAAAATTGATAGCGGTTTTTCAAATATACATCTGTACGTTTGGAGCTTCAGATAAAATGACAAATGTTGTCAACACTTATATTTTCCGTACTGTTTGTATAAGAACTTTTCAATAACAATATTCAATTTGCAATTTGAAACAACAATAGTTTTGCTTGTTTCAAAATTTGTTTCATAACTTAATCTGTGGCATACTTTAGCACTAATGTGTGTTTTGCTTGCTCTTTAGCAACTTTCCCGGAACTTTCCCATATTTCCCTACTTTCTCAATTTTATCAGAAAAAGTGAACTAGCCCACCCGGGAAAGTTGGGAATATTCCCAATGTGGGATAAGTCCAACCGAAACCTTGCTTGTGTGGTTTGTGGAACAAAATCTAATTTCCTCTGCGGACTGTTTAAAGGTCCACAACAGGGGCTTTAGTTTTCCATTTTCATGATTTTACCATATCCAATTTTGAATAATGTCATCATTTCGTTCCAATTTTTATTTAAATCATTAAATATTATAAGGAGATGTAGTTACGTTTTATGAATGAAATTATTTTGAGGTGTTTAAAGAACGAAATGATGAAATTATTCAAAATCGGCTAGGTAAAATCATGAAAATGGAAAATTAAAACCCCTGTTGTAAACCTTCAAACAGTCCCTCCCGCAGATGAAAATTAGATTTTGTTTCACAAACCACACAAGGCTGAGATTACAGTATTGGTATTGATATACTTTAAAGCAGTTTGACCTTGATGGTGCGACATTTCCAAATGTATTTATGTAGATGTAATGACGTAAAAATACATGATACTTGGAATTGGAGCACCCATTGCAATTCTTTATGCGGTTAATTCAAGTAGAACTGGCAAAAATTAAGCGAAAATTAAAATCGACGTCAAGGTAAGTATGTATGCAAATTGCAAAGACATTACGCGAATAAGTTTGTGACGACTAGTGGCGACTGTAGATAATATTTACCATATTTTTTTTCTGGATGTCCCGGTAACGATGTTCCAAGTTACCTGAAACTAAAAGTAGTAATGATGACGTCTTGTTTTACACCTAATGCACTTATATTTCATTTTGCGAAAAATAAAATCATTTTGCGAAAAATAAAATCATTTTGCAAAAAATAAAATCATTTTGCAAAAAATAAAATCATTTTGCGAAAAATAAAATCATTTTGCGAAAAATAAAATCATTTTGCGAAAAATAAAATCATTTTGCGAAAAATAAAATCATTTTGCGAAAAATAAAATCATTTTGCGAAAAATAAAATCATTTTGCGAAAAATAAAATCATTTTGCGAAAAATAAAATCATTTTGCGAAAAATAAAATCATTTTGCGAAAAATAAAATCATTTTGCGAAAAATAAAATCATTTTGCGAAAAATAAAATCATTTTGCGAAAAATAAAATCATTTTGCGAAATATAAAATCATTTTGCGAAAAATAAAATCATTTTGCGAAAAATAAAATCATTTTGCGAAATATAAAATCATTTTGCGAAAAATAAAATCATTTTGCGAAAAATAAAATCATTTTTGAATTTATTAATAATTTCTTTGTTTCGGTCATTGCCACTCTCCTAACACTCCTACGACAAGATCACAACCACAAGAAACTCTTCCTGTATGGAATTCTATCTTTGATGTTGAATGTTCTTGTAACGCAGAACGAAATTTGCATCACAACTGAAGTTATTCCTCCTCTGGACAAATAGATAATGGGGAAACAAACAAACAAAACAAATACAAAATAATTTCCATGATTGGAAATTTAACTATAATATCTCAAAGTGAAGGCTTTGATAGTGTGCATCCTTATTTCATGCAGTATCGGCAGTATGGTATTACTAACAAACAAAACTGAAGTGTTCATTTTTATGGTACCAGTAAAACAAACGTAACTTTATCTTACGACAGAATAATTGCAAAGTGTCTTTGTCAGACACGAAGCTTAAACTATTTACGGATACATTTAATTTATATGGGGATTCGTTTCTGCTTGGTGTTCAGAATCAGTTTCCTTCACTAAAATGTTTAAAAACACTGAAGCTTGCCGATAATGAACCACTTTCTTGGATATTTATAGGATGCTTTCGTCATGAACTGCAAAATGTTATCCAAGAACTGAATGAAATGGCGTTCCTTGACCTCAGTCGACAGTTGGAAGTATTTCAATCCTTCGGTATTGCGATTCAAAGAAATAGAAAAGCACGCTGAAGGGGAATTTCGCAGTCTTAGCTTTCATATGAAAATTGGTACAATTTTTCGTCTACTTGGATATCTGGTACTTCGTACTTTATTTTTGTACTCGAAAAATACCTGATTTTACTTTTCCAAAATATACGCGATGTTTTTCATTTCTGGTTATATTTCAGCGTAACGTAGCTGAAATGATTTAAATTAGCATGAAGTGCAACTGTAGACTGAAAACAATGTAGTTAGTTCGATTGTTTAGCAAGAAATATTTTTCTCCCACTCTCTCAACTGTCTTTATATTCCTTTTGTTATAACGGTTTCCTATACATTGCATATGTATAGAAAACCGGAAGTCCAGAAGTCATTTCCGTAGAGCAGAATGGTCAAATGTTGTGCTTCACTGCAGCCTCTGGGTGTGATCCTGTCGACCAATGCTTAGCTCTAAGTTATATGGACACCTCAAAGACGACAAATTGGAATACATTCATCGACTACACGACATCAGAACTCAAATTATTGCAAATTACGTATAATTCCTCGTTACAACAAAGTAAATGCAGCTGTCCACACTTCTTAAAATGCCAAAAGTTGCTTAAAAGTTGTCTTTTACACCAACTACAATGTCTCACAACTGTATTTACTTATTTCCCACATTGACTGACTAATTTTTGTTTTCGTATTCATATTATAATTCAACTATTACCAGGCTTCTACAATTATTGCTGCTGCCGAAAATTCAACGACAATTTCTGATTAAATATATGCATTGCAAAATTCATGCTAATTTAAATCATTTCCTGCTACTTTCATTTGTCCAAATATTGCCAGCCTGCGACTTTCATTTGCACATATTTTAGCCGCCTGCGACTTTCATTTGCATATATATTAACCGCCTGCGACTTTCATTTGCATATATATTGGCCGCCTGCGACTTTCATTAGTCCGCAGACTTTCTCTTTCCTGCTGATATCATTCATTTGCATGGAAGGATTAAATTTTAGTCGTAAAATAATACACCAGCTTTAACAAATCCAAAATATTTTTTGTTCCCCAAATTGAAAGTTTTTTTAAAGTTCCCCAAGTTTTAAATTGATTTTATTCCCTTTATATTTGCAATTTTGTACTGTATTTCTTGGTGCATTTTTTAAAATAGATTTGTTCTGTATAATCGCTGTTTTATAATTCGTCAATTATTGTAGCATTTAAAACAAGGTGCAGACTTTTTAGTTGTCGTAGGATAAAGTAAAGAGTAACTAGAGTAAAAAGAGCAAATGGGGAAAAACATTAGTATTTTTTAGAAGTGCCATTTTTGGAGTGAAATTAAATATAATAGGGGTGCCAAAAATAATATCTCTAATTATTCCAATCTTTCAATCTTATACTTGGAAAAATGCGAAACTGAAATGGCGTTGTTTAGGGTTAAAGGAGTGTATTCTTTTTTGTTGTTCTTTAGAAATGACTTCGTTAAAAAAAGTTTTATAATAACAAATGTAGCAGTAGTGACTTGACCTCAATCTATTTATTCTTTTCTTCGGGAATTCTACTGTTAAGTAATACATTATTAATAAAGTCATTAAATAAAACTGCAATTCTATTTTACATATTATACTTTACTTATAT
The DNA here is from genome assembly GCA_020352615.2 of Yoshiicerus persimilis. Taxonomy (NCBI): domain Eukaryota; kingdom Metazoa; phylum Arthropoda; class Collembola; order Entomobryomorpha; family Tomoceridae; genus Yoshiicerus; species Yoshiicerus persimilis. Next base: position 2,534,309 of record CM036941.2, read on the forward strand.
ATTTTACAATTGTATTTTACTTATATTTTATCTGTATAAACAAATTGTAAACAATGACGATTTGCCATTATCGGTTAACCTCAGCAATGAGACATTTTTGTTATACGATGTAAATATTGACTCATCTCTATTCTTTGTAATATTTAATAGCAACGATATTAACACTGGCTGATTAAAAGATATGCTTAGTTTTGTATTCTTTTATAAATAAGTGACCCAGGAATGTGATTAAATAACATAATCTAACCCTCAAGTCAAGCTGGGTCTGTTTTACAAAATGAAAAATGATAAATAATATAATATAAGTCAAAATAGTGGTGGTCAAAAATGGAAGATTACTAATACTAGTAGGAGTAAAAGTAATAAATGCTTGCCTAGTTTATGAAATATTATTTTTTAGAGTAAAAAAGCCTTGACAATTGAAAAAATGAAATTGGATAATATTTAAAGGAAATGCATGAGCAGTACTCTGAAGTATATTATACGAAATGTCAATTTATTAAGCTTTGTGAAAACCGAGAATATTATTCAATGCAATGAAATTGGGTGGTATTTAATCGTTCGTCTTAACATTTGAAATTTTCGTCTTTTTCGGTTGAATATTTCGTCATTTGAATTTTTCGTCTTACCATTTAACGGGTCGTCTTACCATTTAATGTGTCGTCTTCCACGTAATTTATGAAGTTTATGACAACTCAACATTGTAGGGTATATTGTAGCTCCGTGTGCATGCACACGGAACGTGCACATGCACACAGAACCTTACCTTAAAAAATTCACTATGCAAACACATAATTGGAATTGCGTCGATGTAGAAACTCACATATTTTACTCAGTCAGTGAGGAAAATTCCAATTGGTGAGAAGCGGAAACGGGGGAGACCTAAGCTGGCCACAAAAGCTTTACTTTACTGAACATTCATGCCAACTAAAACACTAAAAATAATGTATATAAATGTAAATACTATGTAAATTCAAGACGACACATTAAATGGTAAGACGACCCGTTAAATGGTAAGACGAAAAATTCAAATGACGAAATATTCAACGGAAAAAGACGAAAATTTCAAATGTTAAGACGAACGATTAATTATAAGTCAATGAAATTCTGTTAGGGAGACCAGACTACTGAAATGCACACTTTCGCTTTCATTTAGACTCACTCTCTGCACACTTGGCTATTTCTTTCTCTACGTACTCTATCCATTCCTCTGTAATGATTGTATCTGGATGTCGTGGTCCGAGTATTCCAAGACAATGTTTGTGTACTTCTTTGAATAAGTGGAGACTTTCTTCCTGTCTCCCTAAATGAAAATATGTCTGAGCAATGAAAGACTTAGTATTCAAAGTGTTCGGATGGTTCAATTCCACAACTCTTTCTTGTATTTCCAGAACTTCTTGGAATAACTTTAAGGCCTCTAAGTAGTCCTTTTGCCCCAGTATGACACTCGCAATATTGTGCTTAATAGCCAGAATCTCAGGATGCTCCACTCCCAACAATCGTTCTAGCACTTCCAACATTTCTGCATACAATGTCAGTGCTTCTTCCTTCTTGTTTTGTGCATCAAGTACTACAGCAATGTTATGTTTCAAATCAAGCGTCCTTCCACCTTCTATTCCAAAGACTCGCTCAGTCTTTTCCAAGATATTTTTTAAGGTCTCCAGGGCTTCTTCACTTCTATCTAATCGCCAATATGCACACCCTACTGAATGAGCAGTCTGCAAAGTATCCTTGTCCTCCTCACCAAACATCTCTTTCTGTTTTTCAAAAGTCTCTTTCACCACTTCCAGTGACTCAGAATATTCACCTAATTCCCTCAGAGCTTCTCCTTCCCAGTATTTCATTCGTAATGCTAGCCCACTATTCTGTCCAAGAACGGATTTCAACAAACCAAATGATTCCCTACTGAAGTCCAGCACATCTCGATACTTTCCTGAGCGGTTCAATTTCCTGCAAATCCAACCAGGAAGCTCTACATGATCTTCAATCATGTCTTTCTCTCTTCTTAAATGTTGCCACACAATTTGGGCATGAATTAGTTATTTCAGAGACATTTCTTTGGCTTTGAGCATATCAATCATGGATCTGACTATTCCACTCAATACTGATTGCAACTCTCCTCGTTCTTCTAACTCTATTCTTGTGACTTCCTGCACTAACCGATGAACAGACATCCCTTTTATTTTCACATCCGGGGAATTTATCATGGAATGTTTCCGAATAATATCAAAGAAATATTCTACGATTTCTACATTTGAAATATTTTTCATGTTTTCTAGTAGTTTTATTACAAGATGGGTAGGAATGTTATCCGGGGACAAAAAAGAAATTATATTCATTATGTCAACGGCTAATCCTCCAGACAATTCTCGGAGTTTCTCAAAAGTTATTCTCCACGTGACAAGTGTTGTTTTGGACGTGCTTTCCAATGCATCATACTGAGGTAGTTGATAATTTAACAGACATTTTGATATATTTTTCATTTCTTCTAAATATATTTGGATTGCGTCACTCAAAACGTCATTAGAAGGAACCCTTTCTGTGATAAAGGCTAATGCTTGCTGCATTGCCAAAGGATAAAACTGCAATCTTTCGCACAATCTATCAATCAGTTCTTTAAGGGTTTCTTCTGCTGGTTCAACGATACTCAGATATCTGTAAAAAAGTTTAATAGAGGAGGGTTTGGTGAGTACTTCTAAGTTTAGTTGATTGCATTGAGAGCCAAAATGCTTTTTAGCTTCAACGAATCTGGAAGTTGAAATGACAAAAGGCTTCAAAACTGTTGGTGGCTTTTTGGCAGATAAATCAAACAGTAGTCTCAATGGCGATTCATAATTCTCCATATTGTCGAACACAAAGAGTACTTTTTGTCCAAACAGTTTCTCATACACTTCTTGGGCAATTTCCTGAAAATTTCTTTCGTTCCCCAAATGATCTTTGAGGGAGACTTTTGATTCCTTAGACAAATTCTGAAAAGATTCCACGAGTGACTGAGGGGTTTCAGCCTCCGCCCAAATGCAGTAACCACCAACAACTTCGTGAAACCACCTGGCGAAGTTCTTAGCTAATTCGCTTTTACCAACTCCACCCAATCCAGTTACGGCAACCATCGAAAAAGTCTTCCTGCTCAGGCCATCATTCCAGTGCTTTTCCAGTAATTTCATTTCTTTTTGTCTTCCAGTATAAAATCTGTTGGATGCTGTGACTCCAAACCAGATTTGTTGAGGCATTTCTTTGTTTGCTGGATGAATATTTAATGCAAGTGGTTCTTCACTTGATTTATCAATCTTTACGTTTTCAAACATTTGTACTAATTTGGCAACTCCATATTTCCTTGAATCCCGAAGTGCATTTTCGGGTTTTCTCGTAGTTCCTTCAATTTTGTCAGCGCAATGTTCATTATTTGTCATCCGCAGTATTTCCAAAATAAAAGTCTTGTTTGCATCGCAATCTTTTCTTTTAATCATATCCAAGAACCTAGTATTTTTTTCAAGCGGAGTTCCGGGTAACAGCTGCAATACGAACGAACGATTAAGGTTTTGTTAATACTTCGAGATTTATAATTTTTAAGAGATTTGTCGAAACAAAATATTTACTGTTTACTTCAGTAAATGAAATATGAAAAATTAAAAGTAATTATTGACTTGACATATAAGCAGCTTGAAATTACTAAGAACGGTATTCGAGATAAGTGAACTATTTTCGATGAACTATTTAACTATTATATTAATTATGAATAAGGAAGGTAATAAATACCACTTCAGAAATTTTTACACACTTTTTACAGTTTTATGAACAAAGATACTCAAATACATTTCCTATTTTATGCATAGAATACTTTTACAGTTTAATACAATTACCCATGCAATAGTTACCAATTTCCGAATGAAATAACATGCAAAACCAAATACATACGTATGTACTACCTTACAAACCTAATATACACTACAACAATTACCAATTTTCGCATGAAATAACATGCAAGTAATATTTCAAACCTTTTTTACAAAACATTGCATATTGAAATTATCTTTGTAAAGCTTTTATTTGAATTACACCTTTGTTTTCGTGATAATGCAAATTCTAATATCTGATAGCTCAAGGGGAGAGCAGGCGAACGCCATATCGCAGGTTCGGGGTTCGATTCCCTGTAAGATAAAACGTATTTGCTGATGAGCGAAACTGGTAGTCGTCCCAATTAAAGTTTTGCAATAGTTTAACCTTTAAAATGCAATGCAAATCACTAAATTCTCAAATATTATACTTATTTTAGTACAAAGATACAGTTTACAAGTGAAATGCAATGCAGAATTCATAAATACTTTGTATATTGTAATTTCAATCTGACTGTAATCTGATTGTTTTAGTTTCTTGGTCGTTTTGCATTTTTTTTTGAACCAAGGTTTATGGTTATTGTGTGTTGTTTGTCGAGATGGCACGTTCAGGGTCGTTGCAGTTTCGAGAATGAATTTGTGAAATTCCATAATGCTTCCCATCCGAGAACCGTTGTAGATGGAGGTCGTGTTACTCGGAGTATTATACCTAAGATGTTTAGCAGCTTTGTGGAAGGATTTGGAGCAGATTTTCAGTAACATGGTTTTATCTATTTTGGTGAGGATATTTTTGCACTCGGTCGCGGTTTGTAATTGTTTCGGTCAGTAATCCGAGTTTTTTTTTCTTTTGGTAATGTACGGCAACTGGTCTTGGGACAGAAAGGTTTGCAGTTTTATCCTCCGTTTCACTTGATGTTTTAGTTGGGTCGTCTGTGACCCCTGTATTTTGGGAAAATTGTGTTAGCTGGTCACTTTTGAGATATTCGGTGTCAGTTTTTATTGTGTCCTTGCTAGTCTCTCTGGTATCTGTTGGTACAGTATGAGCAGATATTTTCCTGAATTCGTTATTGCAGATTTCTGTCATGTTATTACGTTTGTGGTAGTGGTGATGCTCAAAGTAATCGGTTAGTTGCTTCTGTCGGTTTTGTTAAGGGTGCTGGTACTTGTGAGGGGTAATTAATTGTTAGATAAACTATTTATATGTGAGTAAGTTTATTCTGTGTGCGGAAAGGTTGTAGTTGTTGTCTGTTAGTATACTTTGTAAGCTTTGCTCGGGAGCGCAAGGTCGAGCTGTTCACTCGGCCACTACTTGTTTGCGACTCCGCGCAAAGGTGGATATTGAAACATCAAAAGTCCACCAGAGAGGATTTACAAGAAATGGCTTACAGAGAAATCTTCATAAATGGTATATCCCTTCTTTTGATCCTCATATGGATTTTTTTTAAAGACGCCCGTGTGCTTCGTCGCCATATGGTCTCATTAACAAAAGAATACTTGGAGGTTGCCTTTACGGTTATGTGCAATCCCCAGTCTTTGAAATGATGGCTGACTATTTAAATTTTACTTCTGTCTACACAAATGCTCGCGACCTTAATCTCTTTTGTGGCGCTGTATTACCGGAATCAAATTATGCAGGTTTGTTTAAATACAAACCGAACAATGTTTTATATTTAGCGTTCCCTTGGGAATGGAATTTTATCTACTGTGTAGACAAAGAGACATATTATAAAAAGCCCTTATCAATCTGGATTGACATAATGGACAAGAGTACATGGCTAGTATTGCTAACAATTTATCTTATAGCTAATGCACTTATATTTCGCTTGGCAAAGAAAATCAATTTTGAATCTATTAATAATTTCTTTGTATCTGCAATTCGGATTCTTCTCCGTCAAGATCACAACCAAAGGAAACTCTTTTTGTACGGAATTCTGTGTTTGATGTTGAATATTCTTGTAACTAGGTACGAATCTTATATCACAACTGAAGTTATTTCTCCTGTGGACAAGAAAATAATGAGAAATTTTGGGGAATTAATTCAAAATAATTATAAAATTCTTTCCATCATTGGAAACTCAAGTGGTATGTCTAAAAGTGCAGGTTATTATTTATCGCAGCCATTCTTTGCACAGTATGGTATTTCTGACAAACAAAATTCCAGTGTATATTTTTATGATACGAATCAAGTTAATGCGACTTTACCTTTTCGGGAAATAGAAAACATGTGTCTTTCAAATAAGCAAATTAAACTCTTTGTTGAATTTAGTAACTCTGCCTCTGATTTGGATCTATTTTATATACAACAAGATATCCCCTTAAGGAAATGCATAAAGAAATTGGAGTCTGCAGTAAGCCAACCTCTTTCCTGGATGCTTAGTGGATGTTTTCGGTATGAACTACTAAATGTTGTTCAAGAACTGAATGAAATGGGATTTCTTGACATTTGGAGAAATCTTCGGCATTTCAGAGCAGACGTATTAAGCTTCAAAGAAAACGAGAAGCAAGCTGAAGGAGAGTTTCAAAGTCTTAGCTTTGATATGAAAATTGGTGCAATTTTTCCTGTACTTGGATATCTAATTTTTATTCCCTGTGTTGTTTTTCTATTTGAAAAATATCTGACTTTACTTTATCAAAATATAAGATATGTAAATTTTTTGGTTGTATTTCAGAGATGCATACCATTTACGCCAACATGACTCTCGATACTTAATTGGGTGCCTTGGATTGGGAGTAGGTTTGCATTTACTTACATTCGTCGGTGCTGATTATTTAAAGCAGCGATCATTTGAATAAGTCTACATTTGAATGAATTCTTTGTATTTGAATAAATATGAATATGAAGAATTACTGTTCGTCCTTTGTTGAACTAATGTAAATACTAATAATAAATTATAAAGCGTTTAACATTTTGTACGCTCGAAATACTATTTAATACTAACACAGTAGCAAGGTGTAATTAGTATCTTATTACAGTAAAATTGCAGGATAATATTTTGTTTTCAGTTTGAGAAATATTGTTGTACGTTGTAAATATTGGCTCATCTCTATTCTTTCTAATATTTTAATAGCACCGACATTAACATTGGCTGATTAAAAGATATGCTTTGTGTTTGTACTCTTGTATAAATAAATGACCCAGGACTGTGATTATGTAACATAATATATACCATAAGCTTTACAAAAAGGAAAATGTTAAATAATATAATATAAATCAAAATAGTGGTCATCATATTCGGAGGATTACTAATACTTAAAAGAGTAAAAGTAACAAAGGCTTCACTAGTCTATGAAATATTATTTTTGTAGTGAAAAGTGAGCCTTGACAATGTAGAAATGAAATTGGATAATATTTACAGGAAATGCATGAGCAGTACTCTGAAGTCTATTCTAAGAAATGTCAATTTATTTAAAAAAAGCTTTGTGAAATACGGGAATATTACTCAATGTGATGAAATTCTGTTAGGGAGACCAGACTACTGAATTGCACTTTTATTTAGACTCACTCTCTGCAGTCTTTCTTGGATATTTCTTTCTCCACTTTCTCTACCCATCTGTTTGTAGCGATTGTGTGTGGATGTCATGGTCCGAGTATTTGCACTTCATTTTCGTGTATTTCTTTGAATAGCTGGAGACTTTCTTCCTGTCTCCCTAAATGATAATAAGTCTGAGCAATGAAAGATTTAGTTGTCGAAGTGTCAGGATGATTCTCTTCGAGGACACTTTCTCCTATTTCCAGAACTTCTTGCAATAACTTTAATGCCTCTCCGTAGTCTTTTTGTTTAAGTTTCACAGTCGCAATGTTGTGCTTAGTAGTCAGAGTGGTAGGATGCTCCACTCCGAAAAATCGTTCTGTCACTTCCAACACTTCTGCATACAATTTCTGTGCTTCTTTCTTCTTGTTTTGTGAATCAAGTACTAGAGCAATTCCATGTTTAAAGGAAAGTGTCCTCCCACCTTCTTTTCCAAAGACTCTCCACGTGACAAGTGTTGTTTTGGAAGTGCTTTCCAATGCATCATATTGAGGTAGTTCATAAATGAGCAGATCTTTTGATATATTTTCCATTTCTTCTAAGTAGATTTGCATTGCTTCTTTCAAAGCGTCATTAGGAGGAACCCTTTCGGCGATAAAAGCTAATGCTTGTTGCATTGCCAAAGGATAGAGCTGCAGTCTTTCGTACAATATATCCATCAGTTCCTTATTAAGGAACTAATGGATATATTGTTCTTGTGTTAAAGTTAATATTATAACATACAATAATAATGCAGGCTAATAATGAGTAGATACATGAGAAGCAGCAGGAAACCACATCTCCATTAATCGCTTCATAAATAGTCCTCCCTACATTATAAAACCAAAATAAATGAACATACGCAACGAAAAGATACCTGTTTGACAAAATTAGTCTGCTATTTGCGATTTCAATGGGTTTTCAAAATTTCTTTGGTCACCAAATTAACGATACCCCTCCACAAAAGTTTCCCCATGTAAAATGCCAAGAAAATATGTCGTCAGAAAGTGATGTTACCATTCTTGCAACCGACGATGATTTAAAACTCTTCAAAATTAATTCTACTGTAACTTTTCACTTCTGTCTATGACGTACGTTATTGAAATAAAATAAACCAATGCAACAGTGGGCATAATTAAATATCGTTCTTACTGAAATAGACAATTATTGACGTGATTTGATTTGGTAGGTTCACACGGAAAATAAATGCAAAGGAAGTACAGTAAGTAGGTTGACTATGAAGATGAGTGGAGTGTAACTTAAAAGAGCGACTCGATACATCCTGAACCGTAGGATAGTACAATTATATTTTTTATATTTGTCACGGCTAACCAGTGCAACATGTCAGCCTGCCTAATCAACTACGGCAATCGGTCAAAGGAAAGTGCTACATGCAGAGTTGGCTCTAAGTAACACTCCGTAGTTCACAGGCTACAGTTTGCGACGATGTAAATTATACGCCACAATACAAACCTTATTGAGAGGGTAAACATCAGAGCTGATTATTTTCATTGTCGCAATCTTTAGTCGAACTTCACTCGTTTGTTCCATGGAGTGTTACGTAGGGCCAATCCTGTACCTAATAATCGTTTTAACTACTAGACAAAGTAAGTATTTGGATGTAAATATTTTAGGTACACTAATGTAACGCATCTTAGGTATTCAATGTAAAGTATTTTAGGTACTCAATGTAAAGTATTTTAGGTACTGAATGTAAAGCATTTTAGGTAGTCAATGTAAAGTATTTTAGGTACTCAATGTAAAGTATTGTAGGAATTCTGGCTGATGGACAACCTCAGAGAAGTAGCACATTTCCCTGCACGCTATTTACAAGAAAGTTCTCGAAGTCAAATAGTAGTTGAGTCGTTCCGTGAGAAGTAGAGTCGAATGTCTCCAGAAATGTCATGAATGTTTTAATAGTGTAGGTGTAGTCTACCAACGAAGAAACACACAGTAGAAGGTTATAAGAGACGTCACAAATGAAATGAAGGTGACATTATTGATTGTAGAACTTCTAGAACAATTTAAATTCGATATTTCAGTAACTAAAGAAGTCAGGTGAATTCTAATATTTAGTGTACTCTTTCGCTGTAGGAAAGATACTTCTTTATTATACAGAAGCTTCAGTTTCAGAAATCGGTATTTCATTTGATAATGTTGAAAAATTAGAAATTTACAGTTTACAATCATGTTTTCCCACAAGGCCCCAACAACTACAATAATGTTTTCAAATAAAATATATTTCACGACTCTTCTGTTCTCCTGCTTGATTTTGTATACAACGTGTCAAATTCCTTTGTCCCCACATTCAAATTGCGATGTGAATATTATTTTGTATTCAACTGATTTGAAAGATTTTGTTTTTGAAGAAATTTTACCCTCACCACGAACAATAATTGTTTTTCAGACTAATAAATGGACTAAATGGTATGACAATTACAAAGGGAGGAGTGAATACCCGAGTTCATTATCAAACACACAGTGCAGTGTTAATGTAGCAGTGGAACCACCAAATAATGAAATTAAAGAACTTGCTTGGATTCCTACTTATTTTGGTATAGAAAGAGGTCGACCAAACGAAAAGATTCTAATACTAAGCACAAAAATTAAATTTAGGAAACAGAAACAGAGTTTCGTGAATGTAATGGAATGGATACCTGCGGTTTACTTCATTGTCATCAATTCTAAGGAGGACATTGAGGTACTAACAGTGTCACCATTCACGAAAGAATTCTCAAGGATTGATATTTCACCATATAAAAACCCATTGACGGAAACCACAAGAAAAGGTTTGCACAGAAATCTTCATAATATAGAAATCGCTGCTAGAGATTGGACCATGATAGCCAATAAATATGAAACTAGACGGAAATGTGCGCCGTCACCATACCACATTATTAACAAAGGAATATATTTCTACTGCTTTACAGGACGTGTAAGAACTCATCTCTTCGAAATAATGGCCGCGTATATAAATTTCACTTCTATCTACACTTCTTCGACAGCTGGTTATTGCGGTATTGCAAATTCGGACGGCGCCTATAGTGATAAATACAAGTATTTTTGGGACAAAGCTATATATTTGACTTTTCCCGGGAAAAAGACATTCGTTTACTGCGTTGACAAAGAAACATATCATCAAAAGTCCTTATCGGTCTGGATTGACATAGTGGACACGAGTACATGGCTACTAATGCTAACGGTTTGCCTTGTAGCCAATGCACTTATATTTCATTATGCGAAAATTAAAATCACTTTTGAATCTATTCATAATTTCCTATTTTCTCTCATTGCGATTCTCCTCCGTCAAGATCACAACCAAAGGAAATTCTTCCTTTACGGAATTCTGTGTTTGATGTTGAATATTCTTGTAACTGAATACGAAACTTACATCACAACTGAAGTTATTGCTCCTGTGGACAAAAAAGTAATGAGGAATTTTGGCGAATTAATTCAAAATGAATACAAAATCCTTTCTATAATCGGATATTTTAATAATGTATCCCAAAGTTTAGCGTATCATCACAGGCATCCTTATTTCGTACAATACAATATTACTAATAAACTAAACTCAAGTGTTTATTTTTATGATGCTAGGAAGACTAATAAAACTTTACGGATCTTTAGAATAATTTCAAAATCTTTGTCGCACACGAAGCTTAAACTCTTTTCAGAAGCTAGTAGTCATGACGGTGATTCATGTGTTTGAAATACAACTAGAATTTCCTTTGGTGAAATGCTTAAAAACACTAGAGCCTACCGACCATGAACCCTTTACATGGATATTTTTTGGTTGTTTTCGGGATGAAATGCAAAATGGTATCCAAGAACTGAACGAGATGGGGTTTCTTGACCTTTGCCGACAACTTGAGCATTTCAACTCTTGGATGTGGGGATTCAAAGAAAAGGAAAAGTACGCTGAAAGAGAATTTCGGAGCCTTAGCTTTGACATGAAAATTGGGGCAATTTTTCCTTTCCTGGGATATCTGATCCTTCTTCCTTGTGCTGTTTTTGTACTTGAAAGATACGTGACTTTGCTTTGCCAAAATATACGCGATTTTTATGAATTCTGGGTATATTTCAGAGGCATATAGCTTGCATGTCACAAAGCTTTTGGCTTTTCTTGTTGTATGGAATTGAATTGCATTCGCCCAAGGAAGATTGAATTGTTATACAGAAAAGCCAAATGAAAAACAGCAAATTGGAGAAACAAATATCAAATCAACTTTTCGAGTTCAATCACTGGCCGAGCGTGCTTAGTGTTTTATAAAAATTAATGTTTTCGTAATTTCATGTATTTGTTAATGTAACTAAATGTATTGTATGAGTATTGAACTACAAGTTATATTAGACTAAAATATGTATATGCAAATGGATTGTGATATCTATATTCTGATTTGCTCATTGAGTTTTGGAAAAATGTTCAAATATACGTTTGGTTTTAAGTGTGGTAATAGGAGACCAGACAAAGAAAAGTAAGTCAGTCGTATTCGTGCAAGCGTGCGAGTCAGTCAGAAGTAGAAGTAGTTAGTAGTTGTTGATTGTTAATTGTAATGTTGAGTTCCCTAATTTAAATGATTAATAAAATTGTATTTTTAGTTACTTTTTCTGATCCCTTTTCTACTATTTAATTACATTGGACCTGCCAGTGATAGGGACGTATTTTCCTACTTGTTAGAACGGCTAGCAAGTGTATTTAGTAGTTAGGACAGAAGTTAAGTCGTCATCAAAAAACAATTAGAGTTATCGAGAAAAATTAGTTTGCATACGGGCGAACTATCACAATATTACATACATACATCTGGCTAGATACACAAAAGCCGAATCCCAGAATTGTCCCTGGAAAACAATCCGAACCAAATTTCCACCCGATTTTTCAATTGAAACCTTTGGAAGCATGGACGACCGTCACTTGTTTATTTCATATTTGGGAGTTTGGAATTAGGACTTCAAGAAGATACTTTGGTAATTCTACCATCAGTAATACAGTAGATCTATATATTGAGATATATGGTTCTCTTCGAACCCTTAAATAATAGAAACAATTTGTTTTTAAAATGTATTTTAGAAATCAATGGGCAGAACAACTTTTGGTGCGTAGGTTAAAAGATTGAGAAGCAGCAAACGCTATAAATTTACTCATATTTTCCTTTTCCTAAAATTTTTGAAAATGTTGTCTCTTCTCCAATGCTTCAATGAAACACTGATTAAATTCTGATAGAAATAAAGAAAAATTTTAATGTCAAAATTTTCCGAGTTTGGATTTCTTCGAACCTTTAAATAATAGAAACAATTTGCTTTAAAAATGTATTACATAATTCAGTTGACAGAACAACTTTTGCTGCGCAAGCAAGGTGAGAGTTTGATGTGGAATGTTTTCCCTAAAATTGTATTATGTGTATTCATCGTATTTTATTTCCGTTTTTGAATATTTGAAAATATTTTCTATTCTCCAATGCCTTTTTAGGAACACTATGATTAAAGCCTGATATAAATAGCAAAAACTCCGGCCAAGCCGGACTAATGACACTACTCTTTGATCTCCAATCGCTCCCGTCTTCTGACTGGGTAGTTTGCTAGTGACTACTGCAATGTCCAAAAGAAATAAAACATATATATCCATGAGCTACATTTTACTTTCAATAAAATTTGAAATTATATATTCACCCAAAAAGTGACTATTTGCAAATTTTTATTTATCTTGAAATTAGTGGAAAACATTAGAACTTTTGGTTTATCAGAAATTAATAATTTTCAGAAGGTACTCAACGGAAATATGGCTACACATCAGAGAAACACTCACGGTCTTTCCAACTCAGAAGATAGACTATTGGGTGAACTTTCTAGCGGATGATTAGCCATTTCAGTTTGGAGTGCTTTATGAAAGTGGTCAGTTGATAATATTACTTGCCAAATACAAAATACATTAAATACCTGTCTTCCTGAATACTTGAGGATTTTTTAGAAACAAACTTGGTCTACCTGTAGAGTAGAACAAGTTTATAGGTTTACTTTATAGCCGAGTATGGATTTTTGAATCACCGGGTAAAATGTCCCACTCCTAAGCATTATCAATTCATTTAAAAGTTGTTTGAAAAGCGTCCAAGATAAATTACATTCTTTTGAAGACATTTGACTTTCTCGCATAACCCCATGTTTTTTAGCCACTTTTTATTGAGAAATTCCTCGTGTGCATATTCAATACTCTGAACTACGTATATCATTCCTGGATAATGAGCACGCGATTCAATATACTCCGCAACAGTTGGAATTCTTCCTTTGGCAATTGAATTACAATCCTGATGAGTGATACCAATATGGAAAGTCCAATGCTTCATGAAAGATTTGAACCAGTCGTTAGGACTATTTTTCTTCAGGGATTGTAATCCTTCTGAATTAGCATACTCAATTTTATGTGGAGTTTAGTAGTAGATAGCCCCCCCAGACAGAATTCTTTTCTAATCATTTACAGTATTGCAGTTATTAACATTTTTTTCTAAACTATATATAAATCCATGGACAATTTATACAACTACACTATTGATACACCAGCTCGGATTATATTATCTGGACCCTCTGGTTCAGGAAAAACATCTCTTCTTTTTGAATTGCTGAAAAGAAACAAAGAAATATTTTTTCCTTCGTTACCCTCTAATATCATATATTGTTACAAGGAGTATCATCAATTATTGGATCAATTAAAGACTTTGGCAATTAATTTAGAATTTTATGATTATATACCAAAACTCAGTGATCTGCCGTCTAATTCAGTGATTGTTATAGACGACTTAATGATAGAGGCAGCAGCTTCACGGGAGCTAGTTGAACTTTTTACTAGAACGTCAAGTCATAAAGTGATTTCCGTGTTTCTTCTTGTACAAAATTTCTTTTATAAAAATTTGAGAACCATAACACATTTAGTTTTGTTTAAGAATCCCCGTGATTCTTCATTTCTTCAATATATCGGCAAGCAAGTATTTCCAAAACAAAAAGGATATTTAGAAGATGCTTATTTAGACGCTACTAAAGAACCAAATGGCTATTTGGTCATTAACTTAACTCAAAATCAAAACGAAAATCATCGGTTATCTTCAAGTTTTTTTCCAGAATCTTCTACAGTGTATTTACCATAGATATGTCTGCGTGTTTAAAACGAAATAAAGAATTTTTATTGTTTTTAGCTAAGCAGAATAAGAAAGCCAGGGATAACTATATAAAAAATATTACTAGTGATCAATTACGCAGTCTAGCGGAATGTGCTCTAAACTTGTGCGGAGGAAATATAAAAATTACACCTTCTCAATTTAACAAATTACGCAAACATAAAAACATTATTCACAGTTTTATAAAATCAAATCAGAAACAGCAAAAACAGTTACTTTTACAAAAAGGAGGATTTCTTCCTATTTTACTTCAAACTTTATTACCTATTGTATCGGCTCTAATTGCAAAGTCAGTATAAAAATGAAGAAAATGAAATTAATACCTTTTGACCAGCAAACTCACGTTACTAGTGATATTTACAAACCATCTGATGAAGAAAAAGCAGAAATGAAAATAAATCATTTAATTAATAACACTCAGTTGACGGAGGATTTTAAATTAGCACTGCTCAATGTGCTGTCTAAGCGGCTGCAGATAGAAAAAGAGAAGAAATTAAAAACTCCTATTTTGATAAAGTTATTAAAAGATGTGGATGTAAATGAAAAAAATGATGGATCTAATGTTTCAGTTCAAGCCACGTCTGATTTTATCATGCAAACAGTGCCTGACAAATTTAAAGACAAATTCCAAATTTTCATGAATTCTCTTAAAAACTCAGAAATTTCCTGGAATACTAAAGGAGAAATATTAATTGCTGATAAATTAATTCCCAATTCCAGTATAATTGACATGCTGAATAGAATTATAAGAGGATACAAATCTAAAGTACCAATCTTTGGTTATAATGCATTTTTGAAGGCAATATACGATGCCAATATTCCCAGGACAATTTTTAATACAGAAGCTCAGAAGAATTTAAATAATAAAATATGGATTGAAAAGAAACGGAAATCAGTTACTCCAATGTATGCAGCTAGACGTTCAACAAATAAAAGGAAAACGTTAATTCCAAGTATATCTACGACAATCGATGCGGATGATTCAGTAAACAAACCAGAGGACAATAATAGTTCCACTAGTCAGAGCGCGTCAGGAAGCCAAGAAGGTTATAGCTTCATTCCCAATTTTAACTGGGTTACTATGAGAAAAAAGAATTAAAATTTTTGTAATGTCGTTTTACATTACTTTATCATCGAACAGCAGTAATTCTTTGTTTCCTAATAATTCAAATTCAAATTTGTATACTAAACTTAATACGGCTGTAAATTTAACACCTAATTTGTATGAAGTTGCCATATGCGAAATTATTTTTTTTAATGATATTTCACAATTTAATGAAACAAACAATAAGTTAACAATTAAGCATACATTGAATCCTAATAAACTTATTACTAAAAGTTTGCAAAAAAATTATTTTCCTTCTTTGGATGTATTATGTAAACATATTGATAGCATTGTTTCTCCTTATTTCGATACTGATAACGAATTTACTATTCAATACGACAAACCAAAAAAGAAAGTCGTGATTAATAAACAAGTTGAAGCATTGCACATTAAATTTTCGGAGAAGCTTAATACAGTTCTAGGTTTTGATATAAACTTTGAATTGAAAAACGACGTTAGCTATGTAAGTCAATATACAGCGGATTTACATACAGGAACCTATACGGCATTTGTGTACACCAATATTATACAGCCCGAAAGGATCGGGGACGTTGTGGCTCCTTTGCTAAGGGTAATCCCCCTTGGTGATAGCACTAAAAAAGTGACGCATTGTGTGTTCGACAATCCGTTTTACAAAAAGTTAAACGTTTTTGATTTCGACATTATCCATATATATATCATAGATGAATCAGGAGACTTTATTCCATTTAACTCTGGTGTTGTAACATTAACATTACACTTTAGACCGATTCAGCAATGAAGAGAGTTTTCTGCATGACGGACGAGTGCGCCTATAAAGCATTTACACAACGTGGAAACGGTTTACTATTTTTCAAAGGCGTTAGAAGACAAAGGGGTGGTGGCTTTGGCAATGTATTAAAAACAATTTTTCGCTATGTTGTTCCTATTTTGCAAAAATACGTGGTTCCGAGGGCTGCGGAGGCAATATCTAAAGTAGTTGAAGATGTGCAAACAAAAAAGCGAGATACTAAATCTGCAATCAAATCACATGGATTATCCGCTATAAAAAGCATCGGCCTCGACGTTTTAAAAAATCAGTTACAATCGGGAAGTGGAAGAAGAGCTACTAAGAGAAAAAAAGAGACTTCTGTAGTCAAAAAGTGCAGTCTCAAAAAAATTTGCAAAAAGAAGGACAAAATTAATAAAAAATCCCAATTTTACGGTGTAACTTTAATATTATAAATAGAAATGTCTTTGATTTTCGATCAATCTACTCCCTCCATTCGAGAGGAGTGTGATATTTTTCAAATTCCGAACACAGATACTACTTCCGAAAGAAAATTTTTCGTTGAATATACCCCTAGTGCAAACGTATTAGAGAACACAGGGCAAATTGAATTTTTGATTCCCGAATCTGGAAATTATTACAGAGATTTAAAAAATTCTTTTATGTATATGTCATGTCAAGTTGTCAAAAGTGATAATTCTACTTTACCAACTGAAACTTTGGACTCTCTAACGTACAAAGCTGATAGCAGCGGTAACGTTACTCCTTCAGTATTGAAAGAACCATCAAATTTAGTGGCGCCTATTAATGCTTTAGCATTTTCTTTATTTTCCCAGTGCGACATTTATTTAAACGATGTTTTAGTGAGTCAATCAAATAATTTGTATGGATACAGAGCAATCTTTGAACTTTTGACAAATTTTGGAGAAGATTTCAGAGAATCTCAAGCGTCTGCTGCTTTATTCTATAACGAAAATAAACCGGAAAAATTTACAGCCTATAATGATGGCGGATTTTCTAAGAGATACCAGAAAGCAAAGAAAAGCCAGATAATTGAATTAATAGCCCGCCCCGCAGCAGATATTTTTAATATTTCTAAATATTTACTTCCTGGCGTAAGCATACAAGTTAAATTTACCAGAGCATCTGATGAATTTTGTTTACTAGTGCCTACAGCAAACACCAACAAATATAAAATTCGCATATTGTCGGCTTCTATGTTTGTTCTGCACTACCAATTATTTCCATCAATACGTATGGCACATGAAAAAATATTGGCTTCTGGAGACAGCGCTAAATATCATTTGAGAAGAGTGGAAATGAAGACATTCACAATTCCACAGAATATGAAAAGCATGGTCAAGGAAAACTTATTTCACGGATCTGTCCCTCTACGATGAATAGTTGCTTTTGTAGAAAATGGGAGTTTGCTAGGAAACATGCATAAAAATCCATTTGCGTTTAAAAGTTTTAACATTTCCTATTTTTCTATACATGTGGATGATGAACAATCATCATTTAAACCACTAGTGCTAGATTTTGATAATAACATCAATTTAATGGGATTCTACACACTGCTAGTTTCTACAGGAATAGCCCATCAAGACATCGGAATGAATATCAACAGAGATAGTTATTCTGCAAGTGATAAAGCTTTATTTGCATTCACCCTTGTGCCTTCTGTTGATTCAGATTTATTAAGTCTTCAAAATACGGGAAATGTGAGATTCGACATACAATTCAAGGTGGAACTGACTGTTCCAGTTAGTGTAATCATATATTCCGAGTATAATAATTTACTTCAAATTAACAAGGAAAGAAAAGTGATTCTCGACTATTGATAATGAACACTTATGAAATTTATTACAAAGCAGAAAACATTGCTAAGTGCCATAATATTAATTTCGACGTTTTCCCATGCGATATATTGCCTTTCTACAAACCCAAAAGACCTTTTGCATTGATATGCAACAGTGAGCCATCTAACCATCCAGGAGCACATTGGTTGTTAATCTACGGGCCAGGAAATTCAAATTCAGTATACTTCTTTTGCTCCTATGGAAATTCTGTTGACACATACAATAATGTTTTCAAAAGTTTCATTTCAAAAACGGGAAGTCTCATTCAAAATAGCAAACAATTTCAAAGTTATACAAGTGAATATTGTGGACAATATTGTATTTATGTATTATGGCAATTAGCAAACGGTGCAGATTTTAAGGATATTCCAAAATCGTTTAGTGACGATTTTTACTCTAATGACGAGAAAGTCAAAAAATTTGTAGATTGTATTCCTAATTGTTTAAATTTTGAATTTCCGTCAGCTGTTTGCTGTCAAGTTTGTTTTTGTAAATAAGTTTATAAGTTCAGTAGTAATGCAGAATTCTAATATAGAAGATGAAGACATTATTAATAAATATTTAGATATACATGAACCATCTAGCTTTAGCGGCTATAAAACATTTTGGAAATCTTTAAAAACTCCTACTTTAGAAAAAACAAAAAAGATTTTAAGTAGCCTAGAAGAATATGGTTTTCACGCTCCTATTCGAAAAAACTTTGTCAGAAGAAAGATAATTTGTAGAGGAATAGATCATCAGTGGTGCAGTGATATTATAGATTTAAGAAATATCAAAACTTATAATGATGGGTACTCCTATTTGTTAACAATTATTGATTGTTTTTCCAAATGGGGTGTCGTAGTTCCCCTAAAGAGAAAAACTACTGCAGTAGTGATTCAAGCTTTTATGCAAGTGATCTCTGCATCGGGGAGAAAACCCAAGTTATTACAGGTCGACAAAGGTAAAATTGTTTTTCATGATTCATATATTTATAAACATTTATTTATAAACATTTATAAATGTCATTACAGTGTATATCTTTTGCAAATTCAAATTTATTCTATTGATTTGACAGGCGGAGAATTTTATTCAAAAGCATTTTATAAATTCACCGCCGATGAAGGAATACATATGTTTTCTACATTTTCAGAAATAAAAGTAAAAAGATATATTCCATTGAATACAAAAAATGTTATATCTGGTTTACTCTAATTTCAACTTTGCAATTTACAGAACTCGATTTCGGAAAGATTCAACAGAACAATCATGACTAAACTGGCTCGTTATTGGACTATGATTGGAAATAAAAGATACATAGATATATTGGACGAAGTTGTCAGAAATTACAATGAAAGTTGGCATCGTTCAATAAAAATGAAACCTATCGAAGTGTCAAAAGAAAATGAAATGAAAATTTTTGAAACACTGTATGGAAATCTAAGTATTCCGCGGAATAAAGATAATTTCGATGTAGGGGATAATGTTCGTATTTCTAAGTATAAGCCGTTATTTAAAAAAGGCTATTTACAAAATTTTTCTTCAACTATATATAAAATAAAAAGAGTAAAAAATACTAATCCTAGGCATTATATATTAGAAGGACCAGATGGTGAATTAGAAGGGGGATTTTATGCTAGTGAATTATTGAAAATTTATGATAAATAAATACAAAATAATATGCATTAATCTTTTTAATCTGTGATGTGATTTATTCATCAATTTTATTTTCCAGTAGAACCAATGCCCTCTAGTCCTCTGCGTTTTTCAACCTTTTCAGTAAATAATTAAATGAATATAGAATTAAATATACAGCTAATATTGCTGTTACATTAATATCATAATTGAAGTTAACCTCGAAGACAACTATGTCCGGACAGGCTGCTTCCTCGCATATTAGTTGCGCAATACGATCTCCTTTTTCAATTTTAAATTCCTTGGAAGTCATATTGTGCAGTATAACATGTATCGGGCCATCATAATCTGGATCTAGATTTATTATATAGTTTATATATAATTCTAGAATAGGTATTCGGCAGATGCAGATTTTTACTTTCTTTACCGATAACACCTCCTCCGACAATGATTCCTTTCAGTGCCATAGAAGACCTGTAAAAAAATCTCATAAAGATAAAACATAGAAAGCTGATATAATTACTTTTACAAAATGCACCTGTCAGCAATTCGCCCATAGCAGGAGCAGGGTAGGCATAAAGCTATGTCTGTGTTGCAGCTTGCCGTTCCATGAGCTGGAATTATTTGCTCATGAGTGCTATAATTAAAAACTTAAATTGAATTAAGTCAATATAAATGTTCTGAATATAATAACGTTATATACCTGTATAAATCCAATCCACTCGAATATACAGATGATCGAGTTGGTACTACAGCATCATTTGACATACGCTTTACGTGCAGTGATTTAGTTGCACTTAGAGATTTGTGAGGGCTCTTTATTACTGAAAACAAAGTTTTCAGCATATTTGTTTCTGCAAACTCGGTGCTATCCATGCTTTTCTGTGATGTGCATATTTACGAGCATTTT
Organism: Yoshiicerus persimilis; assembly: GCA_020352615.2. Classification (NCBI taxonomy): domain Eukaryota; kingdom Metazoa; phylum Arthropoda; class Collembola; order Entomobryomorpha; family Tomoceridae; genus Yoshiicerus; species Yoshiicerus persimilis. The sequence goes on from CM036941.2 coordinate 2,555,050, forward strand.
ATTTATATGCAAAAATCTTTGTACAATTTGTTACAACATGCCGCAAAGTATGCAAGAATTAATTTATTAAGATTAATGCCCATTCCTCCTCTCTTGTAATATGTGGTTGTCTGTCATACGTATCTGAAGGTCTCATGCATATTAGACATTCCGTGATTATTCTAAATCCGTCATAAATTCTCCATATGAAAAATGGACCAAAATTCAAGTAACATATGCGATAATGTAAATAGTGAATACTAATAAAAAGTAGATCAATACGTTTTGCATCCTGCTAATTAATCATAGGGATTACTCATTTTTTTGTCATTTAGCAACCTTATATTTAGATTTATTTCACAATAATTGAAGAGCGTAAATTTATCACACAGCATTTTCAAACAACATGAGTAAATAAACGATCAGCAAGTTATATTACTACAATGCATGTACTACTAATTATTTACTTGACTCATCATAAATCATTGTCTAGTAAATATAAAATTCTTCGCTGGATTGCATAGTAGCTGGTCTGTTTCTATTCCCTGGAATAAAATAATTTTCTGCGCATTAGTCACAACTATTAAATTTATAAATAGAATTTGGGATCGAAACATATAACTCACTTAAATAATTGCAGCTAGTACTATATTTTCCGCCATGGTTAATATTTCTCCCTATGTAGCTGCATGCTCGGTAGCTACAGTACTGCTTGCGTATGGAGGACTTGAGCAAATTAACCTTTGGATACAAGCAAAGGTAGCCGTTCTCTGTTTCGTAGAATCCCAGCTGCTGGTCTATGCATTTTCTGCATCGGTCTCTCAATATCAAATTGTCAGCCAATGCGCCCCCCGAAATTAAAATCATAAATAATGCAAGAAACACTGAAAAATATCGAATAATTAGCAATATTATAATGACTTAAAGAAAATAACAATTTATTCTATAAGATTCTTATAAATACAAATAAACCTTTCATGTTGAAAGAAAATCTGGGAAACAGCACAATGGAGATAGTTCGTTGAGGAGCGAAAACAAAATAATCCACAATGAAGTTTCGTATTTATATTATTTTCCATCATGCTTTAGAGTTATTTACCAGAGCTGATTTGTGAAAGAAGGTCAATTATTTTTTGTTACATTGCAGAAATGTATAAACTAGCTGAATTCGCAGTAACCTATTTTACTTCATCACGAGGTACTAAATGCATATTTTTTTCCAAGTGTATATCTTAATTATACTGTGACGTAGTGTCTAGTTTACTATCATAATCCGCTTATCAAGTAAGCAATTACTCCACTACTTATTACAATGTTGCTTAGATTTATAATATTTAAATGCTTCGAGAAATTAGAATGCTGAATATATTGCATTTATTTTTCACCATGGATATTCGACACTGTAGTAGTCTCTCCTCATTTATCATCAACGGAATAATTAGAGATTATTTATTACTAAGTTGCCAGACATCGCATTGCTTTGTGATTACGATGTCATGAAAATATTAATGACCTATGCATTTTTCCTTCTTCCATGCATGGACTCAATAAGCTTATGATTATTGATATGCATCCAAAAAATACACAGCAAAGTAAATTAGGGGCATTACCATAATTCAAACAATACTTTATTTCTTAAATTAATTTTTATTTATATGATATTTACACATTATTCGGGCTATTATTTATTTAAATACATCACAACTTTTATTTATATTTCATTGCAAACACTTGTTTCTATGACCACGTAGTAAATTACAGCTGTATTTATTATATCAATAAATCAAGTTGTATTCAAAGAATAATGTCCATAACTAATTGATGTTATTCCATCTTCACATATGTATTTCTTGTCGCTAAAGCTGTGCAAACCTACTTTGTTTTGCATGTTGGTACATAAATTATGATTTTTGCTCATAATATTCTTACTTTCTACATATTGGATTTCATCAAAAATTAAAGCTTGTAAGAAATCATCATGCGATATATTTTCATGAATTACATTTTTCTTGATACCTTTAGCTCTCTTATGGAATTCTATAGACTTATCAGAGTTAATTTCTACGGATAATGACATCATTTTTGATTTCAATCCTACAAAGCTTGTTATTATGTTTTCGTTTTTTTCGAATTTTAATTTTCCTGGTTCAAGAAAATTGCATGTGTCGTATAGGAAGTGTTTACTTGAAAAGCCAGATAGGTCAAAAATATTTTTATATTGAAACATATTTTCATAAATGTCGTGTGTTTTTACGGTGTAGATTAGCCCATCTGTGTCAATGGCATTTAGTAAACAATTATTACCATACTTTTTCTTCATTAGTGAATAATGCAGAGTGTACACTAATAGCTTAGACGACTCTAGAGTGCTGACTCCTATATACAAAGGATTATCTAACTTAATTACACTTTTCTTCATAATAACGATGATCATATCATCATTCAATTTTTTATAATCAACAAAAGTTTCCAAAGCAACTAACTTTTGCAGCTCTGAAACATTATTGACTATACTCACTTCTAACTGCTTTCTTTTATTAATCAGAGATCTGCCGAAGACTTGATTTAACAGACCTTTAAATAATTTATTTTCAAATTTTGTTTTTGATCGTTTTCTTCCTTCTACATTGAGCCGTATGTAGGGCTCCATCCACGGCTTTTGCTTACATTTCAGTATACGATGAACTTTTGTAATTTTCAATCCACACTGAACGTAATAAATTAGATTTGCAAAGTGGCAAATGTAATTAAATTTTGGAAGCAGTGTAGTTACTAGTTTAGGAATCGGCTGTCTTTTAATTTGAGGAAATTTCTCTAAAAATTTCTTTTGATACGGCGACAATTGAAAATCCTGAATAATTAGTTTCTCGCAGGCTAGAGGCAAATCCGCGTGAATATCATGTAATTCGGGTGGATATTCTATATCTACTTCGTAGAAATAACAATTTTCGCCGTACATATTAAGTTTATCAAAATTATTGGATAAATAATTAAATTCGGCTTTGTCTACAACGAATTCGAATCCGTTTATCGGTAATGGCATACATAAACTCCAACTATATAGCCCTACGAAATCGAAGTACACAATGTAGCTACTTTCTTTAGTACAATCATACTTCCTCATGTACTTATTGTTGGCTTTAAAATATCTCAAAACTATTTCATTTAGTCCCCCCCTGGTCGCTTTTTCGAAAAAATTATACATTGTTTCATCTGTTATTAGCTCCAATTGTACTCTACAATGATAAAGGCAAGCATCGCAAGTGAGGCCAGGGCCTGAATAATAATGTGCCGGGTCTAATTTGTACAACTTCATGCAAGACTTTCTAAATTTTTGGAAAACACATGTCAATAAAATTGTATCAATGAGCAAATACAAATCCAAGTATTCTCCCATATTTTTGATACCAAAAGCATTCCATACTGTCAATGCATGATTGTATTGATAAAGGGTGATACCCTTATTTGTTAGTTTATTAAAAAAATCACTTCTAGGAGGTAGTGCTTTTTCCTGCATTTTATCAAAACTATCGAACCAATCGTATGGGAAAAATGACTTCTGCTTTGCTAAATTTTGCAGTTCAATTTCTTTGAAGAAATAATTTAGTATATTGAAATCATTATCTTCCAAAGTATTAGCTAAAGCACTTAACTTTTTATTAAAAAAAGCATTCGAATCGATAAATTTTATTTTTTTATCCAACGTAATGCTCAAAAAATGCTCACTATTACTGGGTAATATTTGTACATTATACCCATGTTTTAAGGATTTAAGAATAATATGGCCATGGTAGTATTTGAAATTATGTGTTACAAACACTATTTCCTTTTTATATTTTAATTTCAAGTTGCATTGGGAATGCAAAGGAAATAAATACCTGCCCGACAGGTGTGAATGATGTTTTGTTTTAATTAAATCTCCAAATGAAGAAAAATTTAACCGAGATAGAGGATTATGAGGGAGTTCTTCGGCAAATGGTTCATTACAAACCCAACATAGTTTTTCATCATTAAATCGATTTTCGTCCTCTTTCGTAAAAATCATAGGAATATTTATTGACTTTAAAATATTAATTTTGTCCACCGTATTGCTTAAGCAATTAAGGAACTTATCCATGCAGTCCTCCCCTCGATGCATTACTTTCTCGACCACATTATTTTCTGAGTCAACTACAATATAAGCAAAAGCACAAGGAACGTGCTGCTGATAGGGAGTAATCCACGATTGTATATCGCTACCAGAGCAAGTATTTATTTTTTGAGTTATACATTCTATGTCTCCATATATAATATAAGGGACTTCAATCATAGAATGAAAGTTTTTAAAACTAAGTTGAGAACCCTGCATAGGCATTTGAATGACTTGACTAGGGAAATTACTTTTACCGCAATTCATTTGATGCTTATTTTTCAATACTTCTTTTGAGAAGCCTTGTAAGCATTGATCGCAAAAAAATTTTGCACTAGAGCCTTGCTTGCCCAAAAGATTGTTCAAATTATTAATGTACACATAGTGATTATTATTACCATTTAGAAGTAACAGCAAATTTACGTGAATATCCTTTACGGATTTACTATTGTAAATGGGTTTCACCTTGTATATTTCGTCAATCGTAAATACATTAATTGACATGTTATTTATGCGCTCAAACTCTGGTATGTCATTTATTTTCATAGGAAAGTCTATGCCATTAATATCAATTTGAGACAAGTACTTAAAATATGTATTAATTTTCCGTAGATGCTTGCCGGTGTTTTCCAATGTTTCTAAATAGCGTAAATGAGCGCATACGCACCATAGGAAGCAATAATTATCTGTGTTTCTTATATTAATTAATCCACTGCGTCTAACTAAATACGCTGGTAGTAATATGTATGTACCCCCGCTTATCTTTCTAAAATTTGGAACATATTTCACTATTTTTATTTCACTTAAAGTAACTGATTTAATTTTGTATCCAGAACCGCGAGTGTGATAAATCATAACAGATTTCAATATTTTTTGATATGCGTTCCATATTTCTTGAGAAATAAAACATTTATGCAAAACTAATATAAAAAAGGAATTAAATACCGCTAACCTTTCATCAATTTCTTCATTTTCGTCTTCCTTCACCATAATTAAATGTAGAGTAATTTGGAACTTGTAAGCTCCCAGAAAATCAAAAATTAAAGAAAGTAACTGAGAAATTGATTTGAAAGAGTGGATTACAAATCCATCCAGGTCGTATTTGTCCTTTGCAGGAACATAGTAGTAGTTTTGCACTTCTCCATGAAACATATATGAAGATAAAATATATGGATTTTTCAATATGTCTTTATACTCCTAAAATAAAAAATACATTTAGTTATCAGTTTACACTTTTATTTAATATTCATTAATATTTAACAAAATGCACTGGTTTACATATCTAGTCATCAATTTACATTTTGTATTTTTGATAGCATTTCTGCCAGAGCCACTAAACTATTAGTATCTAAAGTTTTGCCTAAAACTTGATGCTGCAATTTGGGGTATGCGTGAGCATATGCCCATTCTAAAATTTTTAATCGATTAGCATTAAAGCTAACCGCGTCTGTGCTCGACTTTTTATTTATTTTTTTTAAATGTACGTATACTTCCTCATTAAAAACATTAAAATCGGCAACGATGTCTTTATTTATAGTGTAACGCATTGTTTTCCCCATATCTTTAAAATGTACTTTCATGCCATCATTATTATAAACTAGTTCACCCAAATCCTTGGCTTCTACCTGTGATTTTAATAATTCCAAGACTTGCATAGCCGGATTCATAGTATTTGATGAGGACGTCGGCGTGACTTGCCCGAACGCTTGCGTAGAGACATTTGCATTTTCCATAGCCATCTCCAATAGATTACCCTGCCCATGCTGAGTATTCATGTTAGTATCCAGTAAGTTTTCAATTAATTGAATTCTAGCTTCGGGATTTTCGGACAGAACTTTTAAAAGCGTTTGCAAGTGAATATTTTCACTTCCTAGATAAGAAAAAAGAAATGATCAGTGCAATACGCATTAATAATGTATGTTTTATATATTCAGTACTTACCGATACTTTTGTAGTAGCCAATTTACTTTGTTTAGTTTTTACCGCGTGGCTAACAGGTAGTTTACGTCCTTTCATGATAATGAATACCTTTTCATTAAATCAGCCTGCTTTTATAGGAAGACGCAACAATAAACCATTTCTAGATAATAAATTAGTAATTGACAATTGCAGGTGTTGGTGCAATTATGAGAGGTGATAATAAATAAAAAATATGAAGTCTTCCTCTTCGTGGCAATAAGTAATGCATGCAATTGAGATTGTACTACGTAGAGTTCAATTCTTAGAAATGGTAATTATTGTCATTGAGAGAAAGACTTTTTGCTGTAATAAATCAATGATGTCTAATAAATTACGTTAAATTATATATAGTTATGGCAATAATGAAAGCCAAATCATATAGATTTTTAATAAATTAAAAAATTGAGAAGTATAAATCATTAAGATGTCTAAAGACATGGTATATAAACTTCGCCATGAAAATAATATTACTTATACCTTAGTTGCAGTTAAAACTAGAATTAAAAGACGTACAATTCTCTTGCATTAATGTTTAATGGCTTAATAATGTAATGTTGTAATGTTTAGTAATAATGATTTACGTTAGCTCACTTAAAGGCTCGCAGAGCCTTTAAGTGGGCTAACTATCTACTACTATTGAGTATTAGCATACTCAATTTTATGTGGAGTTTCAGTCAAAGTAAAAGAAGTTGCTTCGCTGGACATTCTCTTGATTACTTGACGTGGCATTGACGATTCCTCTTCATTCAAATGACCAAATACATCGCGACCCCAAAGCTGTTTTACGTAGTAATCAACGATAAATACTCTTCCAATATCCGCTATGCGAGATTCATTTTTCCCCCGGATATAGATAAATTGTCACTGTACTGTGTTCTTCTGTTTGCTTAAGCCATTATCCGTGTTTTAAGGCAAATTCCTTTCCCGATTTCATCAAAAACTTCTTTCCTTCATGTGGTTTGTAGTCTTTGCAGTAATTTTGAAAATTAAAATCCTCCAGTTTGAATAGTTCTTCAATTTTACATTTTCAGAAATCAATGAATGATATTCCCCCAGAATTCTTGTCATTGCGTCCTTGCTTACTGCAGTGGTGTCGGACATTCTTTCTACGTCAAATAATGTAATCGTAGTAAAAGCACCCGGTTCCAAAATGAATTGATAAAGTTCAGTGAAACAGAAATGGAGAAATTACAATAATAGCAGTGGGGAGCAATTAAACTGCCGAACTAACTTACAAAAATCATTATAATGGCTTATATAGTTTGGATTGACGTAAATCTCTTGGAGAGCTTACGTCAAAAAGCAAGTGATAAAGATAATTCATTCTATTAATTAAAACTTTATAAACTAGTACATTAAATTTGCGTCAGTATTGTTTAATATTGTTTAATCAGCTATTGTTCCTGTGGGATATGCCCGTATATTATATTTATATGTTAGCGGCAATAAGGAAAATCAGGCAATTATTTTTAAATTATAATAACCTATTAGAATGCAATTCCACGACGAAATTATTATACGCTATATAGAATTTTTAATAAAAACTTTTGTATACTTGCGTTTTAATGACCCAGAGGCACTAAATAAGGAATAATTTCGATGAACTAATTAATAATGATATCAACACTAGAGCTGATAAAAACACTAGAGCTTGCCGACCATGAACCCTTTTCTTGGATATTTTTTGGTTGTTTTCGGGATGAAATGCAAAATGGTATCCAAGAACTGAACGAAATGGGGTTTCTTGACCTTTGCCGACAACTTGAGCATTTCAAACCTTGGATGTGGGGATTCAAAGAAAAGGAAAAGTACGCTGAAAGAGAATTTCGAAGCCTTAGCTTTGACATGAAAATTGGGGCAATTTTTCCTTTCCTGGGATACCTGATCCTTCTTCCTTGTGCTGTTTTCGTACTTGAAAGATACGTGACTTTGCTTTGCAAAAATATACGCGATTTTTATGAATTCTGGGTATATTTCAGCGGCATATAGCTTGCATGTCATAAAGTTTTGGATTATCTTGTTTTATGAAATTTAATTGCATTCGCCAAAGAAATATTGAATTGTTTTACAGAAAGCTATATGAAAAAAAGCAAATTGGAGAAACAAATATAAAATCAACTTTTTAAGTTCAATCAGAAAAATCACAAACACACAGTTCTATTTATCTGGCTAGAAACACAAAAGCCAAATCCCAGAGTTTTTCTCCGGAAAACACTCCAAACCAACTTTCCATCTGATTTTTCAATTCAATCAAACCTTTGAAGCATGGACGACCGTCACCCGATTATTTTATATTTTGCATATTGGAATTTGGACTTGAAGAAGATATTTTGCTAATTCTGTAAATACAGCAGATCTATATATTGAGACATGCCCATATTTAATTGGTTTGCAAGATACTTCACTGAGAAAGTAAGCACTTGCTTTTTGCATTACGTAATAAACCTGTTAAAACAGCACGTAATGAAGAGGAGCATAGACATTGAGAAAACCGAAAACCGAAACGGAGAAAAAACAGCATGAAAACCGATAAAAACAGTAATAGTATGTAGGGGATTTTGATTTGTCGTCAACCGCCGATTTTGTGGTCAGCAAATAGAACTACAGAACAACGCGCATTGCTTTGTGTAAGATTCCTGCATTGCATGCATAGTGAAAAAACTATTGTAAACGCATAAAAAAATAGCGGTTATGGACGGACACAAAAGTATACTTTTGTGATAAACTCGTTAAAAGGACAATAGGAAAGCCGAGAAAGACAGTATTAAAATCAAGAGAGACGGTAGGAAAGTCGAGAAAGACAGTACGAAAGTCGATGTGTAACATGCGGCACATACTGACAATTCGAACACACAGACAGACAGATCGGACATTACTATAAAGTAGCGTTTCGCGAACACACACACGCACAGACAGACAGACAGACAGACAGATCCTTCATTCCTATAAAGAGTTCGCTGATGCTCCTCTTAATAATGCACGCTTCGAGTTCTAATGTACAAATATTTTGAAAATCATAATGTCTTATTTAGCTTCAGTGGAATACTTCTAGATTTCTGAGTAGCCCTTGTAATTTAACGATTGCACTAGTAGATTAGCAGCATACAAATCATGTATTAAGGACTGCTATTTCTAACTTCACCAACTGTACTATTTAGCTTATCAGTATATGATACGAATGTATGTGAATAAAGCAATATTAAATTACTTGACGATTACGATCCACTTATCCACCCACATATCATTTAATTAACTAACTTTACTATAACTATAAAAACCAATTAATCCACTACTATTTTTATTTAACATAAATTTGTATAAGTAATCATTAGCATTACAAAAGTTTACCAAGTCGGCGTAATCCTATTCTCAAATTGTGTTAGCGCAATCTAAAAGTGCTGTTTTTACATACCAATCAGTGCCGTAAATGCCGCTTGCCGTAAAGGGCCGTAAAGGACGTGATTAGCGACATGTATTGTATAAGCCGCATGCCGTAAATTATATAAACACGTAATAAATATGTATGTTTACCACGTGTTTTGTGTTACGTACGGTATTTACAGCCCTTGCGGTATTTCCAGCGTTTACGGCATGCGGCATCAAAAAACAATTTACGGCATGCCGACTTTATACTCTGATGTTGTATTACGCTTTACGCTTACCATAATGCTATATGTAATATGCAGCATTGGCCACAATTCATTCACCATAGGGAAATAGGATAGGGTTTGGACCCTAAGTCACACACCGTAGAAAAATGCATGTAATGTTTGAAAACGCCTTCCAAACGTTTAAGAGGCGTTTCCAACCATCGTAACTAATGTTATTTCCCTATGATGCGTGAACTGTGGCCAACGCTGTATATGTTGGAATTATTTATAGCGCCGTTTACTGTGTGTGTGCTTCTGGTTGCTAGATAGACTTAGATGGTAAGATATTTAGATAAAAATTTAATTTACAATTAACTTTGCTAGCAATGGCTAAGCTCATCTTCATATTTGCTTAACTTCACCAATTGTGGATTAAGAGGTGCGGCCACCAGCCAGCTTTAATATCTCCCTGTAAGTCATATTAGAAAAATACCCCATGTTGTAGATAACATCTTGTATTTTGTATTACTGTATAGTAAGTATTTTACCGTAATGAAATACGTACCTTGCACCTCTCGATATTACATGGCTTGAGATGTATCAAATTTATATTTACTCCCCTCAATTTTGATACAGTAAGGGTGTTTGTTAATTGATGTTTGAGGCAAGCATTCTCCGTTTATATTAGACTGCCTCTCCGAAATAATTTCATTCATGTTCCCAACATACTTAGCTTTTTCAATAAAGACTTCCCTTTTTCAAAGTTGATTTACGAAAGGAGTCATTTGGTATGATATTTGTAAAATTCACAATAAATTTTAACTTTCGGCATGGTGCAATTTTTAAAACGTTTGAAGTAAACAAACATTATGATTTAATTAGTTATATTTTATATTAATGGGACAACAAAATGTGTCATAAAGCACTACAAAGAAATATGTCATTCAACTACATGCGCTCCCATTAAAAGTGCGGGGAGATTTTACGATGGCGCTGCTTCCTATAATATATGGTAGTACTATACTATACAATTGTGTTGCACTCATCATCCCGCAAATAGTCCATATCCATATACGTATTATTTATGTGCGCATGACCAGAATTATTATTGAAGACGTAAAATGATGGTCAAGAAAAACAAAACAAATGGAATGACTATCACAATTTTATTATTATTGAGGGTTTATTACATTGTGATAAACCGCTTTAAGTTGCACATTGCATTTGGTTGGTTATGCTTATTAGTACATTATGGCAGTTAAAAAACACGATAAAATTAGCTCAGTGAATGGTAATTCATAAAATCTTCCATTCCTTTCCCAATAGTTATTACCCTTATGCTGATCTGTTGTTTGGGGATCTGTTTCCTCTGATTCTTGTGTCTTAGTACTATCGTTAGGTTTCTGAGTACTTTGCAATGGTGCATCGATGCCAAAAAGATGATGATAAGACTTGTTATTACAACCATCATAATGGCAAATGCAATCATCATCTAAATCCCATTTCGGATTACAAGTAATGCTATTCGGCATTTCTACAGAACAATACCGTCGTATCCCAGTAGCGTTGGGTCCAGGATCTCTGAAAATTACTGTGTTGCACACATTAATATTTGGTCGGCAATCCTTTGGTGTCCCATTTCCGAGGATACATCCTGTTGATTTAGAGTCGGATAAGGTGTAATAGCAATCAATACATCTCAGTCCTAAAGGTGGTGAACAAATAAATATACTTAAAGTATCAGTAGTCAACAATTTCAACTTACATTAATTACCACAAAATCAGCCTTTGTATGGCTGCTTGTTCAAATTAAACCGTTATAACGTTATCAGAGTATTTATTCATTTTTATTTTACCATAGCCGAATCTTAACTGAGTAACACAAAAGATTAGAATAAGCGTGTTGAAAATCGGCATCTTCATTTTTATACTTCTTGCACCAATAAAATATTCACAAATTCAAAAATATTTGGATAAGCAAAGTTTAATTCTTTCTTTTCGTATTTCCCAGTTTTTTAAACAAGTGTTTAACACTTGTCAAGAAATAAAACACGGCCGACGCTGGAACTGCTGCGGGCAGCCGCCGCTGATTGTTTTAATTTTCCAATATTTTTTAGCGAGCCAGATGCTCACTTACGGAACCGTGTTGTCTGTCCGTATGTACGTACATATCCTGTAGCATTCGTCATTGTCATCGCTTTTGGTGTGAGTCACCATTAGATAAGCGAATATATTTTCAATTCATTTAGAAACGTTCCAGCGTTTCGAAACAAAGATTTTCAGTTATTGGGGACCTAAATACTGATTACAATATACAATATAGTGCTACCCCATATCATAAATATCATAATGTTTAGGGAAGCGAATATTTAACTATTTTTTTCACTTATTGTATATTCCCAAGTAAGGGGAAAGTCTATTTCACTGAATGCAGAATTCCTATTATTTATGGATTAAATTTAAAGAGGGTACACAAATGAGTGAATGTCTTTCTGTGGACTGACTGGATGAAAAGTGGACTGCTTAATAATAATAATAATAATAATAAACTAACCAATGGTTTTGCAGAAATCAAGAGTCATAATTTTACGATCTTTTTAGAATTCCACCCCAGAATAACTATCAGCCGACCTTTACACGTCTCCGTTGCTACTTCACCTATCTTGGCATCGACCATCTGTTGTTTGACACCGAAACCCGGGAATTTGAATTATTGGCTTGCTGTATAGGATATACTGCTGATTGTGAGGAAAGAAGCACGAGCGGTACTTTTCATTTCGATTTCCAAAATACATTATAAACATTCCTTTTCAGTCAAATTTGACAATACGGTCGAAAAGACAGTAATAATATTTTTGTCCACGGATTAATCACATCGGCTATTAAGTATTATGGATCTCCGTTCAGTTTTAACCACCGTTGTCTTTTCAGTACTATGTTTGAACTTCCGAAAAGTCAGATCACAATGCACGACGTATTGCAATAAGTAAGTGATTTTCAGTGTTTCATTTTCTAATAATCGTATTCTTTTACCATTGTCACACAAATAATAATTTCGATCCAATGTTATTATTAAGTTGAGTAGAAAAATACTTTTTTCTGTTCAGGGACTATGGCCAATATCATGGAGGATCTCAATTCAGTACTTGTGTCCATGCAAAACTCAGCTGTTGCAACAAGTAAATCAAAATATTTGAATTAGCTCAAATATTTATTCGCTATTTAGTAATCAGCAATTCTTGAGCGTATAGAGACGAAAGTAGGTAGCTCATAGGGCTGGGATCGAATTGAATAAGTCGAATCGATATCGATTCGATTCGACTTTTTTACCATACCCGATCGATTCGATTCGACTTCGATTTGGAAAATGTGGAAATTATCGATTCGATTCGACTTCGATTTGGAAAATATGGAAATTATCGATTCTATTCGACTTCGACTTGGGATATATAGCTGTAGTAAGACTGGAAATTGAGTTGGTCGTCATAAAAAGGTGCAATAATTTGGCGCAACTTTTGAAAAGGTGAGAATATTTGCTAAGTTATCGAATCGATTCGACTTCGACTTGGGTCTGCCATGAAAATTATCGATTCGATTCGACTTGCGATTTGATTGTAAAATTATCGATTCAAATCCACTCGATTTGGCTTCGTAAAATTATCGATTCGAAGCGTGAAAAAAGTAAGTCGATCCCAGCTCTAGTAGCTCATTAATTATTATATCAGTAGAAGAGTGAAAATTCGGTTTATTTGGGTATTTGTGGAAAAATACAATTTGTGTAAAACAGTTCTTTTCTAAGCCCATGAGGTATTTTAACCCAGGATTAGGATTACATTCCGTAAAACTGATGGTGATGGATACACGAAGAACTGCCAAATAATTTAAAGTCATTGGAGAATTCAACACTTTGCTAATTAAATTGTTTTGTGCAACGTTCACCTTATCTGTTAACAACATTCAGGCAATCAAATCCATACTGCCTTAGTAGTGCCTTAGTAAATTTTTTAACTTTTCTTACAGGCGTTTTATAACCACCTTATATGTCTATAAGACATACTGAGTTGGTTTTGGAAAGTAAGTCAGAGTATGTTAAAGACAAGGTACATATATTTTACCAGATTTGGCTTACAGTACACTTTTAGCATGCCTGATTGCCTTAAGAGCAGTCGATAATAATTTTAAATAAAGCTGTATATGAAAAGGCTTTACTAGAGAGATACAAACCAAACACTGCGGAAGCTCAACTCGGCTTTGAATACGAAATAATTAATAAGGGTGGACTATTAAGTAAAAGGAGTTAAGTAATGAGATTCCCTAGTCTCCATACTTAAACATGAGCAAGTTATTGCTCTTATATAGCTATCTAGTACAAATATTATTGGTTTCTGAGGACATTTCTGCAAAAAGAGAACAACATGTGTGCCTATAATCAAAAAAGAATTTAAATTGTCATTCTATGTATGTCGCAGTAATCTATCCAACATCATACGGGGTGTTGCAAAATTCTGTCACTATATGCAAGGTCACACCTTTCTAATGGACCAAATATATATAGGTAGCCTGGAAGTCAAAACTTTTTCACAAATACGAAATACATTCATTTTTTACCTTTATTGATTTTTTAAATTCACAGATGAAATTTTCCGATAAATTCCTTTTCATATTTTCGAAGAGTCTTTAGTGGAAAAAATGTCCACTAAATATCACAAACAGCGCTCTTGGTTCAATTTTGTGCAAAAAATAATTTTGTGCTCTTGGCAAACAGAGCCGCATTATGTACGATTACAGGATAATTGTTTTTTTTGTCTACTTAGTCTTCTGGAGTTACTTTGGCTTGCATTGGGAGAAGGATTAATACAAGCTACCTTTTTCTAAGCTTAGAAGTACAGAGTAAGTTGTTAATTTTACTTTGTAATAGTGGCAGTTGGTTAATTTTAGTTGGACCCCAGATTGTGACTGCATAATCGGATATCGACAAGATATGGGCATTTAGGAGGAATATGAAAGTGATGAAAGGGCCAATCTTTTGATTTTAAGTAGTGCTCCTATAGCTGTAGAATATTTACTTATATATTAAATTCTATGACGCTTTGACTGACATTAAAGTTATAATCAATTTGTCACATTTAATGAGCATCTACGGTTTATTTGCGTGTTTAAGTAGCTTTACGTTAATGATTTACTTAACCGTAGAGCTAAAATATTTCATTACTATAAATATAGGTACTTATACTTAAAAGAGAGTTCCTATTACATTTAAATGTACGATATTCACACGAAAGTTTGTTTTGTCAAATGTAAGCCTAGTAGTCACGTTATTAGTTGGAATATTTCCCGTTAATCAATTAATGATTTAGGTCTTAATCACCATTATTAGGTTCTATCTACTGCCTACCAGTAGCCAAAAAGCAAAGAAAATACAGAAAGCTTGTAAGCTATTGAAAGTTATACTATATACACGAACACGACATAATGTATTCTGTTTCTAATAATCTTAAGAACATATATGTATCTTATTTGCTATTAGTAAAATTATTAAGCATTAAGAAAACAGCTCCAGGGACGATAAGACTATTATAAATACACACTACATTACGCCCATAGCGTTCAAAATCTAATCGCAATTTCACAAACGCTCTGAACATTGGTGACTGTAGTTTGTGTGATTTTCGTAAACTGTGGATCTAATTTAAAGGTATAGCTCTAATAAATCTGAACTCTGATTTTTAGATTTAATAGCAGCCATCGATGTAATATTTTAGTCTGCAAATATTATCTTAATAATCGTTGAAGAACAACAAGAGTTATTATTTTATTATTGACAATTCTGAAAAATTAGAAAATTTAAAATGCATTATCATTTTTTTAAACGGTACTTATTTACAGATAATGCAGGTCTGTATTTCTTCGTAAAATATACACCATCTACTATTCTGCTCTGCTTTTGTTTCATTTTCAGTTCAGAATGTCAGCTTCTAAAATCAAAATTTGAAAATTACGATTTTGACATTATTTTATATCCAAATAATTTGATGGATTATGTGTTTGAAAAAATTGTATTCTCACCACGAACCATTATTGATACAACAACTGTTAATTATACAAAATGGATTGCTAATTACAAAGGAGCAGATAAATACCCAAGTTCATTGTCAAATCGGCGCTGTAATATCTTAGCAATAGTGGAGCCACCTGCGGTTAGAATTAAGTTAATTGCGAACTTTCCACTTGCATTTGGACGAGGAGTAGATCGACCAAGCGACAAGGTTCTAGTAATTAGCACAAAGAATCACTTCGATAAAATCAGAGTAAGTTTCGTGACTCAATTTAGATTGACGACTGCATTTTATTTTATGGTCCTCAATTCTAATGAACAAATTGAAATATTAACAATGTCAGTATTCACCAGAGAATTTTCAACCACAGATTTTCTATCAGCAGTCCAACAGAGAGAATTTAAAGGATTACATAGAAATCTCCATAAAATACATATCCCTGCTGTACATTTTGCTAAATTAGATAATTTAAAGTGGCGGGAATGTGCTTTGTCGCCATACTTTCTTATTAAGAAAAATATTTGGAGGAAATGTCTTTACGGTGGTAGCCACGCTCCAGTCTTCGAAATAATGGCAGACTATTTAAATTTCACTTCTGTCTACAAAACAAATGTTAATTTTAATGGTGTTGGCTTTTGTGGCTGGGTTAATCCGGAAGCCAATTATATTGACATTTTTCATCACACAAGGAGAAAAGTCATATATTTAAGTTTCCCTGGGGAAATAGTATTCATCTACTGTGTAAACAAGCAAGCATACCTCCAAAGGTCATTATCCATCTGGATTGACATAATGGACAAGGATGCGTGGCTGGTGTTTCTAACCTGTTGTCTTGTAGCTAATGCTATGATGTTCTTTTTAGCGAAACAGAAAATAACATTTGGGTCTATTACTAACTTCTTTGTTTCGGCCATTGCAATTCTTCTTCGCCAAGACCACAATCAGAGGAAACTCCTTTTGTATGGAATTCTATCTTTGATGTTGAATATTCTTGTGACCGAATACGAAACGTACATCACGACTGAAGTCATTGCTCCTGTGGACAGAAAGATAATGAGGGATTTTGGAGAACTAATTCAAAATAAATATAAAATACTTTCTCTCATTACTCATGGAATGTCCAAAAGACAAGCATATAATAGGGTTCATCCTTATTTCGTAAACTATCGAATTACTGAAACAGAAAATTCAAGTATTTACTTTTATTATAGTAGTAACATTAACTCGGAATTAGTACATGCTTCTAAAATAATCGCAACGTGCCTTATAAAAACGGAACGTAGATGCTTTGTGGATCAAACGATTTATAATTTCGATAACCTCCGTTTTTCAATTGAAGAAAATCTTCCCTCACTCAAGTGTTTAAAAACAATAGAGAATGCGTTCCATCGCCCTTATACATGGCTATTTTATGGGTGTTTCCGACATGAACTGCTAAATGTTGTCCAGAAACTGAATGAAATGGGATTTCTTGATATTTGGCGACAACTTGGTATTTTTTTGCCCCACGTATACAGATCCAGTGAAAAAGAGAAACAAGAAGAACAGCAATTTCGAAGCCTTAGCTTTGACATGAAAATTGGCCTATTTTTTTATCTACTTGGATATTTGATCCTTCTTCCTTGTTTTCTTTTTGCACTTGAAAAATATTGGGCTGTGCTCTTTCAAAATATATGTAATGTTTATCAATTGGGGCTACTTTTTATTTTTGGCTTGAAGATAAAAATAACACATTATTGCAGTACTTTGATAATTCGTAGTCAGTCTACATTCTGCCAGATTCGGGAGAGTCTTAAAAGATGTCGAAGGAAAAGATGTCGAAGGAAAAGAATGTTTCACAAATGAAATATTTTTGCCGATTGTTTTACAACGTTACAAGTAATTTTGATATTGGATATAAAAATATTGTTTACTTTACAAAGGATCTTCAAGATTTTCCCAAACATTGAGAAAAAGTTGTTTTTAATACTGGAAAATCATGTGACATTTGTTCCTAAATGTTAATCTCTTTCACTCATTTTCAATACGTAATTAAGGTACACAATTAATACAGAATAATTTATAAAGTTATTACGCAATCTGATATTCTCGTAGAGGATGTCATATAAACTAGAATAATAATAAAGGAATAATAAATACTTCTTTCAAACTTTGCATGGAGTAATAATTTCTTTGATCCTGTGGCTTTGTCAAAGTTAGAATTAATCATTTTGTCGTCTCCACGAGCATCTATGGCTTAATTGGTTGTTTAAGTTTCTTTATGATTTATGTCTTAGTTAACCATTAAGATAAAATGTTTAATTAGTATGAAAACTTGTCTAAGAAAGAGTTCCTATTACATTTAAATGCACGATATTCACACGAAGTTTGTATTGCCAAATGTAAGCACAGTAGTTCAGTTATTAGCTTGAATATTTTCGATCCATCAATGAATAATTTAGAATCACTATTGTCAGGTTTACCCTACTGCCTCCCATTAACAAAGAAGAAAGCAAAACGCTTTTAGGCAAATGAAAGTTATACAAGACCTAATAATATATTCTTTTTCTAATAATCTTAAGGCAGAGTGTATTGTATACCGATACACGAATATAAGTTGTAAGCAATTAGTAAAATAACAGGTCAGAACTACTAAGACTCAAAAAACGATAAGACTATTATAGATAAAGACTACTACCGTATTTTCCGATTAAAGCCCTCCTGACCTTTATTCTTTCAAACTGATTTCTTTTCAAGTTCATACCAGTATGATTGTTTTTGTTACAAAAAATTATTTCTTATTTAGTTTGATAATTGGTACACTATTTATTTTACTATTTTTGATTTTCATAAGACATCTAGGAAGGTAGTCAAGAATGAATTTTTGAATAATCGGAAGCCATGGGGCCAAAAATACACTCATAATAATATTTCTAACTCCTGATATGCTTCTTTTCGCATTGCAGTCCGTCAGAAAAGGAATTAGAGGAAATTATCTGATTTATCTTCAAAGTTCAACGATTTCTTTTTACGTAACAAACTTGAAATGGAACAATCCTATTGGTTTGTTCGAATTTATTCCAGGGTTTTGCAGACCCAGTTTATTTTGCGGCGGGAGAAAACGTGGGTTACTTTTGCAAATCAACCAGAACAATTCTTATTGGTTACATTTTTAACAATTGTTGTTCTATTTTATGTCTTCATTTAAGTTTATCTTAAAGTACATTTGTCTAACCGAAATATATTTAATTAACTGTTAAATTAACTATTAAAAATTATACAACTTTTCCATAAATATCTTTTAATTTTATTATCATTTAAGAAGCAAAAGGTAATGAACAGTTTCATAGTTCCGATGAAACTGATTTTACCGTAACGTAATTTCAATCAATACCTTTGTCATTTCAAATTGTCGTCATTGGAGTATTGCAGGTATGGATTTCATCCTGAAATATACACCATCTACTATTCTGCTCTGCTTTTGTTTCATGTTCAGTTCAGAATGTCAACTTCTAGTGTCAAAATTTGAAAATTACGATTTTGACATTATTTTATATCCAAATAATTTGATGGATTATGTCTTCGAAAAAATTGTATTCTCGCCACGAACAGTAATGTTAGTTAAACTTTAAATTTAGCTAAATGGATTGCTAATTACAAAGGAGCAGATGTATACCCAAGTTCACTGTCAAAGTAGTATATGATATAACGAAATATTAATGTCTAAATAAGTTTACACGTATGCAGTATAAGTATCCCAATAATGCAATAAGGAATGAACAGTGAAATTGTAAATGCTCAAAATTATCTTATAATGCAGTGACAGTATATTGTTTTAATATATTTAACAAAAGCTTTTTTTAATATATTTTGGCCTTGCCCGAAATGTAACCCATAATATATTTACCTAATCCTACTAAAGAAGTGTTCAATAAAAAATGCATTTAAAAAAATTGCAAAATACGACAAAATACGACTAGGGGGATAGGGGGTTTGAGTAGATCTGACGTCGTCTCACACAACAACATATTCATCCCAATATTTTGCAATTCAACAATGAAAACACTAAATGGAGAAGCACCTTTTGCAT
This sequence comes from Yoshiicerus persimilis, assembly GCA_020352615.2. Classification (NCBI taxonomy): domain Eukaryota; kingdom Metazoa; phylum Arthropoda; class Collembola; order Entomobryomorpha; family Tomoceridae; genus Yoshiicerus; species Yoshiicerus persimilis. Next base: position 2,574,832 of record CM036941.2, read on the forward strand.
TCAATGTAATCAATTATTCCACTTTGGTGTGAAAATCAACACTCAAATATTTCTGACAATTCAAAAAAATTCATTGAAAGAATCTGTAGTACAAATAAAATTATCATGCAGAGAATAACTAAATTACATATTGTCTACAACTTTTATAATGAGATCTTTCAAAGCTAAAAATTTCACTGTTCGTCATCGTCAATATAATACTCGTTTGTTCCATGGAAAGCTAATTAGTTCCAATCCTGTATCTAATAATAGTTTTAATTACTAGATAAATTCAATGAAGTATTGTAGGTACTGAATTAAAAGTATTCTATGGACCCAATGTAAAGTATTGTAGGTATTCTGGCTGATGGACAACCTCAGAGAAGCAGCACATTTGCCTGCACGCTATTTACAAGAAAGTTCCCGAAGTCAAATAGTAGTTGAGTCGTTTCGTGAGAAGTAGAATCGAATGTCTACAGAATGTCATGAATGTTTTAATAGTCTAGGTCTGGGTTCTATCTACCAACAAAGAAACGCGCACAGTAGAAGGTTCTACAAGTTATACCATTATTTAAGTTACCTATAATATTAAGATAAGCCAAATAGGTTTGAGTAACAAAGAGACGTCACAAATGAAATTATTGATTGTAGAACTTCTAGAACAATTTAAATTCGATGTTTCAGTAGCTAAAAAGAAGTCGGCTGAATTCTAATATTTAGTGTACTCCTTGGCTGTAGGAAAGATACTTGTTTAGTACACAGAAGTTCAGTTTCAGAAATCGGTATTTCATTTGATAATGTTGGAAAATTAGAAATTCACAGTTTATAATCATATTTTCCCACAAAGTCCCAACAACTACAATAATGTTTTCAAAAAAAATATATTTCACGACTCTTCTGTTCTCCTGCTTGATTTTGTACACAACGTGTCAAATTCCTTTGTTCCCACATTCAAATTGTGATGTGAATATTGTTTTGTATCCAAGTATTTTAAATGATTTTGTTTTCGAAGAAATTTTACCCTCACCACGAACAATAATTGTTTTTGCGACCCGTAATTGGATTAAATGGTTTGCTAATTACAAAGGAAGAGGCCGATTCCCGAGTTCATTGTCAAACACACAGTGCAATGTTAATGTAGCAGTGGAACCACCAAATAATCAAATTAAACAACTTGCTTGGATTCCAACTTATTTTGGTTTACAAAGAGGTCGACCAAACGAAAAAATTTTAATACTAAGCACGAAAATTAAATTTGGGAAGCAGAAACAGAGTTTTTTGAATCTAATGGAATGGAAACCTGCGGTTTACTTCATTGTTATCGATTCAAAGGAGGACATTGAGGTACTAACAGTGTCGCCATTCTCTAAAGAATTTGCAAGGATTGATATCTCAACATCTAAAAACCCTTTGACGGAAACCACAAGAAAAGGTTTGCAAAGAAACCTTCATAAAGTAAAAATCGCTGCTAAAGATTGGACTATGATAGCCAATAAATATGAAACTAGACGGAAATGTGCGCCGTCACCATACCACATTATTAACAAAGGCATATATTTCGACTGCTTTGAAGGACGTGTAAAAACCCATATTGTCGAAATAATGGCCGCGTATATAAATTTCACTTCTATCTACACTTCTACGACAGCTCGTTATTGTGGTTATGCAAATTCGGAAGGTGTTTTTTATGATAAATACAAGTATTTTTGGGACAAAGCTATATATTTCACTTTTCCCGGGAAAAAAACATTCGTTTACTGTGTTGACAGAGAAACATATCATCAAAAATCTTTATCGATCTGGCTTGACATAATGGACAAGACTACATGGCTACTAATGCTAACGGTTTGCCTTGTAGCTAATGCACTTCTATTTCATTTAGCAAAAAATAAAATCAGTTTTGAATCTATTCATAATTTCGTTGTTTCTCTCATTGCGATTCTCCTCCGTCATGATCACAACCAAAGGAAACTCTTCCTATATGGAATTCTGTGTTTGATGTTGAATATTCTTGTAACTGAATACGAAACTTACATCACAACTGAAGTTATTGCTCCTCTGGACAAAAAAGTAATGAGGAATTTTGGCGAATTAATTCAAAATGAATACAAAATCCTTTCTATAATCGGATATTTTACTACCCAAAGTGACGCGTATCATCACATACATCCTTATTTCGTACAATATAGTATTACTAATAAACTAAATTCAAGTGTTTATTTTTATAATGCTGGGAATACTAATGTGACTTTAGACATCTTTAGAATAATATCAAAATCTTTGTCGGACACGGAGCTTAAACTTTTTTCAGAAGCTCCTAGTCATGGTGCTGATTTATTTGTGCTTCATATACCACGCAAATTTCCTTTGGTGAAATGCTTAAAAACATTAGAACCTGCCGACCATGAACCCTACTCTTGGATATTTGGTGGTTGTTTTCGGAATGAAATGCAAAATGGTATCCAACAACTGAACGAAATGGGGTTTCTTGACCTTTGCCGACAACTTGAGCATTTCAATATTGTCACTTTACGATTCAAAGAAAAGGAAAAGTACATTGAAAGAGAATTTCGGAGCCTTAGCTTTGACATGAAAATTGGGGCAATTTTTCCTTTCCTAGGATATCTGATCCTTCCTCCTTGTGCTGTTTTTATACTTGAAAGATACGTGACTTTGCTTTGCCAAAATATACGCGATTTTTATGAATTCTGGGTATATTTCAGAGGCATATAGCTTGCATGTCACAAAGCTTTTGGCTTTTCTTGCTTTATGGAATTTAATTGCATTCGCCCAAGGAAGATTGAATTGTTATACAGAAAAGCTATATGAAAAAAAGGAAAATGGAGAAACAAATATCAAATCAACTTTTCGAGTTCAATCACAAACATACATCTGGCTAGAAACACAAAAACCGAATCCCAGAGTTTGTCTCTGGAAACCACTCCAAACCAACTTTCCACCCGATTTTTCAATTCAGACCTTTGGAAGCATGGACGACCGTCACCTGTTTATTTCATATTTAGGATTTTGAAATTCGGATTGAAAGAGATATTTTGGTAATTCTACCATCTGTAATACTGTAGATCTATATAATGAGATATATGGTTCTCTACGAACCCTTAAATAATGGAGGCAATTTGTCTTCAAAATGTATTTTAGAAATCAATGGATAGAACAACTTTTGGTCCGTAGGTTAAAGGTTGAGAAGAAGCAAGCGCTGTAAATTACTTATATTTCCTTTGTCGTAAATTTTATGAAAATATTGTCTTTTCTCCACTGTTTGATAAAAACCATTTGATTGAAGTCTGATAGAAATAAAGAAAAAATTTTAAATGTCAAAATTTAAATATCAAAAAATCAAAATAGAAGCAATGCTTTTATAATGTATTACAGAATTCAGTGGACAGAACAACTTCTGGTGGGCAAGGTGGGGTTTGAGAGGGAATGTTTTCCCAAAAATTGTATTATTCATCGTATTTTATTTCCGTTTTCGAACATTTGAAAATATTTTCTATTCTCCAATGCCTTTTAAGGAACACTTTGATTAAAGCCTGATAGAAATAGCAAAAACTGCGGCCAAACACAACTCTTTGACCTTCTTTTGAGCCCGTTTTCGGACTGGGTAGTTTGTTAGTGACTACTACAATGTCCAAAAAATCAAAACATATGTATATCCTTGAGCTATATTTTACTTTCAATAAAATTTGACTTTATTTATTCACCCAAAAAGTGACTATTTACAAATTTTTATTTATCTTTTATGAATTTAGTGAAAAGCATTAGAACTTTTGTTATACCAGAAATTAATAATTTTCAGAACGTACTCCAAACGGAAATATGGCTACACATCAGGGAAACACACACCAGACGGTCTTTTCAACTCAGCAGATAGGTTGTGGGGTGAATTTTCTGGCGGATGGTTAGCCATTTCAGTTTGGAGTGCCTTATGAAAGTGGTCAGTTGATAATATTAAATGCAAAATACATTAAATACCTATTATTACAATGTATTTATTTTAAGACGACCCTTAACAAGCAAAACCTTTTAAGTGTCCCTCTACAACTCTCACTGAAACTCTCACTTTTATTACCTTGTTTTCCAAATATAAAACAAAAATATTATTGTAAGGAATCATGTACCTAAAATCTAACCTAGAATATTTACTATTTAAACCGATGTAAAATCTCCAAGTGTCATCACTTCTTCGTGGTCACTTGCAATGATGTGAGTTTTCTATGTTCACCTAATAAAATCTTTACTCCACTTTAAACTTAAAATCCCTTCGCGTCAAAAATATTATTTTATAAGTACTTAATAAAATACCCGTCGTAACATTGGTGGCCCGATTGAGGCGTGGATGGCCACTGGTAAGTCCATTCACATAATATTATTTTAAAATTATGTAAAATTGTAAGCCTACTAAAAATTTCGAAACTTTCTATGTTCAACTGTTAAGTTACAAAAATGTATGTCGAGCTATGATTGTATTGCTTTTTGAGGAAACATGTATAATAGCTATAGCTCAAGGGAAGAGCAGCAAACAATGGTATCAGTTCAATTTGCGGAAGCAAGGGATTACCCGCGCAGATTAGCTTATATTCATATGCAGGTTCTTGGGTTCGACTCCCAGTAGCATAATTATATTCATTGTATTTCTTGAAAGGTACTGGAATTATTGAATTGATTTATGCATTTAGTACTTATAAATTGTACAATTCTTACTATTATACTATTGTATTTTCCAACGAAAAACCCATAAAATGCACAAAAATATATCTATATAACTTTTGGATGTTTTCAGTGATGAGGACATCACTTATTTTAAGGGTGACACATATTACAATGTATTTATTTTAAGACGACCCTTAACAAGCAAAACCTTTTAAGTGTCCCTCTACAACTCTCACTGAAACTCTCACTTTTATTACCTTGTTTTCCAAATATAAAACAAAAATATTATTGTAAGGAATCATGTACCTAAAATCTAACCTAGAATATTTACTATTTAAACCGATGTAAAATCTCCAAGTGTCATCACTTCTTCGTGGTCACTTGCAATGATGTGAGTTTTCTATGTTCACCTAATAAAATCTTTACTCCACTTTAAACTTAAAATCCCTTCGCGTCAAAAATATTATTTTATAAGTACTTAATAAAATACCCGTCGTAACACCTATCTTCCTAAATACTTGAGGAGTTTTTAGAAACAAACTTTGGTCTATTTTATGAATTAGAACAAGTTCATAGGCTTACTTTATAGCCGAGTATGGATTTTTGAATCACCGGGTAAAATGTCCCAGTCCTAAGCATGATCAATACATTTAAAGTAATTGTCCGACTCTGTATGGTTCTGTGCGATTTGAAGGAGTGCCCAGGTCTTGCGTCCATCACATGTACTGCGTAGTGCTCAGTGATGGGCGTTTGCTCCTCTTGAGTCTTCTCGGGACTCCCCTCAAAAAAATGAGAAGAGTCTCATTTGGTAGGACTCTTCTCTTTGCTAAAACAAAATCAAGTCTGTTCATCACTTTTCCCATTACACACACCCTTAAGAAAATTAGAAAACTCTTTTCAAGACTATTCCCTGGCAAGTGACGTTTAATAAAGTCATTTAAAGCATCATCATAAAATCATAATAAATTATTAAATAATTGTCATAACCTGCAAGAAGGACATCGTAATTATCCATGGTGCTGAGTTTTACCCAATATATAGCCCAGTGGTGGAATATTATTGCAGGTATCTTAGCTGCCTGTTCCTTAGAAAGTTTGCTTAAATTTCCAACACTAATGATTCTGACTCTTTCCATCTTCTGTTTGCCGCACATATTAAAACGATTTCATTTGGAATAGGAATGAATCCTTCTTCGGCTGTCATTTATACATTTCCACCTTGGCACGCTGTGTACGGGGCACCCGGGTCAGGTAGGCGAAGCCTGCTTGACCCCTGTTCGGTCGGCGAAACCGGCCCGACCCGGGGTTCTGAGCTCTTGAAAACAATTCTCCAAGTGCAATTTTTGTTTAAATAATGCTAAAATTTTACACCTATAATTAATATTAATAGTTAACGTAATGAATTACTTTTATTTTGTAATTTGTTTACAAGTATGTAACGCAATTCATTAACTTTTGTATCAAATAAGTACATTAAATAATGTTTTACCCACAGTAAATTAATCAAATTGAGTCTACAAGTAATGGCTTTACCTGATATTTAATATTTTCACACAATTTCCACAAGTAGAGTTATCAAATTTAGTTACTTTAAGTTGCATTAAAACTTGAGACAAAGGTACGCTACCAGTTCGGAGTAATGATATTTGAGACTGGATAAATATTTATTAGATGAATGTATTTATTTATATGAGGTAAATGGATTATTTTTCTTGAGGTATACCGATTATTTTTGAGGTACTTTTAAATTTTTACCGTTGATTAAGTTCAAACAGCATAACGACTGCGGCCACTATCATTTTTTTGTTTCTGGAAAAACTTTGAAAACATTTAGCGAATAAAAAGTAATACCGGTATAAATGAGCCTGAAGTCTGAAGTCATGTTCGGTAAATATCCGTGTTTCTTTGCAAGTGAAAAAAGCTTAGATAAATTGTTGTTAAAGTGTAGTCACATCTCAAAAGAACTTCAAACTCCGCCCCCTAAAATTGGAAGCCCCGCCCCTTTGTCATAAGCCACGCCCCCAAAAATATCTCCATCAGGAATACCAGGGGTCAGCTTAAAAACGGGTGGGAATTAACAAATTGATTTAATATTTTTTCCGCTTTGATGAAATGAATAGCGAAGATCTGTAATAAAATGAGATGAGCAAGAGCAACTATAACTGTAACTATCAGCCAGAATAACTATCAGCCGACCTTTACACGGTCTCCGTTGCTACGTCATATACCTTGGCATCGACCATCTGTTGTTTGATACCTGAAACCCGGGAATTTGAATTATTGGCTTGCTGTACGTGATTTATGCTGTTGATTGTGAGGAAAGAAGCACGAACGGTAGTAATTTTCATTTCGATTTTCAAAATACATTATAAACATCCCTTTTCAGTCAAATTTGACAATACGTTCGAAAAGACAGTAATAATATTTTTGTCCACAGATTAATCACATCGGCTATTAAGTATTATGGATTTCCGTTCAGTTTTAACCACCGTTGTCTTTTCAGTGCTATTTTTGAACTTCCAAGAAGTCAGATCACAATGCACGACGTATTGCAATAAGTAAATGATTTTCAGTGTTTCATTTTCTATTAATCGCATTCTTTTACCATTGTCAGTGTCACAATAATAATTTCGATCCAGTGTGTTTATTAATTGGAGTACAAAACTAGTTTTTTCGTTTCAGAAACTGTGGTGACTATCATGGAGGATCTCAATTCAGTACTTGTGTTCAAGCACAACTCAGGTGTTGCAACAGGTAAATCAAAATAGTTGAATTTACTCAAATATTAAATCACTATTTAATAATCGGTAATTCTTAAACGAGAAGAGAAAAATTTTAAGGCATTTTTTGAAATTTTGTGGTGACTAGGCTTAGTATATCAAGTATGGTAGTACTGTAATTTTATTTTACTAATTGAATTTGTATCTTTTTAGATTTGGTGGTGGTTCAGGAGGATTTCCTGGTGGTTCAGGTGGATTTCCTGGTGGTTCAGGTGGAATTCCTGATAATGATCCTGGTTTAAATGAAGTTAAGCGTATTCACGCAAGGGCATCAGCTGGAATTGACACCGTAATCACCATAATAATCATTGTGGTCGCCATTTGTGTAATCGGTGGTATAATAGGCTGTGTAGCCTGCTGCTATTGTTGTTCCAGGAACAGAAACCCAGGTAAAACAACATTTACTTCATTGGGATTTATATAATTGCAGATCTACTGCTTTCAACGTCCAACTTTTACAACTACGATTAAATTTGAGGCAGTTAACAGTGTTTTCTTGTATCCTTTACAGGGTATAGAGGGGCTGTCTATCAACCTGCACCAACGTACTACCTTTAGGTTTGTCCTTTGACCTTGACTCAATACTAATAATATACACTTAATGCATATTGAAATAGCTAATTTAAAATTTTAATTTTGAAGGTTCTTCGTTGCAGAACAATTACAACACGCAATACGCTACTGTTTAAGGTAATGTTAACAGAAAAAACAATTACTAGTTATTATTAATAAGAAATATTAATTAATAATTATTCTTATTATTTCATTTCTAAATATTGTTTATGAAAACTCTGTATTTTTTTGTTTTTTAATTCTAATAATATTACGTAACAGGAAATCTTAGGTATTTAACAGTAGAGACTAATATCGACGCTAATTTTATATCTTGCGATATCTATATATAACTAAATATGAATGTTATAACTATTTATGTTTTATTAACTTCCAATAGGTTCACCGGTATAATGCAGGAAATTTCTCAATAAGCAGATCCGAGACAATCATAAATGGACAGCGGAAATATCGAAAGACAATAATGAACGAACAGTGAAATTCTCAATAATCAAAATTTTCTTGTAAAGAAATTGGCAGTATATCGTTTTAATATATTTAAGAAAAGTTTTCTAAGAAATATATCTAATTTAATATATCTAAGAAAAGCCTTGCCCGAAATGTTCTTATCGCACCCAGATGTACCTATAAAATAAAATAGGTTCCGGGAACACACGCATTTTCAACCCATATATTTTATCATATCGTTCTTACTTCTTCAGTTATTTACAATCAAGATTTAACAACTTTATTATCGTACTTAATTAAATTATAGAATGGTAAGTTTCAAACATCTGATGGCTTTTCCTCCTTTTCTTCTACCATTCTTGCGTGTTTGGTAGAGTTGTGATTTTCAGAGCTAAAAGGCCGTAGTAGAGCAACTAATTGGAGGTAACTAACAGGAGTTAAAGAAAGCGTACAGAGAAAAGGTACGAAACACGTCATCAGAGAGTGGCGTGTCTCTCTTCTGACGATCGGTCGACCCACTCCCTGTCAGTAATATTTCCAGTACAACTTTATAGAAATACTTGCATGAAGTTTACTTTTTCTGTCGAAGCATTGGGTAAAGTTATTTTAGATAACAAATATGCAAAAAGCTGCAAACCAGTTGCATTAAATAATTATCTCTATAATAAACCCTATTTTACATCTTAATATTTTGCCATTTCCCACATTACTCAACAGTGTTCGAAGTCCTTTACTTGTCCAAGTGAACTAGTCTGCTGGATGCATTTACTATATTTGCTAATTTTCTTACAGGGCACGACATAAAGACCCAGCCATTTTCGATGCATTAAACCAAGGTACGTTTTTTGGTTTTCTTGGTTTCCCAACAAGGTACATACGTACATGATCAGTAAATTTCCTCAGAACCAAGAATACTTTCCAGTTTCCAAAATTCCATATTAAAATTTGTTGGTCTTGGAAACTTAATGTTATAATTCTATGTATGTATCTTTACTTTTTCCTCTAAGCCCTGGCAATACTCCTTTCCACATTGCATGCATTTCTATATAATATTCTAATACATTTATTCATAAACAATTTACTCAAACAAACGCAGCGTTAAATTCATAGGATGTTAGATATTATGGCTGTCAAAACTCAGATTGTACATGGGAGTCGACTGTAGACTGTGTGGTGAGGAGTCTAGCTTGGGGATGACCTTGTAAAACTCTGGTATGGAGCGAAACGATTGTTTTCGTTCTTATAAGGTACTCCCAAACGAGAATTTTTATTTCAACTTTTTCCATTCTGGAGAACAACAATTTTATCAGGGGTAGTCGTGTCTTTGGAAACATAACGTTGGGTTCAAAAGGGCCGATTTGTATCCAGAACGGAAAAATTTGACATTTTATTTTACAAATTCTCCCTTGGGAGTACCTTATATGAGCAAAAACAACCTTTGCTGTAACTACTTTGTGTAGAACAGTAGCAAGCTTCAAGTCGTACTGTTTGCGTGCGGTGCTAGGCGACCGCGGCCCGGTGCAGCATACTACAGGTAACTTCCAACGATAATATGATACATTGTAGTTGACGTGTTCCATGGGCCAATGGCTCGTAAGGAAAACTTAGCAAGGTGAATTTAATTTTTATTTTAAAAAAATATTATGAATTTCCGTTCAGTTTTATCCACAGTTGTCTTTTTAGTACTGTGTTTGAATTTTCAAGAAGTCAGATCACAATGTGAAACGTATTGCAATAAGTAAGTGGTTTTCATTCTTTCATTTTCTCATAACAATTTTCTTTTACCACTGCCACAATTAATAATTTTGCTCTGATATTATTGCGTGCATTGCAAATACTTTTCTCCTTTTTTCAGGGACTGTGACCAGTATCGTGGAGAATCTCAATACAGTACTTGCGTTGATGCAAAACGCAACTGTTGCAGCAGGTAAATTAAAATATTCGAATTTGTTCAAATATTAAATCACTATTTAGTAATCAGTGTTATTTAAACAAGAGAGAATTTTTAAGGGATTTTATTGGAATTTTATTGTGGGGGTTCAAGTGGATATCCGAAAGTTACTTTTGGCAATATTAAACTTGACGAAAAATCTGCTGATAACCTTGCTACCATACTCATCTTAGGAATCCTTTTGGTCATCCTTTGTGTAATTGGTGCTATAGCAGGTTGCATAGCCTGCTGCTATTGTTGCTGTTGCAAGAACAGAAACACAGGTAAAATAGCAATTGCAATTACTTACTTCATTAGGATTTATATAATTGCCGATCTACTACCTTCAGCGTCCAACTCCTTAGCTCGATTTTTGAGGCAATTGCCTCAAAAATCGATTAATTAATTTAATCATTAATTTAATTATTAATTTATTTAGTTATTTAATTTTTTAATTAATTAATTAATAATTAAAAAAGTAATTAACAATTTTACCTTGAATAACTTACAGCATGGACTGGAGGGATTGTCCATCAACCTCCCCCAACGTACTACTCTAATATAGGTTTGACATTTGGCCATCACTCAATATATACATAAAATGCATATTAGAATAGCTAATTGTAAATTTTAATTTTTTGAAGGTTCTTCGTTCCAGAACAATGACAAGACAGATACTAATGTTTAAGGTAACGCTAACAGAAGAATTACTGGTTATTATTGAATATTAAGAAGCTTCTTTATAAAAATAGCCAGTGAAATTGTAAATGCACAAAATTATCTCATATCATAATGCATTGGTAGTATATTATTAAAATATATTTAACAAAAACTTTTTGATATATTTTGGGTTTGCCCGAAATGTAACCCATATATTGTGTGCTACCAAAGAAGTGCATAGTTCAATAAAATAAGTTTTCCCACAAAATTCACTTTATTAACCTTCATCCCGGAACGTTTTTCTTAAAAATCGCTATATGGTAAAATTAATAGATTCAAATGTTCAGTAATTTTGTTGACCGCAGGAGAGGAAACGTTTTTTATTATATTAACGGAATTACTCTAAGATCATAATAACCTACTGGAATGGTTTGTTCAAATACAGATAATTGGAATTCCCTTTTTAAGAGTTATTAGTAATCAATGAAGGTCAGGTCACATGTAAGTATCTTCGTCTTCACTGTCCCAGCTTCCGAATCCGTAGTCCAGTAACTCTAAAATATCATTTAGAAATATTATTTACTAGAAAAATGAATTGTAATAGAAATTATCTTACCTTTGTAATAGGAGTCCCTTTTAAAGATGTTTTGTATAAACTCCTCATCGCGCCATTCATTCTCTTTAAGTTGCCACCGTATTCTTCCGGTAAAATATCTGCTGGTAAAAACTTGTGAAGTTTTTCTCTGTCTTCAGCAAATAGCAAAAACTAGCAATCAAAATGTTATACACTATTTAGCAATCTTTTAATCCAGCAAACTAAGAATAATTCTCAAACCGAAAAAACTCTGTATTACAGAAAGTTCTTGTAGTAGAAAAATGTGCTTACCCTGCTTTTCACTTTTTCTGTCATGAAAGTTCTCGCGGGGACATAAATGATGTCAAAGATTGTGGGCTCGTTGATCATGTACATTCCTTTTAGCCTCAATGGGTAATTACCCTGCAAAAGTTAGAAAGTGGAATGAAAATTCTATAGGCTTTTATTTAATTATCCATAAAAATAATCAGTTTTCCACAAATGACAATCATTATTTTCCCACAAATAGAATAATTTTATCATAACGCTATTATTTTGCACTATTATCGCGACCCTTTACAAAATTATCAATTTTTCCACAAGTAATATGGCATTTTCCATATATTTTTCTTTACTTTTACACTTGGTTATACTACTTTTTACTTTTCGAATTTGCAATTAAGCTGTGGAAGCAGTATTGAAATATGTGGAAAAGGCAATATTACATTAATAGTTTTGTAAGAGCCACGATTATTGTGGTTAAGCAATAATTAAGCATTTATGGCAAAATGATTATACATATGGAAAAATGACGGTTTTCGTAGAACATACATAGCAATAAAAATAGGCTACCTGCCAAATATTTAAGAAATGTCGAATTCTTCCCAAAGTGAATTCTTTTACACTGGTTAAACTCAACCCATTAAAATCGCTCACGAAGACAATTCCATTCAATTGGGCATCCAATGAAAAAAGCAATAATTCTTCAATTGCCAGAATCAAAGCAGCTGTCACCTGATCCAAGCTTGCTTTGTCTAAATCCCACAAACCTAACAAATTAGAGCAATAAACATTTAATGTTGCTCATGCCATGAATGTCTCAAATAAATACCATAAACATGCAGTCTGAAAAACACTATTATTTCATAAACCTATGTTTTATTTTAAGTCATTTGTAGTATACATAACCCTCAATATTACTAATTTATAGTAACTAGATGTAGTAATTATTTAAAATAATTACCATTATTATAGAAAAGGACGGGGCGACCCTCGGGATCATTAAATTTCAATTTTGCAACAACTTTGGTCTCCAGCAGTAATTTAATTGGGTCGCAACTAGGGTACAGGCATTTGTATATCTTTGGATTTTTCTTCCTGGAAGTATAGTACTTCCTCACCTGTATTTTCAAAATAAATACCACATAAATTCTTCAACTAATTGAATAAATGTGGAATCTTGAAATAAATATGACAGTTTTTATTTGCTAACCGTTTCATGGGCCAACTGGGCATCATATTTTTTAGCGCGGACGAAGCGTATTAAAAATCGTTCGTCATGAATCGGCAGTTTCAGATCCTCATCATCTACAAGAAAAATTAATTTACGCGTATAAACTAAACTTAAAATAATTAAAAGCCAAATCTCAGCTGTAGAATAAAAATCCATAAATTATTTTTAAAAGGTAAAAAAATGCCATTCATGAAAAATTGAAATATTTATTAATGGAATTATTAAAAATATGAAAAATTGAAACCTGTGAGAAGATTTCTGAGTTCCCTCAAACATTTGATAGCTTTTTCCTTTTCTTCTGTCATTCTTGCGTGTTTTGCAGAGTTTTGATTTTCCAGAGCTAATTCAATTGAGTGTCGGAGCTGAAAGGCAGAAGGAGAGCAACTAATTGGAGGTAACCAACAGGAGCTGAAGAAAACGTCCAGAAAAAAAGAAACACGACACCAGAGAGTGGGTGTCTGTTTTCAGACGATCGGTCGACCCACTCCTTGTCAGCAGTATTTCCAGTATGCATAATTAACAGTAGTACAGAGAGGTTCAGCTAAAAGTTGCCATAGGACACTTACAATGTATAAGGAAGTACATGTGTACTTATACTTAACTAGGAATGAAATCTAAACCAACACATACATACAATGATAATTCCTTATATACAGTATGTCCTATGGCTACTCTGAGATGAAACGCTCTGTAGTTTAGTACTGGTTTATACAAAAACTTGCTTGAAGAGTATTTTTCTGTCGAAGCATTGGGTAAGGTCGTTTCAGATAACGAATATGGTAATTGTTACTATTATTACTACACTTAACATTTCCAGAAAGGTATAAAAATTTTCTTGAGTTGTGCAAAAAGTAGCCAAGTTATGTAAGTTGCATTAAATAGCCATCTCTGTAATAAATCCGATTTTCACCTTGATATTTTACCATTTCCCACATTACTTAACAGTGTTCGAAGTTTTTCACTTATCTTTTAACCAAATAATCTAGTATCTTCAATGGTTTATTTTTGTTTACAGGGCAAGACATAAAGACCGAACCACTTTCATTATGTTAAACCAAGATACGTAAACTTTTAGTTTCCTTCGTTTCCCAACAAGGTCCCATCAGAATAAAGAACAGTTTCCAATTCCCAGAATTTCGTATTAAAATCGATGGTCTTGAAGACTTAATGTTATAATCCTATACTGAGGGGATTTTCTGACAGCCTACTGATGTACCTTTTTAGGAAACCAATGAAACCAAAAATTTACGCTTCTTGCATTTAACATTAATTATTATCCACTTCAATGACTCTTAATTTGTGAATCAAATACTCAGAATTTTCGAATGTCAAGTGAATATGGGTTTCTTGATACTCCCACTGTCCATGTCCAGATAAGACAGCTTCTTTTTAGTCCATAAAATGTGTTTAAATATAAGTAACCGGTTTTATATTTTTAGAAGGGATGCAAGATCGAGTACCTAATACACGTAGCACAAAATAGAACTGTATGTATGCATCTCTGTACTTGTTCCTATCGTGAACACAAGAAATAATCTTGCATTTCTATATAATATTCTGGGCTAACGCATTTATACATAGACAATTACTCAAACAAACATAGTAATACATTCTGAAATACTCTGCTGCAATTCCAAATGACTTCCCTGGCCTGGAGATTTTTTCCCTAATAATGATTTGCTCCAGTCTACTCTGCGATAGCTACAACCGGTTTGCAAAAAAGGAAAAGATATTGCTAACATAGTAGAACCACCAGCTCATGCACAAGTAATCGAAACAAGAAATTACAATACCGCTGTAATAGTTATTGTAAAGTGGCGGAAGTACAAATTTATTTAACACACAAAAGATAATTAAGCCTTCTAATTAAAATACGGTTTTCGAATTTTCTACAAAATATCAATTTTAATACCTTATTTGTAAAAAAAATTATCTCTAAGTGTTCTTTTGTTATTCTGTATTCACTGCACTAACACACTCACAGACAAATAGAAATATAAAGCAGCTTCCACCACAGAAAGAATAACAACTCTTTTTCTAAGCCTACCTTAACATTCTATATGTTGCGCCGTATCTTTATCTTGATATCTGCCTTATTGTTTTATGTATGGTCTTTGATTATAAGAATGCAAACTTTGCTTCTGCGATTAGGTGAAGAGAAAAATTCACATTTATATTTCCTAGAGCGATATAACAATAATATAGTTTGAGAATTGGAAAAGCAATGCTAAGCCAATATTGTTCTAAAAATGTAACTTCTATCATGCATATTAAATGAATTGAAATTATTATATCATCATTTCTAAATGCATGTCAGTTCTAAAATTATATTTGTTTATGACATCATTATTCATGCAATTACTTATGGTGCCCAGTTTTATCTGAATTAAATTGCAATTATTAATATTATTCAATTTTGCATAACATTATAAGAATTTGGAAATTATTATTATAGATTATAGATTATTATACATTATAGATATGATTATTTGGAAATTGCAATTTAATTTTTCACAATTTGACAAAATATGAAAAGGTTTACACAGAAAAGAATTCCTAAAGACAAAAGGATGATGTATTGGCATTGACTTATATAATGACACATAAATTCGATACACTACATAACAGTATTAGTATATTTGCAAAACATGATAATAACTGTAATGTTCTCTGATAAATATAGGGAAATACGAGACAATGTGCATTATACCAGAAGCATGACTTGCAAAAACCAAATGACTCCTTATCACCAAATCCTGATTGATAAGAGCGATCCACGTCGACAGAGTCGCCATACTTTATTTCATCCAAATACGAATTCATTCACACACCTAATAATTACACTCTGAAATCTACTAAGGATTATAGTGGTAAAAATTAATAAAATGGATAAAGAATACCGTTTGAAAATAATCCAAAATTTGGATTTCATTGCAGCGAACGTTTCCTCGTTGACCCGATTGCTAAATTTACTTCTCCAGGAATCAGTTATAAGTCTCGTGGAAGTAGAAACAATTGTAAGTTAAATCAAACACATTTTAAACATTAGTTCAATATTGTTGTCAGTTTGCCTCTCAAAAGTGAACTTCTGGTATGCAACGAAATTGGATTTATGAAATACCGGATATTCGAATTTACGGAGTACAAAGAAATACTAAATGTATAAAATATTTTAAAATTAATTGTAGTAATTATTTGCATTTTTCAGGAAAGCCATACGCCGAGATATAAAGCTGTGACGGAACTTGCAAATCTGATGTGCAAAAAGGATACTAAAAAATTTCCAGTTTTTATTAGATGCCTCAATGAAAGTGGCAATGCAAGTATTGCTAAGAAATTAATGGCACACTGCACTGTGGTCCAGCAAATATCTGAGCAGATTTGGTTTGGAATCACAGCACCCAGTAAACTCTACGTTGGACGCGAAAAAGAAATGGAATTACTGCAAAAATACTGGAATGAGTGCCTGGAAAATGAAACTTTATCAATTGTTGCCATCACAGGATTAGGCGGAGTAGGGAAAACAGAATTGACAAAGAATTTCGCAAGGTGGTTTCACAAGACTGTTAAGGGTCACTGCTTTTGGGTAGAGACCGAAACTCCTCAATCACTCGTGGAATCATTCCACAATTTAGCTAAGGAGTTAAAAATCTGCCTCAATGATGATTTGGGGAAAGAAAAAATTTTTCAGGAAATTGTCAAAGACGTTTATGAAAAACTGTTTGGAGAAAAAGTACTCTTTGTGTTCGACAATGTGGAGAACTATGAACTGCCTGTTTTCCAACTTCTGATGGATTTATCTTCTAAGAAACCACCAACAATTTTGAAGCCTTTTGTTATAACAACTTCCAGACTCGTTGATGCGAACAACTATTTCGGTAGTGAATGCAGTCAAATAGACTTACAAGTCTTACCCAAAGACTCTGCTAAGCAATTTTTCCAGAAATCTCTGACTCTCAACGAACCAAGTGACATCATTAATGAACTAATTGAAAAATTATGCCACCGACTGCAATATTTTCCACTTGCCATGCAACAAGCAACAGCTTATATCAAAGAACGGTCGCACTTCTGTGGAAATATCAATGAAGCCATTACTAATTATCTTACTCAAATCGAAATGCAGACGAAAGCTTTGCTAAATTACAAGCTACCTCATTTCGAAGCAATGGGAGATATTTCAAAATCGACTTTATTAACGTGGAGAATTACATTTGACAAGCTAAGAGAGCCAAGAGACAGTGGAGAGTTAGCTGTGGACATAATGAATATAATTTCGTTTTTATCCCCCGATAACATCCCCACTCAGATGGTGACAAGAATACTGCAGAAGACCGAAAAAGTTTCAGACATTGGAAAGGTTGACAATTTCTTTGAACTCATTAGAAAATACTCCTTGATAAATTTCTCAGAAGAGAAATCAATTTCTGTGCATCGATTGGTGCAGGAGGTCACGCGAATCGAATTGGAAGAACAAAAAGAATATCTTTTTGTTTTGAGTGGAGTGACTAATTGTTTGAAGGAAATGCTGACAGGCAAAGAAATATCTTTGAAGGACCTTGTGCACGCTCAAATGGTGTGGCAGCATTTAAAAAGAGATAAAACCATGGTTGAAGAACACGGAATAATTCTTGGACTGATATGTCAGAAATATTTCGATACTGGTAGATACAGAGATCTGCTGGAATTCAGTATTGAATCCGAAAGCTTTTTGGAATCTGTCTTTGGACAGGATAGCCGTTGGACTTTGAAAATGAAATACTTTAAAGGAGTAGCTCTGAGTAGATTAGGCGAATATTCTGCGTCAATAGAAGTGTTGAAATATTCCTATGAAAAACAGAAAGAGGTCTTTGGAGAGGAGGACGAAGACTGTTTGGTTACAGCTTATGAAGTAGGACTTGTGTACTGGAGATCAGAGAAGTATGCAGAGGCCATGAACATCTATAAATATACCTTGGAAAAGGTGGAAAGAATCCATGGAAAAGAACATCGAAGGACACTGGAGTTAAAACATGATATTGCATTGGTACTTCGTGGACAAAACAAGTTGAAAGAAACTCTGAGACTATATGAAGAAGTCTTGGAAGAGTACAAACGATTTTTTGGAGTGGAGGATCCTGATACTCTGACTACTAAGCACAACATTGCATATGTTAAACTTATACAAAAGAAATATTTAGAGGCTTTAAAAGAGTTCCAAGATGTTCTAGAAATAAAAGAACGAGTCCTGGAGTTGAGTCATCCCTCCACTTCGATAACTAAACTTTACATTGCTGTGATATATTACTATTTGGGTAGACTTGAAAGAAGTCTCCAGCTTTTCAAAGAAGTACACGAAAGTTGCGTAGAAATACTCGGACCACGACACCCACGTACAATCGATACAGAGGAATGGATAGCAAGCGTGGAGAAGAAAATTGCACTTCAGAGATCTATAACTGAATTATAAAACCTTGTGCTCTTAGAATAGTTTCCTGCCAGACAAAATAATCATGGTTAAAAATAAAAACTACCCAAATTGTAACTTATAAACACTTCAACAGCCACTCTGCAATTTGACAGTTTTAGCTCTTTATATGCACAATCAAATGTACCGATGGACTTTCCAACATCTTTCCCTCAATATCAACTGGTAACTCTGTCAAGTATTTCGTATTATTCTTCACCTTGGGGGATTTTGAAATCCAAGAACTGACATCATTAGTTTTCACACGCGTTTCATCTGTGTATTTAGTTCCTTTATGTATTTTTGATGCTCCTCAAAGTATTTTGTTAATTCTTCGGCTGTCCAGTGATTGCTTTCGGATTTCTTGTCAGTTAAGAAACCGGAAATTTTAAATACACTAAAAATAGTTGATGAATCCAGAAAGCAAGATAGAGAGTCTTCAGGACGGCGACTTAAGAATCACAGAGGAGAGTCTTGGCCTACTTATCATAATAGTAGCCTCAAAGCTTTTGCATCGACAATTAATCGAAGAAACCCAACACAGCAATACATTGTGAAGTAGTCTTCTGCAATGGAATTCCAAATGACATCCCTGAAGATTTTTTCCTAATAAAAATCTGCTTCCGACTATTCTGCGATGCTAAAATTGGTTTTGCAAAAATAGTGACAATAAAGGCAATTTTAAAAATACTTTGTGTAGCTTAACCAGGATGTTTTTCTTAACAGTCGCTTTCTGTTAAAGCTCTTCGTTTACTCGGATAAAATTTTCAGTATTTTTGGTACTCACTGTAGAAGAAACAATTTTCCAGTATATCCAGCAGAATTATTTTTAAATCCTAATAACCTATTAGAATGCAATTCCATGAAATGTTTCGAATGTCATTGGAACCCGTAGGGTTGTCGCAAAGTAAAATGCAAATGCAATATGGCCTTACTGTATAAAGGAAAACTCAAGTTATATTTAGTACGACCAAAAGCAATTTAATACTCGTATTACCTCAAATGTGGCATATTTTACAAGCGAACAAATTATATATAAGGGGAGATCCATGTCGAAGATGCCCCTGTGATACAATACAGCATTTCCTTTTCCAGAGTTTTCGGTTACTAATGAAGGTCAGGTCACATGTAAGTATCTTCGTCGTCACTGTCCCAGCTTCCGAATCCGTAGTCCAGTAACTCTAAAATATTATTTACAAATATTATTATTTAACAGAAAAATGAATTGAAATAGAAATTATCTCACCTTTGTAATATGGGTCCCTTTTAACGATGTTTTGAATGAACTCCTCATCGCGCCATTCATTTTCTTTCAACTTACCACCATATTCTTCAGGTAAAATATCTGCTGGTAAAAACTTGTGCAGTTTTTCTCTATCCTCCGCAAATAACAAAAACTAGGAATCAAAATATTTTACATTAATTAGCAATCTCTTTATTCAGCAAACTAAGAATAATTCTCAGACCGAATATACTCAGTATTAAAGAATTTTCTTCTTTTAGTAGAAAAATGGTCTTACCCTGCTTTTCACTTTTTCTGTCATGAAAGTTCTCGCGGGAACATAAATAATGTCAAAGATTGTGGGCTCGTTGATCATGTACATCCCTTTTAGCCTCAATGGGTAATTACCCTGCAAAAGTTCCACAATCGAATAATAATTCTAGGTTTGTATTTAACTATCCATAAAAATAATCAGTTTTCCACAAAAGGAAATCATTTTTCACAAAAAAACCATAACGCTACTATTTTGCACAGTAATCGCCAATCGCCACTCTTTACAAAACTATTAATTTTTCCACAAGTAATATTGCTATTTCCACATATTTTTCTTTACTCTTAATCTTGATTCCGCTTTTTAATTTCCGAATTTGTAACTAAAATGTGGGAGCAGTAATGAATAATGTGTAAAATGCAATATTAGATGAATATAGTTTTGAAAGAGTCACGATTATTGGGGTTACGCAATACTATTATGGTACAATGATTATAGTTATGGAAAAATGACGATTTTCATAGGACTAGGACATACTACATAGCAATAAAGTTACCTGCCAAATATTTAAGAAATGTCGAATTCTTCCCAAAGAGAATTCTTTTACACTGGTTAAACTTAATCCAGTAAAATCTGTCATGAAGACAATTCCATTTAATTGGGCATCCAATGAATACAACAATAATTCTTCAATTGCCAGAATAATAGCAGATGTCACGTTATCCAAATTTGCTTTGTCCAAATCCCACAAGGCTAACAAATTGAAACAATAACCATTAAAAAATAGAAAATGTTGGCATTAGGAATTAATTATTATTATTATAGAAAGACCAACACGTAATTAATTCTTATGAGATATAAAGCAGAGCACATACATTAATATTCGGATGAATAAATGGATAAATATTCAGTTCGTAAACATAGAGGCTCAGGCAGTAATGCTTTTTAACGGTAATTTAACGTCAATTTTAATGCACGTTATTTTTAACGCCAAATTAACGTTAGTTTTAATATTTTTACAGTCAAATTTAGCGTCAATTTTAATGCACGTTATTTTTAACGCCAAATTAACGTTAGTTCTAAAATTTTACAGTCAAATTTTAACGTTCTTTTTAAAACATCAATTTAACGTCAATTTTAGCGATACTTTTTAACGTCAAATTAAGCCAATTTTGGTGTTATTTTTAATGTTCCTCTACAGCATTTTTAACATTATTTTTAAAGCCAATTTAGCCTAAATTTTATGTTTACCCCTAATTTAACAGTAACGTTGTTTTTAACATCAATTTTAACGTCAATTTTTTACAAAGATTTGGTTGTTGCTTCATGCCATGAATGTTATAAATGCAGTAAACATGCAGTATTAGCATAAAACTGAAATATATTATTATTTCATACCTCGTTGTCATTTTAAGTCATTTATAGTATACGTGACCCAATAATTACCATTATTATAGAAAATGACGGGACGACCCTCGGGATCATTAAATTTCAATTTTGTAATAGCTTTGTTCTCCAGCAGTAATTTAATTGGGTCGTAACTGGGGTAGAGGCATTTGTATATCTTAGGATTTTTCTTCCTGGAAGTATAGTACTTCCTCACCTGATGTATTTTCAAAATAAATAGCACAGATTCTTTAAATAATTGAAATGTGGAAGTTTTTATTTACTAACCGTTTCATGGGCCAACTGGGCATCATACTTTTTAGCGCGGACGAAGCGTATTAAAAATCGTTCGTCATGAATCGGTAGTTTCAGATCCTCATCATCTACAAAAACAATTAATTTACTCGTAAAACTTAGCACAGAATAATTAAGTAAGATCCAAAAATGTAAATTTAAATAACAAAAAGAAAATTTATTGCCACATTAACTTACGATACAATAAAAATTTAAATATTTATTATGAGAATTATTAAAAGATGAGAAATTGAAACCTGTGAGAAGATTTCTTAGTTGTCTCAAACATTTGATAGCTTTTTCCTTTTCTTCTGCCATTCTTGAGTGTTTTGTAAAGTTGTGATTTTCCAGAACTAATTTAGTTGAGTGTCGGAGCTGAAAGGCCGACGGAGAGCAACTAATTGGAGGTAACTAACAGGAGTTAAAGGAGACGTCCAGAAAAAAGGAACGAAGCACGACATCAGAGAGTGCAGTTTCTTTACAGACGATCGGTCGGCCTACTCTGTGTCACTAATATTTCCACTACGCATATTAACAAGTGGTACAGAGCGGTTCAGCTAAAAGTAGCCATAGGACACTTACAGTGTATAAAAAGTACATTTGTATTTCAATTGCCTATTTTTGGCTTGACCCGGTAAATCAAAACCAACACTTACATACATATGATATTTCCTTATACATTTAATGAGCTACGGCTACTCTGAGATGAACCGCTCTGTAGTCTAGTACCGCTTTATGCAACAACTTGCATGCAGAGTGTACATTCTTTTGTTGAAGCATAAGCTGAAGTCATTCAGATAACTTATATGGTAATTACTTTTACTTTTATTACCTATATACTGAACATTTGCAGAAAAGCATAAAGTATCTCCTGAAGTGTGCAAAAAGTAGCCAAAGTAGGTAAGTATAATAAATCATACTTTTTATCTTAATATTTTACCATTTCCCACATTATTCAACAGTGTTCCAAATCTCTTACTTAAGGTAACCAAGGTACGTAAATCGATTTCTTTGGTTTCCTAACAAGGTACATCCATAGAGAATCAAAAAATCCCCTCCGAACCAAGAATAGTTTCCTATTTCCAAAATTTGATATTAAAATCGATGGTCTTGAAAACAATGTTATAATGCTATCTCTTTGGTTCGGAATGGATTTTCTGACATTGTAAATATGTACCTAGTTTAGGAAAGCAAGGAAACCAAATATTTACGTTCCTTGCATGTAAAATTAATTATCCTTTTCAGGAACTATTAATTTGTGGATCAGACACTCAGAAAATATTCAATTGTCAAGTGAATTTGAGCTTTTTGATAATCCCACTGTCCATGTCCAAAAAGAACTGGTGCTTTTTATTCTATAAATGTGTTGATGTAATACGAAACCGGTTTTGCAGTTTTACATAAGAATTGCAATTGATCGCGTACCTAATACATGTAGCGCAACATTAAACTGTATGTATGCATCTCTGTACTTGTTCATCCTTAACATTAGCAACAATCTTTTCCACATTGCATTTCTATATACCATTCTTGGTGGCTAATGCATTTATATAGAAGCAATTACTCATAAACCAAGCAATATACTTTGTTTAATAGAATACTCTGCTGCAGTTGCAATACATGATTTCCTTGAAGAGTTAGTGCATAATAAATATCTGCCCAAGACTATTCTGCGATGCTACAACCGGTTTTACAAAAAAGGTGTCATAAAAAGCCATTGTTAAAATATATAGTTAGTTTTAGTAGCACCACAATCTCATGAACACGTAATTTAGAAGCAAGGATTTATAATACCATTGTAGGAGTAGCTACTTTTTAAGCACTATTTTTGAAATACTATTTCTATTATCATTAATACTGTTTTTGGGATTTGGGATTGGGACCCATGGATTTTTGAGCAAATAACCTTGCCCCATGGGTTTTTTGCTGCTTTATTATTGAAATTATTCGTTTCAATTATTGCAATAGTCATACCTGTCTCTAAGCACGTCTTTGTTGGTACTGTTGAATAACGCATGGAAAAATGTACAGGAAATGGTGCCCAAATATTCTGACTGAGTAGAATAATTACAAGATAGGGGCAGTGGGGGAATTTGGACTGAATGCACCACTATGAGTGATAGTTCAACAGAAAATGAAACTAAAAATGATCTAAATTGATATAATATGGTAATGTAATTTGTTTGCTCAAGTGCAAAAAAGTTCAGTACATACAGTATGCTTTGTTTTTCAATATGAAGAATTACAGGAAATATTGAACATTACAAATATATGAAAATTTCTTACATTGTTTAAAAAAGTTTTTATTAAAATTGTTTTACTTATAATATTGGTGTACAGATCTGTATTTTCATTTGTCACGTGTCGTTTTATTGGCTTGCTAAGATTCAAATAATATTCTATATAATAAGTCTATGCTAAAGAATGCTGCTTTTTTTACTTTTATTTGATAACACCAATAAAAAATTAATGCATCAAATGACAACTTTTTGGGTTAGTTGATTGCTGTATTGTAATAAACTTTTTTATATTTGCTATCTATCTCAAGTACATTTAAAATTCGATGATTAATGCTTTGTACTATTAGTTACATTATATTCTTTGAATCTAAACCATAAGTGTATACATATGAACCTATAGGTTCTTTGAAGCACAATAAAATTCTATTCTATTCTTCTAATAAAATTTTCTAACTTTTCGGCACATTTCAAAATTCGGAATAATGGGCTAATAAAACAAATCTGACGTTAGGTCAAGAAAGGATTTTTTGGAGAAGGCACGTCCCTTTTGCTCATTTTCGAATACATAATATGATGATTTTTCATCGACGTATTCTTTCATGCCACTGTCCACAAATTGATTCCCATACCAGCTTAACTCCCCAATGAAAAGTCGTTTGCCAAAGCTGAAACGCTTTCGATCTTGCAAAAAGTGGACCAAAGCCTTATATTTATCCAAATTCATTTGGAAACTGTATAAGTAGATAACTATATCGTTCACTGGAATTTTAGATTTGCAAATATCTTTGGCATTGTCGGTTAAAAAACTATCATAAAGAACCAGTTTCTCCAGGTTGAAGAAACTATCCCTCTCAGCGACCCATTTTATTAACGTATCATCCAGATTGAGTGTTTTGAGACATTTAGGCATCCAAGATGATTTTATCTCTATTTCAGAACACCCCTCAAATCTCAAGAAAGTCAGTTGAGGGCAATTCTTGAAATGAGAGAGGAAAGAATAATCTTCAGTTCTCCCATTGCTAATTTGTAAGTTTTCCAAGTTCTCCAGGACAATAGGCTGGCTACAGTTTACGGTAGTGCCACGGCCACGGCCAATATCATGTATATCCAGATTTTGAACAGAGTTGGGTAATGTGAACAAGTCAATGGTTCCGACGTCGCACAGGTAAAGTATATTAATTTTCATTTCACTGTTTAATGAGTAAGGAATGTTAAACATCACTAAGTCATCTATAACCCAGTGTGACGTTCCCCCATTCAAAATCGCACAGCTTGTTAAAACCAAATTATCCAGGGTATTACTTCCGAATAAATCCAAAACATATTTTGTATTCTCAAGAGTCCCAAGACAGGTTGCACAGTTCAATGATTTCAATTTAGAAAAGTCCACAAAGTCATTTATTCGAACACTATTCAGTTTAATTCCATCTCGGAAAAACGCCGTTTCTGTTAACGTTAATTTAATTGGACAAATCTTAATTCCTTCTTCAAGAATCACTCTGCAATTTGACAATGTTAGTTTTTTGATATGGGCAATTAGCTTTAACGATGGAATTTCCAGTATTTTCCCCTCACCGTCAATTGTTAATTTTGTCAAGTATTTCGCATCCTTCTTCACCATGGGGGATTGCGATATCCAAGAACTAAGATCAATCATTTTCACATCCTTTTCTTTTGGGCGTTTAAGCTTTAATGTTAGTTTCTTTATGTATTTTTGATGCTCTTCAAAAAATGACGTTAATTCTTCAGCTGTCCAGTGATTATCTTCGGGATTTTTATCAGTTAAGACACCTGAAATGTTGTATGCGCTGAAAATATGTGCTGAGTCCATAAAACACGATAGAAATTCTATAAGACGACGTGCAGGCTTTTCTTTCTTATTATCTTTATGCAAATGTATTATTCCACGGCTACCGAGAGCCAGTTTCCCAGTTGAACCCCATTCACGACAAACAAGACGGCACATTTTGATGTCTTCGATATCCAGAAATTCAAAAACACATCGGATGACCTATAATTTGAAATGAAATAAAATGTTGTGTTAACCAACGTCACAAAGTGACCTGACTT